>ML778137.1:323425-366756 GCA_009831015.1 Picea engelmannii | reverse complement strand
AAGATATGTACAAGAAATAAGAAGAGTATTGTTACCTTTAGAAGAAGAAGTCTCTTTCATCCTGCTTAGTCTTCTTTGTAGGTTCCTTTTCTTCGACAATTGATGCTTCGTGTTTCTCCTTCCTTTTCTTTAGCTCGGGACAAAGATTCTAGTAGTGACCATACTTTTGACAGTTGAAGCATTGTATTTCTAAAATATCTTTCTTTTGATTTGTCTTCTTCTTTGAACCAAACTTCCTTTTGTTTATGAAGTTATTGAATCTTGCTGTGAAGGCTTGATCATCGTACTTCTTTTGGGGTTTCTCTTTTGCACTGATCCTTGATTCTTCTTGAGCACAACAAGTCCAAAGTTCTTCAAATGTCAGATATTCCTTTCTTGTGTTCATGCTTGCGGAAAATGCATCCCACGTTTTGGGAAGACCATTGAGTACTATGTTTACCAATTCCTTCTCTGAAATGATCTCTTCAATAGCTTGTGGTTGATCTCTTAACTGAGAGATTCTCACAAAGTATGATGTTATGCTGTCATCATCATTCATCTTCATGTCACGAAGCTCATTCTTCAGACTCATGACTTGTCCAATGTTTCTGACTGAGAAGAGGTTCGTTAGGGCATCGTACATCTTCTTCGATGAGTGAAGATGAGAGATGTAGGGGTATCGAGTGGTATTTTACAAATTCCACTATGATACTCATGGCATTGATGTCACCGTCTTTGAACTTCTCCATAACTGCAATGTTCTGTGGTTCCTTCTCTTTTCCTTCTTCAAACACTGGTTCCACGATCTTTCCTTTCACGATATCCAACACTTTATTCTTGGCAAGGATGAGGTCAATACTTGTCTTCCACGCTCTGAAGTTAGAGGCTCCATCTAACTTGTTCTCTGACTTCATAGAATAAGTCATGGCTTCTTTGACTTGGTCAAACCCTAGATTTGACCAAAAGCTCAAACTTCATGTCTTGGCTTTCTGAGAGTACCAGGAGATGCGCTAGGCTAGGGCACACTGATCTATCCGGAGATTATGTCAATATCTTCACTTAAGGTGCCTCAACGAGATGTTTAGGGTTTCTGCAACTGCATCTGCTAGTAACCCTAGCAACAGTGCTATGGTGACTTCTCCTGCTAGGAACCCTAGCGACAATTCTTCAACGAGCTCAATATCCTTACGTCTATGTTTCCTTCCAGCGGTTAGACTGAATGAAGGAGGTGTGGGCCCATAACCTGTTAGAATATAATGGATGTGCTCGTTTTACCATTGACAATATCTCTATTGTCACCCAACCATAGGACGAAGCCACCCTCTAAGCACCTTAACCTTGACAGAGAATCACTTCGGAAGAAAACCCTAGGCTAGATAGCCAAACAAAGGGTAGCGCACCTTTCCCCAAGGATAACGCACCAACAAAAGATGATCAGATGTTCCAAACCTTAGCCAAGAGATATTCCAAGCCAAATGTGATCTGCTAGCTGCAACAAGTGCAATGGAAACTCTCCTCAAACCTGCGCACAAGACTGGGCAATGCAGTGCGCACAAGTTGCTGCTCTGCAATTCTGAGAATGCCTGCCAGAATGAGAACTGGCCTCTTGTATTTATACTAATTCTGGCTAACTGCCTGGGCCAACTTCTCATTCTGGGTATCTGTCTGTTCAGTATATATTATTATTTCTGGCCGACTTCTTTTCTTGAAGGCTAATAACCTAGTATAAATTACCTAATATAAATTATCTTCTTCAGCCAACAAGTCTTCTAAGGTTATTATCCAACTCATTAGGGTTTCTTCTTGCTTCCCAGAGTATTCTATCCTCGTCAGGTTTACACGTGGAGGTAAATACCTCCCGCAACTACCATAATATCAACAAATGTACTGTCTTTCATGGCTTCTACCATGGATATATACTTCATCATCTTCAATGGATCGTAGGATTAGATCCCTCCTAATCCTTGCTTCATGTATGAATACATGCTCTTCTTTATGGTGATATATAATCGGCTCCCTCCATTTGGGAGATTCCACGTTTCTGTCTGCATCCTTATTGTCTTCTGTAAAGCGTCATAAGTCTTTCTCCAATTTCTTTCTGTCTTTGCTTCTTCTAAGTCTCTTCACGATTGATCCCGATTTCGACTTATCTTGTAATAGTTTCCACAAGATTTGTTTGATATATTTCATCCTTTCTTGTATAGTGATAGCAATCCTTATCTTGTTTTTCTTCCATAGATATAGTTCTTCTTGGAACATATTATCTTTTAAGAGATAGATATACAAGATATGTACAGAGACTTATGCAAACAAGATATGTACAAGAACTAAGAAGAGTATTGTTACCTTCAGAATAAGAAGTCAGTTTCATCCTACTTAGTCTTCTTTGTGGGTTCCATTTCTTCGGAAACTGATGCTTCGTATTTCTCCTTCCTTTTCTTTAGCTCGAGACAATGATTCTTGCAGTGACCATACTTTCGACAGTTGAAGCATTGTACTTTTGAAATGTCTTTCTCTTTATTTGGCTTCCTCCTTGAACCAAACTTCCTTTTGTTCCTGAAATTCTTGAATCTTGCTGTGAAGGCTTGATTATCATACTTCTTTTGGGGTTTCTCTTTTGCATTGATCCTGGATTCTTCTTGAGCACATCAAGTCCAAATTTCTTCAAATGTGGGATACTCCTTCCTTGTGTTCATGCTTGCGGAAAATGCATCCCATGTATTGGGAAGACCATTGAGTACTATGTTTACCAATTCCTTCTCTGAAATGATCTCTTCAATAGCTTGTAGTTGAGCTCATTATGTTGTCATCATCATTCATCTTCATATCACAGAGCTCATTCTTCAAACTCATTACTTGTCCAATGTTTCTGACCGAGAAGACGTTTGTTAGGGTATCGTACATCTTCTTCGATGAGTCAAGATGGGAGATGTAGGTTATCAAGTGGTATTTTATAGAATCCACTATGATACTCATGTCATTGATGTCACTGTCTTTGAACTTCTCCATAGCTGCAATGTTCTTTGGTTCCTTCTCTTTCCCTTCTTCAAACTTTGGTTTCACGATCTTTCCTTTCATGATATCCAACACTTTATTCTTGGCAAGGATGAGATCAATCCTTGTCTTCCACGCTCTGAAGTTAGAAGCTCTATCTAACTTGTTCTCTGACTTCATAGAGTAAGTCATGGCTGCTTTGACTTGGTCAACCCTAGATTTGATCAAAAGCTCAAACTTCACGTCTTGGATTTCTGAGAGTACCAGGAGATATGCTAGGCTAGGGCGCACTGATATATCCAGAGATTAGGTCAATCCCTTCGTTTAAGGTGCCTCAACAAGAGGATTAGGGTTTCTGCAACTGCACCTGTTAGTAACCCTAGCAGCAGTGCTATGGTGACAATTCCTGCTAGAAACCCTAGCGACAGTTCTTCAACGAGTTCAATATCCTTACAACTATGTTTCCTTCCAGTGGTTAGACTGAATGAAGGAGGTGTGGGCCCATAACCTGTTAGAATATAATGGATGTGCTCATTTTACCATTGACAATATCTCTATTGTCACCCAACCATAGGCTGAAGCCACCCTCCGAGCACCTTAACCTTGATAGATAATCACTCTAGAAGCAAACCCTAGGCTAGATAGCCAAACAAAGAGTAGCGCACCTTTCCCCAAGGATAGCGCACCAACAAGAGCTGATCAGATAGTCCAAACCCTAGCTAAGAGATAGTCCAAGCCAAAATGTAATTGCTAGTTGCAGCAGCTGCACCGACAACTCTCCTCCAAACCTGCGCACAAAACTGGGCACTGTTGTGCGCACGAGTGCTGCTCTGCAATTCTGAGACTGCCTGCCAGAATGAAGACTGGCCTCCTGTATTTATAGTAATTCTGGCTAACTTCCTGGGCTGACTTCTCATTCTGGGTATCTGTCTGTTCAGTATATATTATTTATTCTGGCCGACTTCTTCTCTTGGAGGCTAATAACCTAATATAAGTTATCTTCTTGAGCCGACAAGTCTTCTAGGGTTATTATCCAACTCATTAGAGTTTCTCTTGCTTCCCAGAGTATTCTATTCTCGTCAAGTTTACACGTGGAGGTAAATACCTCCCGTAGCTACCATAATATCAACACTTAGGAATCGAGCCATCACACAGGTCAAGGTGCAGTGGAAGCACTTTGGAGAAGATGAGGCCACGTGGGAACTGGAGGAAGCCATGAAAGAGGCATATCCATTTTTGTTTGTTGTATACAGTTGTTTACAAGGATGGTAAAACACTAAGGATGATGTTCTTTTAAGGGGGAGGGGATTGTAACATCCCGTTTCCCGATAGTCTATAATTATGATTATGACTTAAAGATTGGAACAAATGAACAATGCTAATGTAATTTTGTTTAAAAAATTTCCTAACAACTAGATGAAGGGGGGAAGGTTTGGTACTTGCCATGATACCACAAGTGGAAAACTAGTGAAGGGGTTGGGGGATTTCCTTACCTTCCAAGAAAATAACCTTCACGAAAGAGTCTTTTTTCCTAACTTCCAAAAAATCATATTTGAAGTTATCTTCCTTCTCTTCTCCCTTTTTCCAAAAATTAGATAATGAAAGGAGGCTTGGTAGTTGAACAACTAACTACCCACCTTAATGTAGGTATGGGGGAAGGCTAGTACAACTGAAGATCATCAACCTGAGGTACAATCAAGTACCACTGTGTTTTTGGGGTTGACCCACAAGTGCCTTTGATAGAAGCAATAAGGAAAATAGGGAAACTTCTAGGGGGATTGTGTGTGCAAAATGGCGGAGGAACACACGCATAGAACGAACAAACAAAGAACATGAGGAAGAGGGATTCTATGAATCTCAGGCAAAAGAAACCCAAGACCAAAAAATGAGTTAAGCATAGAGGGTTGCGAATTGGATGCCTATTGGGAAAGGAAGTGGTACTAAGAGGGGAGGGCATTGAGGGAATGCAAAGGCAATAAAGGGACTCCCATGTGCAATTGAAGCTAGCGAAGAAGGCTTTTGATGGATTTGTGGAGGCCCTGGGTTTGGTAGGTGAAGGGATTTTCTGCTATTGGTTACCTGTGAAGGAGAGTGTCCTTCACTTGACTAAATTTTCCTGAGAAAAACCTAAATCTTCCATAGTGGTCTCATGGCTTGACACGAGGGCTTGACTTCATATCGCAGGGCTTGACTTCATGTCGTCGACTAGATATCAACTGATGTCTGTGGGAGACTGATCTTATCGACTAAAGACCAAATCATATTACAATGGTGAAGTGAATCACATACCTTCGAAGAAGATGCACATTTAACCCCCTCCTTTTGTTGACCCAATTTTTAACTCATATTTTTACATAAATAATAACTCATTCAAGTGACTCAATCGACAATATTAACTGAATTGTAAAATTGATTAGACTCCACTATGAGTCGAGTAGACTTGACTTAGACTCAGACTTACTCATTCGCTTCATGTAACTCTACTTCAAAACTCCATTTACATTAAAGTTCTCCATACAGTAATCCATAAAATATTTTTGAGGTGATCCCATGGTCTTTTTCTTTGAAACACCTTTTCAACATAATTTGAATTTTAAGACATAATTATAGACTTTCATTATGATATCCTTTCAAACTCATGTAATTTTGTATGTTTTAAAAAATAAATGGATATTTTCACCCAGTCTAATATGCTTCAATGAAGTTTTTTAGTGCAGTCGACCTCCTCTACCATGCTACTTTTTAGCGATCCCCTCGACCAGGATGCTGCTTAGTCGACCACCTCGCTCTGGACTTGAATGAAACACTTCTGCTCCTTGAATCAGGTCGATGGACGCTTGTTGGTTCCCTTCTTTATTACTGATCGATCTTTCTTTGGATGGCGCCATGGAGCCGACATACCCATTAGTAGACTTTGAACTTTTTCCAGTAAATAATATAGAGCAGGCGTAAGTCAGCAAAGTAAGGGGCTGGGAAGATTGCACCAGCAAAGTAAGGGGCTGGGAAGATTGCAGGTACAGTTCGATCAAATATATGAAATTATAGAAGGTTTAGAGTTTATTATTTCCATATTCCAATATATATTGGTAAAGTCTATTAAGGTATACATATCCTATTCTTTTTGAATTTGAACATGTAATTTTTTAGGAGTAAACACATTTTCTTAACCATTAGATCTATTCAGTTAGGCCCACTCAAACACTATATATATATAATTTCAACCTCCCACAAACACTTACATTCAGCGCAACAGTCAACTTTACATAAATTTGATACATAAATTTCAGAAATAGCTGATACAGTAAGGTAATCTTGCATAATATAAATTTATGGTCAGAGTTTAATATCATCAGAATTCTCGATATAGATTTGCGTACCAATCGAACAGCTTGGATGAGTCATCCCGCGAGTTTCAACAGAAATATTGTGCATACATTTTCTAGGCGTTGTGCTCCAATACTTGAACTGCTACTCCTGAAATGGTTCAGACATGCATCAACGTTTTGTAGTCCACTATTCCAGATTGCTTAATGTTTGGATTTTTCTATAAAACATCTCAGGCATTGTATTCTCTGTGCAGCACTGCATCAATATTTTTGAAGTCTTTCTTGCTTCCAATAATTTTTTCTCAACAAAACGTATGCATTTAAATGACTACTACAAAACGTATGCATTTAATTGACTGCTAAGGCATCTCTGGGCGCATTTAACCCACCGTTGAACATTGTGAATCATTAACGCTTAAGATTTTTTTATTTCCTTTTCAAAAAAAATGTTTGGATGGGATTAAATAAACATAATCAACGAAGAAAGCAGCGAGAAGAATGCCTGGAATAAATCCTTAACTGTTCTTACTTTAAATCGCATGAAAGTGATTGTTCTTACTGTTATGTTAGCTGATCTTGCCGTGGTGAGGCAACCCTTTAACACGTTTCTTGAGGTGTTAGCACATTATGTTTATACACTCTTAGCAGTGAACCATGATTACATGAGAGTAAGTGAGAGGCCCTAGTGGATCCACACTTAGGGTTGGGGCCACATCTATACATTTCATAACTCATATGGCCTCATTTGTACTTACCAAGCTATGAAGCAAGTTGATCTTATTGATCATATCTTAAGGGTGCTTTAAGGTATTCAATTATAGTTTGTTTAGTTATGTGAGTACACTTTGATTTGAGTTTATTAATAATCACTATCCATGCTTTAATTTTACCATGGTATTAACAAATATGATAGTATTGTGTGATGTGTGCTTGAGGAAATCACAAAATTTCACTCGAAAAAGTGTATGTAGATTTTGACAACATTTTTTTAAGATATAGATAATTTCATATTGTTATGTACATTCTTTTGCTTTCATTTTTTTTTTTTTATAGTTCTTTAGAAAGGGGCCACAATATATGTTTTGAGTAGCATTGTGGGAGATATGACCTTTGAAAGTTGATCTTTCAAAAAAAATCATTTTGTTGATAAAAAATTGTGTTTTGTCTTGTAACAAGAATACTTTATTGTTTGGTTATCAAATTGAGTTTTCTATAGTGATATTTGAAATAAAAATTTGAGGGGTTTCAAGAAACACGTCACAATATAGATTATGGGCACTAGTGAAGGAAACACAACCTCTAAATTTTGACCTCTTGGAATTTTCCATTTGCTAAAGGAAAACAATGATGTCTTACAACAACCACAACTTCCTGCTTAGGAATCTAATTAAGTTCGCTCCAATGACATTTGAAAGAGAATTTTGAGATATTTCTAGAAATTTGTCACAATATGGGTTCTAACATTAGTGAGTGAGATATGAACTTTGAGAGTTGACCTTCTATAACTTCCCATTTTGCCAATGGTAAACAATAAAATTTATTGTAGAAAACTTTTCTCCTACTTAGACATCTAGTTGTTATGTTTCAAAAGGAAATTGAAATATCACTTAGTGATGCATCTTTAACTAAAATTTAAGGTTAGTTGGAGTTCCTATGGATGATATTGATGAAGAAGTAACATTGCTTCTTAGAAAATGCCATGAAGAATTGCAGAGTCTTTATAAACCTCAGAAAAGCCACACGATTAAAATTGTGTAACCACATAATCTAATCACCAAATTTGTTACGAGGCTGTGATGTAAAATTCTAATGCTAAGCTTCATGCAAATATTTCTTCTATGTAGGAATATAATGACAATTTTCATGATGTGGTTGTTTTCTTGTAGAATAATCAAGCTAATTAGTAGGATGCTGTTACTTAGATTCATAATGAAATTCCTTTTACACAAAATAGTAATATTCGTTCCTCATGAACAAGTTGTTGCAATGAAAGAAGCGAATATATGACTTCTTGAGGTCAATTTATTGTATGACTTTGTTTCCCTTCTTTGTGAAGAGGTTTTCTTAGCAAATTGACAATTTTAGAGTCTTTGAGGAGTATCTGGACTTGAAGAATGATAACGATATCTTACTTTTTTCAGTTTGATGAGAAGAAAAATCCATTCAAGATCTATGAAAATAAAAATGAAGACCTTGTATAAGAATTAAATGAATTAGAACTACTAAAGGTGCTTTAGAGAATTATGTTCACAAATTGTAAAATTTTACTTTTGCTTTTGAAAAATATGATGAACTTATCTAGTGAAGGATGCATCTTATTAATGAGCTCGAAGAAAATATTTCTCATGAATTTCAAAGACTCCTAAATGATTAAAAGGATAAGGAATAAATCCTTAACTGTTTGGATGAGAATGCCCACTTCTTCTCAAGAAACATTTTCTCTTTTTTTAATGCAACCACTCTTTCATCTACTTTTGCACTAGTGGCCACCCTTACGGAATATTCTCATGACGTTTGTTCTATAACAAGGGAGAGGGAAGACATTCTCAAAATATTGTGAGAGGACATTCATTTTATATTTAGAATTCCTTCATCTTATTTCAATGCATCTTCTCATGTACTATTGACTACTCATGGGTCATCGTCCCTTGACTTTGAGAAAGACTCTTGAGGCATTAGTTCAAAATTACATTGAAAATTGGGTTATATAAGTGGTAGAATTTGTAAACATGGATAATGTATTGTTATTTCTATTGAGTCAAATATTGTTGAAATTTCAAAAAAATGTCTTGTTTTTGCAAATTCAAAATTTTTATTTTAGGTTTCTCAAATTTGTTTCTTGTGAGTTTCTTCATGGATGAATTTTTAATATAAATTAGAGAATTATATATTTTACTTCTATCCAAATAATTATTTAGGAAAATAAACATTGAACGAGTGTACTTCAATGGAACAAGTTTTGAACCTTTAGGGCACACTTCCCAATCATAAAACATATATAAAAATAACTTATTATAGCATATTTATTACAACAATAAATTTGCACCTTTTGTTTCTTTATTTTTATTAAATCACTTAACAAAATCTACTCAATATTATGTCAAATCATTATGCATAATCAACACTAGAAACTACTCAACCATCCTTAGAACATAAGTTGAAAATCAAATATGCAATTACACAAAGTTTGGACAACTAGTAACATATCATATATTGATAAATGAAGTTACAAGTACATACCAACAACTTAATACAAGATGGAACAAGTCAATCTCTCAAAACCTAGCTAGGATATGCATCATAAATAACATAAACTAGCCACCAACTCCTCATAGCTAGGAATATCTCCCAACTAAAGGTGGTCACTCCACCAAAGATCCACAACAAGAAAGTACTATACATAGACAAATCCTCGTTGGAACCTACACTTGCATCCCAATTTTTTACAAGAGAAAACAAGATAGTCTCCCTCCATCTTCTCCACATCAAGCACTCTAAGTAGTATTAAGTTTTCTAAATGCCACAAGACCCTAGTCTTATTCTCTCACAAGCACTACAATAACAAGTGCTCCCTTTGCTCCTCTATGGTTTCTCCCAACCCTATATTCCCTTGTCTTGTTAGGTCAAACCATAACCCTAGTCTTATTCTTGAATCACCTTAAGAACCATAGTTCTCAAGATAAAGAGAAAATTACAATGAAAGAGACAAGTTCACTCTTCCTCTCACATATCTAACATAAGTATGTGATCAATATGATGAAATATTATCTCTCCCTTTATTTATATGAAGTGTGAGGGAGGTAGAAATAATAAAGTGGATCTTGTCCACAACAATAAATCTAACTAAACACTAGATAGGTTCATATGTGAAGCACTCCAAATCTAAATGACACGTGTTAAGATCCAAGGTATGCATGTTCACCAAGAAAGGGTTTCAAGATGAGTGCTCTACAAGAGGTGTACAATGCTCCTCCTCCAAATGCCTCCAATGATCTAATGTTTCCTCCTAATCCATGTGTATATTCAGGTCCACCATACCCATATGAACACTCCTCAACCCAAGCATCCTCAAGTCAAGAACAAGCCTCCATGCAAGGAGTCAAGTGTCCCCATGCTACCGAGGGCCCAATGCACTCCTCCTAGACTCCCAATGCTCCTCCTCCAAATGGGTCATCCTCCCAAGTAAGAAATGAAGCCCACACGTGCATAACTCATAAATAATGTCACCAAGCCACATAAGTCTCCGACCTTCTAAGGAAGTGTTCCACATAAGCATAAATTCAAGGTATATTAATTTATGAGTAATATCTCTCCATTGTGTATGTACATCATGGTACAACCAAGGGTATTCAACACTCCATACACCCCATATCACATGAAGCACATTCAATAATGGCGTAAACACTTTTGGAGTAATCCTAAAAGATAATACTCCTTATTTATGAGCAAAATAGTTTTATAAACACCATTTTTATCCCTTTTCAACTCAACCAAACTTTCCATATGAAAATTTAAACCCATGGTAGTCTTGGAATCAACCATTATCCATTGGAAAGACACTATCACCTAAACATCATTCTCCTCCATCAAGGCATCACACCTCACCTCCTCAAAATAATTGGAAGGATCACAAATTGAGGTAGTCAATGCAATATAATAACATATCTCCTAGGAGTTATAATCACCCTCATTGAATATTTGGATTATCTTACATGCTCTTATGAATCGTACAATGTATGAGTAGTCCATATTAGATTCCTGCTACTAGAATAAAGGGTGAGGCATATCCATTGACAATATTTCCTCAGCTAGACCTAGATCTAATTCTTCTCTTACCTCTGAAACAAAAAATCTATTCATTCCCTTCAATCATTGATGGATACATTTATGATCTAGAAAACCCCACATCCTCATCAAAATTCACATCTCGACTCACCATAGTCTTCCACTATGATGGAATGTAGATCCTGTAATACTTAGAAGTATTTTTGTATGAAACAAAAAAAAATACTATTAAATAATATTGAACCTCCCATGTACTAGGGGATGTAACACCTATGCATTTTAAGGATCATAACCCTAGATCACCAATAACCTATACCAAAGTCCAACATCTTTCATATCAACTTCATACCACATCATGAGTTGTTAATGGATTGTTGCAAAGATGATAACATATTTATAGAAGAATAATATAAGTGGATAAGATCTATCAAAGTCACAATGAGAATAATCTACACAAATAAATTTCTGAATCCTAAAATAACAATCTCATAGTGCAAACAATAATGGACACATGGCCTCCAACAATATGCAAACATGTGTATCTCATCCATGCATCTCAAAACATCTAGAAACAAAAAAAAAACCTTCACAAGGTCAACTCCCTCTTTCTAAGAGAATCCTTTGGTAACTAGAGAAAGAGTATCATAAAGGTCAACTCCATCTTCTTGAGAGAATCCAAAAACCCTATCCAAGTAGTCCTTAGCACTCCCATCAATTGTAAGCCTGGAATCAATCATTGATTCCAAAATAGTTTTTGAACTTATATCCATGGAATATCACCATACATGCTGTGCATATGCCTCTCAAAACTATAAGCCTCACCTAGCTTCCCACTTTTATGTAAAATTACCATAGGATCAATAAGTCACATGTAAAGGCCACCTTCTCACACACCTCTAGCTAAAGTTCCCAGACTTGCTAGACTACATTCACTAATAATGTACTATTTTCCTTGAAGTATAAATCTATACTGAAGATTTGCAACACAAGAAACTAAAATAATATTTTTCTTCAAACCAAGAATAAACAAAATATCATTCCACTCAAGATCATCACTTGACGATTTACAAAAGGAAATGGAGCCCATTCCTTTCACATGATAAGTGAAATCATCACCACCTCCACTCTTATTCCTTTCATTTGATCTTAAATCATAATAAAGAGTGTCCTATCATAATTCATAATATATCGATGCCCTACTATCCACATACCATACAAAACTTGACATAGTGTTGGAAGATAAACATGAGACCATGGAGGAGGTTGTCTTAAGCTAGGATGTTAACTCATCCTCTCCTACTACAATACCCACATTCCCTGCAATCTATTTATGCTACTTGGCCTTCCCATTCTTTTTCTTCAGACATTGGATAGCATAATTGATATATATTTTGAAACAAACATACGAATATAGTAGAGAGCATAGTAATATGGTGAAAACCCAACTTCTATTATTGAATAAAATAACATAATACTGTAGAGCACAAACTAGCTAGAATGGTGGTAGTTTATCTTTGAAGAGAGAGAGATGTAGACTATGATAATTCAAAAAAATCCCATACAAGAGGCCAAAAGGATGGCCTTTTAACATAAAGCAAGAACCATAAAGGTACAAAACCCTAAACCTAGAAGGAAAAACAACAAAATGTATTTTTGGATATTAGTTTCTACATCAATTTTTCTGGGAGTGTAACTTTTGCATGCAATATCTGTTTAGAATGCATAGTATCTCATTGGAAATATATAACTAAGGAATACAATTAAAAAATATGACATGGATTTGCCAAAGGCAAAGCCAATCCCTTTTCCCTTCTCAAAAAACATCGTTTAGGGCCTTAAAATGGCCCTGGAAGTTTAAGACACAAAAAATCCTAGAAAACTATAACAAAACTGCCAAGATGGAGAATTGTGTTGAGTTAGTGGAAGGGGTGGGTGACCAATAATATCCAACTGGATCAGTCCTCCCCCCTTAGGAAGAAATGGTCCCTATTGCGTCAAGTTCCTGCAGTAGATGGGGAAACTTTTGCTGAATCTGAATCTTGGTGATCCATTTGTCTTGTTGAAGAAAATTTCCCGCTTTGACAACCCAATAGAGTTGGATGTTTTGATGGAAGGTTCCTTTCATATTGTTGTCCATGATATAATCCACTGTATCTATCTCAAGGAAATTGTGATTGAGTTCTGTAGGAGCCAATATCTCAACCACCTCTGTGGTGTCCAATAGAGGTGGGAAATATGGTTGAAGCAGATCCAGATTAAATAATAGGTGCAAGCAAAGGAAAGGAGGAATACTCAGTTATAAATAATTTTCACCCACAACATTTGTGATGGTGTAAGGCCCATATCATAGTGGTATGAGCTTCATGTCAGGGCCGGTGAGGTGCTCTTTCTGCAAATGCAACTAGATCTTGTCACTAACCTGAAACTTGTGTGGAACCCATTACTGGCCATGTCGCTTCTTGTACTTGGCATTGACCTTCTGAAATATATCATGAAATTATTGTTGGAGTTGTTGGATCCATTAAATTTTTGTTGTTGTTGTGTCTGCCTCGGTTTGAGCATGGGAGGAATCTCTTAGTGAAGATGGAACGAGAAGAGCTACATTAATGGGGGCAAATGGCTGGAACCCTATACACACTTGAAAATGGATGTGGCCAATAGATATGTGGAGACCTCTATTATAGATATGATGAACATAAGGAAGGCTCTCATACCATGTACATCGATGTTTGGAGTTGTACACATGCAAGATATGAAAAATCATCCTATTGACCACTTCCATTTTCCCATCTATTTGAGGGTGAAAGGTAGTCGATTTGGTCAACTTGTTGTCCATCATAGACCATAGGATAAACCAAAAGGTAATGAGGAACCTACTGCCCCTATCTAAAATAATGGTTCGTGGTAGCCCAAAATGAACCCAAACATGATGAAAGAAGAGACTAACAATGGCATCGACGAAGATACTCTTTTTACATGGTGCCAAAATGGCCATCTTAGAGAACTGATCGACGACAACAAAGACACAATTATGATCATGTTTGGTGGAGGGTAAACATGACATGTAATCCATGGAGATTGAATCCCAAGGATTATCTAGGATAGGGAGTTGAGTGTACATCCCTTGCTTCTTGATGGATGGTTTAGCAATGGAACATACAATTTTGATATACTAGTTGATGTCCTGTCAAAGATTTGGATAGTAGAACTAATTTTGAAGTAATGCCACTGTCTTCTCCACACTGAAATTCCCTACCACATGACTATAATGTTCCTCCAAAATTAGCTTTTCATGCTCACTTGAAGGAACATAGAGATGGACTAGATAGCACAAGAGCGCATCCTGGAGGTGGAAGTCCGTGACTAGTTTTCTACACTTAGTGTGTGATAAGTAGCAACAAAGTTAGAGTAAATGTTGTATAATTGAGGCCATACAAATGTATTATGCTCACATGAGTTAAGAATTGTGGTTAGTGCCACATCCAGGGGCTGAATGGGGTAGTTTGCAACATGGTTGGTGCTACCCTTCGTGTAATTAATGTTTAAGTGGAATTGTTTTAGGTATGTGGACCACTTTTGAAGGTAATCTGTCATGTCCTTATTTTTGGGTTCCCTTGTTTTATAGTAAAAGGGACTTCCATGGCTTGTCAGTGGAGAAAAATGAGTAAAAAAAGGGGGTCATTTAATGTCACTTAGTTAGGAGACATTATATTATTAAAGTGCATTACAGAAATTAAAGTAACTTTAGATTAATAAGTTACTTAATTATTATTAAAGTGAAATTTAATCCTATAGTGATAATTGGAGGGAAAATAAGGGCTATATTTGATTTAGTCAAAAAGGGGAAAATTATAGAAGATTAATTTAGTCAAAACAGGGGAAAATTCTAGAAGGTGTGGAGGAAGGATCTAGAATGGGTTGGAAAAGTATAAAACAAGGGTAACCCCTCACTTATCATTATTATGATTTGATATTTTATTGAGAGCTCTTGTAGCCAACATTTTCTTTGGGGTTTTGGGAAAAACCCTTCCACTACTGGATTGGTTTCGATGGTGCAATATCCACCCTAGCTAGACAAGAGGGGAATCCATCCAGGATTTGCATTGGAGCTAGACAAGGAGGAGGAGGATCCATATAGGGTCTTCATTGGAGATTCACTTGGGAGTTTGGCCTACTGTGGAGGGATACCAAAGTGTTCAAGAGGGTATGGAGTTTCCTGGATAGGGCCGAGCCCAGAAATATACAGGATTTTGGAGAGTTTCGGGAAAAACCAGGTTCAGGGCACCCCTGCGGGTTGAGATAGGGTTGTCTCGCGAGGCCCTGCTAGACCCCTTGTAGTTGTCCCATGAGGACCTTTTCAATCATGGTTTTCAACAGTTCTCTAGGGTTTGATCCGTGAAGTTTGCTGGAGGGCACAACCATATGCTCGCAGGGCATACAAAGTTGCGACATACATGCTAGGAGATATTATGTAGTTGGAAACATCTATTGGCATCATTCCAATTTTCTTGAGTTGTTTTGTATTTAGTGAATATTGTAGTTGTCTTGTATCCAGTAGTTGTAGTGTTTCGCTGAAGCTGCCTAGCAACCACTAGACTTCTATTGTTTTTTGCATTCTCCATTCATAATAAAGGATTCCAAATGTTGTCACTCTCATTTATTGTGTACTTGGATTGGTAATGTGTTCACCCAATGTGATGCATGAAAACCGTTTGTGAAAAGTACTCAATCAGTTAATAACACATATAATACAAGTATTTTCCAAAAGTGCACAACCATAACCACATAATGGACAACATATCTTAATTTCCATAGAATATTCCCATCAGGGGATATTACAGTAGTATCAGAGCTGGTGATCTTTCCAGCCTATGAGCATATGCAAATGTGAAGACAATTCATGAATTTATAGCAGAATATAAGAAGGGACAAGCACCATTGTTGAGGTATCCTATGTCCTGGGAGTTATATGCAAAGTGCATGGCTTATTGCGATGCGTATGAGAAGATCAATAAGGAGACCCAGGAGGTTTTTTCATTAGAGGATTACATCACCATCAAGAAATAGGATTGGCCTAAAGTTCAGACCAAGGATTCCTTGAAAATAATAGGGCAGAAAGTGAAGGATGAATGTGAAGGACAAGTGGAACAACGTGCATCTAGCCAGGAGGAGGATGTGTGCATAAAGGAAGAAAAAACAACAACCTATGAGACATCATCTGAACTAACCGATGAGGTTGATGACACTAGTGTGTTAAATGGATATACCTCTGATGAATCAACACAAGAAGAGGATGCAACATCTTATGATGGCATGTTTCAATAAACCAATGTTGAGGATCTTACAAATTTCACCATGTATGATTATTATGATGTGGGTAGTCTAAGTGCAATAGAACCTATGCTTGATGAGGATTCAACACCATATGATGCTGATGATGATGAGGATGTGATTGTACCTCGATAGAGTTTGGAGGACCAATTATTGGTCAAGGAGGAGCAGATTGTGTAGGTGTTGACAAGGGCAGATGGTACTCATAAATTTAGTGAAGTTATTATGTGGAAAGCTTAGATGGAGGAGAGACAAAAAAAAGTCATAGACGAGATCACTAGTGCCCAATTACACATCATCAAAGAAGCACTAGAGCAGATGAAATATGATTACTTGTAGTTGTTCATGGATAGGGACCTTGCTCTTAAGTTCACTGAAGACAAAGAAAGGGAGATTGAGGAGATTTGTTACCAGCTTATTTTGGCACACTCCTCATTATTGAAAACAAAAAAGACTTCATCATATTTGGTGACAATGACACATGAGAGCATGCATGACACTCATGATCTGAGGGAGGAGCCTCTTATGACGAGTCCACGAGTATTCATGGTTGCAAGAGAGTTTAAACATAGAGGGTTTTGATCATGTGCATTTTAGGGATCATGAGACATTTCGTTTGGATCAAGGATTAGCTACAGAGATGGTAGTTGAGAAAATTCCTTATGGACCAACCAACAAGGAAGTATATGAACCAAATGATTGGGGAAATGAGTATAAGACATATGTGGATACATCACTCTGGGATCCAAGTTCAGTTGATATTATTAGAGTGATTGATACAATGACACATATAAGATACATGATGGTACATGATGATACAATGGTGTGAAGTGGGATACAATAACATACAACATTGTACGATGATATGCAATGGGTTTTTGGGATGTTTCCCCCTGGGGAGACCTCCAAATAGAGACTTCATAAATATCATTGAGTTTGGTTCACCCAATATCGATGACTGGATGGATGAGCCTCATGGAGAGGTATATCCCTTAGAGATTGATCTTTAAGTGGGAATTTTCCAGAGCAGAAACATAGAGCAGGATATACGCAAGATCACTCTCAGATGTTACCTTGAGTCCTTGGTCATACCATTTGGGTTGACCAGTGCACCTAAAACTTTCCATTCTTACAGGTAGTGGCAGTGGCATATAGTGCCATTTTATGATGCCAAAAATATATTCGATAGGACGTGGAGGACTCACCCGAGTTAGACATGTATGATTATAGCCATATCAGAGTTCTTTTGTTTGGACTATGTGGTCGAAGTATAGGAGGAGATCCAGATTGTATTGGGTCAGCTCACAGAGATTCCCACTGATAGAGTGGTGGATGGAATTATCCATTACATAGGTTTCACACTTATATCCCTTGAGACCCCACTTAGAGAGATCACGTGTGATCCACATTTGACAGGGTATTTTGGGTATTCATATTAGTATGAGGCACCAAAAGTGACATGGGTACTTTCCAGGGATGTATTTAGACTCCATAGATTACTCAACTACACTGATGATGGTCGAGAAATCATATTTCCTGGTACAGTTTGGAAGGAGTCGAATAGATCAACAGGCACATATTTGATTCCTAGTACTAGGATTCCACCAGATGATGGCATACTAGGGACTTAGCTATTTTTGACTATGATGGTTATCAATATGGTGCACAAACAATTAATAGGTATTAGGAGTGGTGGACTTCCTATTTGGTGGTGGGATCTGAGAATTCATCTGAGTGATGGATTAATTCATATGATGGTCGACAGAGCCGTGACAATGATTGGTCTGCTTTATTTTTGGGACATCAACAATGAGGAGGTTGAGACTTACTCTATAGGGAAGGATATACTTGAGGCCAATGATGGACTTGTAGGCTTAGACTTTAGTGGGACACTTTCACATGAGAGGATTCAGGATGGTGGATTTAGTCCCTTCGAGGAGATTAGCTTGGGGTTCCAAGAGAGGAGGATGCAGATTGGGCACGTTGTTCTGACGCTGATGATCAGAGTGGTGAAAAGTCAACATAGTGGTATATTTCAAGGATTAGTTTGGGACCTTGGGATCACATTTTTTGATAGTTCAACCACTATTAGAGAGGAGAGAAATTTTTTTTGTTTGTTTGTTTTTTTGTTTGTTTTGTTTTATACTGTGGGAATCGACAACTCGTGGTTCTCATACTTGCGTGACACGTGGTTGATACCCGTCCACTACCACTATAACCCCAGGTGTGCCACACAACCTGCAAGCATGGAGCACAAGTAAATTGGGGTGAGAATCAAACTTGAGACCTCCTTTACATATTTCCTTCCATTTACACGACACTTGCCAATCGGTCTACACCCCTACGGGTTGGAGAGCACTTGATTTGACTTTCCAGAGTTTAATTTTGGGAGGCTTAGGGGTGGTTTCTTGGAGGAGTGGTATTCCAAGGAATTGACTGAGTTTACACAACTTATGATTTCTTGGATTATCAACAACAACCAGGTGGATTCTTGTATTAGCTCCTTACAGACCAGTGCTATGTGCTTTACATCATACATGCTAGTTTCGGATCCTGAAGACTTTACCATCTATAGGGTTTGTGTGTTCACACGAAGGGAATTTGCAGACAATATGTTGGGAGATTTTCTGGATGACACTTGGATGATTGTAGTAGACATGAGGTACTATATTATTGGGGCCTTTCCCTTTGATACTTGGAGACTAGGTTGAGTGGATGTCATATCAGTTGGTGACCACATAGGATTCTCTATGATGTATGATCTTAGAGTTGGGATACATTGGGTGGGAATGATCCTCGATACTGGATGCGATCCTTTGAGGAATTACATCTTGTGGTTGCAAAGTGGGAAAGATGGTCGATAGATTATGATCATAGTAGCACAAAACCATCATGGTGGTTCCTTTATGTGGATAGCTTGGGACTTTGCAGATGATATGTTGGGAGATTGTTTGGATGACACTTGGATGATTGCAGTAGACATGAGGTACTATATTATTGGGGCCTTTTCCTTTGATACTTGGAGACTAGGTGTAGTGGATACCATATCAGTTGGTGACCACATAGACTTCTCTATGACTTTTGATCTTAGAGTGGGGATACATTGGGTGGGAATGATCCTCAATACTAGATGTGATCCTTTGAGGAATTACATCTTGTGGATGCAGAGTGGGCACGATGGTCGATAGATTATGATCAGAGTATCACAAGACCATCATGGTGGTTCCTTTATGAGGATAGCTTGGGACCCTGGGATTTCAATAGGAGACAGTGTAGTAGTTGACACATAGACGAAAGCTAGTTTTTTCTCTCATAATATTGGTCCCCTGATAGAGCATTACATTGATGGGTTGATCGTGTTATTGTAGCACCGAATGGTCTTGCTCGCTGACGATTTTTAGGAGGCCTCTTATGTCAGTGCATTATCGAACGACGCCTTGAGTGGAGGATACTTCACATATTACAGGGTGGTTTGGGATCTTGGTATCATTTTTAGTTTCATTTTGGATCAACCATTGGAGCATTAGGTCATGATGGCATTGCTTGAGGAAAATAATTCTTTGGGAAGGGAGGGATTATCATGTCCCCATTTTTGGGTTCCCCTATTCTGTAGTAGAAGGGACTTCCATGGCTTGTCAATGGAGAAAAGGAGTAAAAAAGGGGGTCATTTAATGTCACTTAGTTAGGAGACATTATATTATTAAAGTGAAAATACAAAAAGTAAAGTAACTTTAGATTAATAAGTTAATTATTATTAAAGTGAATTTTAATCCTAAAGTGAAAATTGGAGGGAAAATAAGGGCTATATTTGACTTAGTCAAAAAGGGGAAAACTCTAGAATATTGATTTAGTCAAAAAAGGGGAAAATTCTAGAAGGTGTGGAGGAAGGATATAGAAGGGGTTGGAAAAGTATAAAATAAGGGTAACCCCTAACTTCTCATTATTATGATTTGATGTCTTATTGAGTGATCTTGTAGCCAGTTTTTTCGTTGGGGTTTTGGGAAAAACTATTCCACTACTGGTTTGGTTTTAGTGGTGCATTATCCACCCTCGATAGAAAAGAGGGGAATCCATCCAATATTTCCTTTGGAGATAGACAAGAAGGAGGAGGATCCATACAAAGTCTTCATTGGAGCTTCACTTATGATTTTGGCCTACTATGGAGGGATATCAAAGTGCGTAGGAGGGTATGGAGCTTCCTAGATAGGGACGATCCCAGACATCTGTAGGATTCCAAAGGGTTTTGGGAAAAAGTAGGTTTAGGGAACCCCCATGGTTTGATATAGGGTTGTCTCACGAGGCCCCTCTATACCCCTCATAGTTGTCCCACGAGGACCTCTATAATTAGGGTTTTCAACAGTCCGTCAAAGTTTGATCCGTGAATTTTACAGGAGGGAACAGACAAACACTCGAAGAGCATACAACATTGCGACATGCAGGATAGGAGATATTATGTAGTTGGCACCATCTATTAGAATCATTCCAATTTTCTTGAGTTGTTTTTTATTTAGTGAATATTGTAGCTACCTTGCAACCAATAGTTGTAGTGTTTTGTTGAAGCTACCTAGTAGCCACTACACTTCTATTGTTTTTTGTATTCTCCATTCATAATAAAGGATTCCAAATGTTATCACTCCCATTCATTTTGTACTTGGACTGGTAATGTGGTCGCCCAATGTGCATGCAAACCATTTGTGAAAAGTAATCAATAAGTTAATAACACATACAATACAAGTATTTGAAAAAAGTACACAACTAGAACCACGTAATGGAAAACATATCTTCATTTTCCTAGAATATTATCTTCAGGGGATATTACATAATCATTTTGAAACTTTCCTTCTGTTTTCATGAATTGTAGAGGCTTGTGATCAGTGTGGATGATCATTTCCTTTCCTAGAATATAATGCTTCCATTGTCTACATTCCTACTCATTGTAGTGCATGTCATTTTCATAGATGGATATCTGCAAACAACATCATATAACATTTCATTATGATAGGACACTAGATGTCCCTATTGAGTGACAAATGGACCAGAAGCATATTCAAAGGCATTTGTCTCAATCTCAAATGGCTAATGAAGGTTTGGAAATGTGAGGACTAATGCAGAGCGTAAGTGATATTTTAGATCCTAGAATGATTTCTGCTATGATTCATACCAGAAAAACTTGGATTTAGATCCAAATTTGCTTGCTTGATTAAGGGGCCAAGTGATATGAGAGGAATCCAACATGAACCTATGGTATAATTTGGCGAGGCTCAAGAAGTTGAAAATATTTTTCAGAGTCATCGGTGCTGGCCAATCATGAATGAATTGGATCTTGGTTGGGTCCAAATTCACCCCATGTTCTTCCATGTGTATACTAAGTATTGAATTATTTTCATGCCAAATGAACATTTCTCTAGATTGGCATATAATGTGTGTTACCATAGGGTGATTAGGACCTACTGAATGTGTGCAAATTTTCTTCCCAGGTCTAGATGAATATGAGGATATCATCCAAATATATGACCAAAAAAGATTTTTTGAACGACCACGATATATCATCCATCATCATCATGAATGTTGTTGGAGCATTAGTCAAGCCAAAAGGCATGAACAACCACTCAAAAATTCCTTCTTTAGATGTGAAGGATATCTTCCATCCATTATCTTTTTTTATAAGAACTTGATGGTATCCTGACTTCAAATCAATATTGATAAAGAAATTGGCACCCTTAATATGATCAAGAAGATTTTTAATCCGATGGATCATGTATCAGTTATTGATATTGATTTTGTTCAGGATTCCATAATCAATACATAATCACCATTTTCCATCCTTGTTTTGCACCTACACAATTGGGCTCCCACAAGGAAATGATCTCGGTTCAATGTGGCCCATTTGAATGAGATCATGATTTTGATGTTTTATTTCCTCATTCTCCAAAAGGGAGAATATATATATTGGACCATTAGGTAAGGGAGCAACAAGTATCAATTCAATTGATGTTTGACTTGATAGTGTAGAGGCATCGCTATAGGTGAGGCGAAGATGTCTTTATATTCCTCTACAATATTGTTCACCTTCTTCTGCTATGTAGAGAGATCTTGTGCTGAATAAGTAGTGGTTGCAATGACCTTTTTTTCACCTTCTGATCGAACCATGAAGAGAAAAAACTTAACATTATGATAGATTAACTTTCAACACTATTTTTTTGATATCAAAAAAATTACAATAGTCATAACTACCTCTGGTACCTTGTAGGGATGACCTCCCAAAATAACAATGGCGCTACGGGGCATAGAATCATAAAAAAAAATGACATTTCCACATATAGGGTCATCCTAAAAGAAAATCAAAAAATTTAAGTGGGGAAACATCACACAGTACCTCATTTTTGAAGGTCTTGATTTGATAGGACAAGTGGCATTGTTTCTTGATGCAAAGGTCTCTTCCTTGGCTCAACCAATTGATGGTGTATGGTTGGGGGTGTGGTGTTGTCAATGTATTCAAACTCTTGATGACCTCAACTGATATTAGGTTCTTATAGCTCCCGATGTTTATAATGAAATGTAGTGAGGTCCCCTTTAGCCACACCCATGAATGGAAGAGATGTTCCCCCTCTTCGAGATCCTCTGACTTGTTTGGTTGGATATTCATGGTTTTTATGGTAGCACTAGGTTCCACATCAATGGTTCAATTTCCCTTATCTTGTTCTGAATAAGAGTCCAAGTTCGGGTTAAAATATTTTTATTTAAGATCGACCAACAATGATTTTTTTGAGCGACATTAATCAGTGTTGTGCTAGGGTATTTTGTGAAACTCACACCACTTTCTAGTGTATTTATTCAACTTCTCATTAACCTTCTTTGCTTATAGCTTGAAATAGTTGTCCCTGTAGATTTTCTAAGGGCCTATGAGGCTGCCATCTAAGGTCTGTCTTTGACCTTAGTATGGATCTAAGTTTCAACTTTGTGGCTTTCTTTTTCTGCTGTTTTAGGACAACAAACAATCACCAAAATTTCTGCTCAATATTTGATGGTTAAGTACCCTTTTGAGGTGCCCTTGCAAGTGTTTTCTTTACTCAATGTTAGCACATGAAATATACATCAAAATAAATAACACTAACTCTAGATATTTAACTTTAAAATGATGATCTACACTTCTAAGCATGCATAAAATTGACACATAGAGTTTTGGTGAACATGACCCTGGAAACCCCCCCCATGGGGAAAACCAGTTTGGAGCAGATATATATAGAAGGCCTCAAAGAAAAATGTAAAACACATGAAACATATACAAGTGAACCTAGTACAATAGAAACCACTCTTGGATTCCTTGGAGTTCCTTGAAGACTTCCCCACAAGCCTTGTGAAGTAAGGTGCCCCTTGCCTTGGTGAGCCTTTCTTCCTCTTTCTTACTTTGTCTTTATCCTGATGCCTTTGTCTTTGAGCCTTTTCCTTTACCAATGAGATGCCATAATATTTCCTTTACCCACTTGAATATTTGAGTGACCCTTTCTTTCTCCCTTGAAGTTTGCACCCTCTACACAAGTGCGCCATCCTCCATGGTATGGTGCGCACCTAGCTTTGGTGCACCCTCTCCTCTAGAAAAATACTCCCACTAAGTGCACCCTTATTTCTACTCACTAAGTATATCCTCTCACAAGTGCACAACTCCCTCACACAACTCTCACATGCATGAAGTGCACCTCTCCTCAAGGAATGCACCTCTCGTCCTCCAAGTGCGGCCTCAACCATGGAATGCACCCAAGATCAAGTGCATGCCTCCTCCTCCATGGAAGAACCTCCTCCAAGCTGATGCACCTTCCATCACTCAGTGGGAAAACAATCCAACAAGTGCACCTTCCTCTCCTCAATAAATGCGCCCTATCTCTCCTCTTCTCCTCTTCTCACAAGTGAAGAATTTAATCTCATAAATGCACTATACCCTCCTTTAGCCTCCTTTGGCCAAGCCCTAAAAGATCAATGGCCTAGATCCAATCTAGCCAAGTCTAATCAATGGGTGAGATCTGAGCCAAAAATCTCACTAAGGAAACCCACTTTCCTTAGTTTGCTTTATGTCTATTAATTCACCGACTTTGTGAATTAATTGTTACATTAATGATTAAGTGACATATTTATCTTTTGACTTAAATATCCTAAGTCAAAGTGAAATTAGAATCATAAAGTAATGTAAAAGGGTAATAGTCTCCCCCTTTATGTTTAGAGATTCATAAACACATGGGGACCACTTTCCAAGGTACCCAAATCTCAACACTCCCTCTTACCAAGGAAAGTGCCCATCATCACCAATATCATCCCTATAGTGGACATGGTTGCCTCCTAACATATACTCAGTGAGTATGGATGTACCTTGATCACTGAAAGTAGTCTCAGTCATAGACATGCTCAATATATGTGATCTATAGATGGAAGTGTCTCTCCACCTATCCAAGATCACGTAGATCTTGGCATCACACCAAATATCTCCACCTTGGTCTTGCACCAAGGATATCTACCTCCTGGCATCTCGCCAACGATCACTAATCTTGGCATCTCACCAAGAGTCACTCTCTTGGTATCTCACCAAGAGTCTCCCCCTCTTGGTATCTCACCAAGAGTACCTAGATATCAACATCTCACCAAGATCCTCAACTTGGCTTCTCGCCAAGTAGCTTCCACCTGAAGTGGATCCAGAACCTGATATGCCCATCTCTATATCCAAGTGAGGCTCAAGCCTCCATGGTGCCCTATTTCTCCTCCTCATCAATCTATTATTCTCTGAAGCTGTAGCACCAACTCTTTGTCTGCTCAACAAATATGAAACTGAAGCTATCCTGGGTTAACCAGTCACCCACTTTGATGGTGTCCAAGGAAACTGAGTCTGATCTCCCTCTGAATCACTTCTATGAGTTAGTCGGTCCTCCTCAAATATATCTCCCCATCTAATACTGGATGGTGTAACAACAGACAAATTAGTCATGACTACACACTCTCTCACAAACTTCTCATTGAACACTATCTCCTCTGCTATCTCTGCTGACCCATCCTACTGCTTCTTCTTGTTCTTGGGACACTATCCTACATAGTGACCCATCTCTCCACAAGTAAAGCATATCAATGTGCTCATGTCTCTCTTCTTCCCACTGCTGTTCCTCTTTCCTCCCCATGGTGGGGCCCCAAACTTGGGACCCTGCCGACCTCCCCGACCGGTCTTCTTCTTTCCATTTTTCCAAAGAGCAAGGTCCTCATCACCCATAACTGAATGTTGTTGTTGTTGTTGTTGTCTAGAAGCCTTTGCTACTAGTCTAGTCTCCTCATGGATGACGTCATCCCACATCCTCTCCCATGTAGGCATAACCTCCCTGGAAACAATGCCATGAACGAATGGAACACATGGTTTGGTAAAGCTGTTCAAACCTATCCTGACCATAGAGTTGGGATCCACCACCTATCCAATGACTCCAATCTCATATTTGATCCCAGTGTATCTACCAAGGAAAGAAGTAACCGACTCATCCTCGAGCATGCAAATTCCCCTTAGTCAATCATGAAGAACCAAATTCTGGTTCTCATTAGAGCTCTCATACAACTGTTGGCACAGGGACAGACCCAGGGTTCAACGCTACAACAACACACCAAAAAAACCCTAACTACCGACCCTTTCGGCAACACCTGGAAAGAAGATGAATTCTCACCTGAGGTAGAAGCAGGGGTGGTTGCAAGACTCAAGTGTCTGCAACCTTAGCTGGGACACATATCTACGATTATATTTCTTACAAAACACTTAGCATCAATATTCAATCCTTATTATATTCACAGATAGCACAAAGCATTGCAGTATTCACTTAGACCTAAGGTAATTTAGCACTTAGCAACAATAAAACATGTCAGATATA
Organism: Picea engelmannii; assembly: GCA_009831015.1. NCBI lineage: Eukaryota > Viridiplantae > Streptophyta > Pinopsida > Pinales > Pinaceae > Picea > Picea engelmannii. Next base: position 340,454 of record ML778137.1, on the reverse strand, counting down.
GTAGATCATCACTAATAATATTCATACATATCAGATCTACTATTCATATACATCTATTGAAGCACAAAGCATAAGTAGACCTCTCTAAATATATCAAATCACTTGGCCAAATCAGAGATAAACACATCAAGTCAAAGCACAAAGCATAACACACAGATGTACGTGGTTCACCCCCACCCTGGGGATACATCCACCAACTCTTCTTCTTTATTAGCATCTCCAATCGATTATAGACACAAAGACACAAAACCCTTCCTCGTATAGGACAGAAGATCTGCGTAGCTCGCTAGATCCTTCTTCCTTGCGCTTACAACACAAAGCCTTCTATAAATTCTACAACAACTTGCACTCAGCTCTGCAAACCTTCTACAATCATGCACATAGCACTTGCATAGGCTATTAGCACGTAGCTTACACCACACAGATACAATCCTCTTCAACTAGATGCCTAGATGTTTATTTATACATTACAAAAGTGGGCCTAAACATGGGTAAACCCACGGGTCGACATCCCTTTCCCATTACATATTCCCAAAAACCCAAAAAGGACCCAAAGTGGGCTGAGATCCCGTGATCTCTGCTTCACCTCGTGTGCCTCCTTCGACAGGCTATCAAAGTCCCAAAAATGGTCAAATATGACCAAATATTCCTCAAAAATTGGTCAAGGGCCAACAGGCCCCCAACACTCACCCGTGACTCATCCCGAGTCACTAAGGTCTGATCAGTTCTACTTCAAATGCCTCGATCTTGGCTCACACTGCTTCGACCTACTGCTGTGCCACAACCTCTTTCTCAGTGAACACCTAGATGAGTGTGTTATTCACCATCCCTTCTAGGTGTTGCTGTGATGAATTCAAGACCTGTTCAAGTTCTACTCCTTGGTTTTCGACTTCGGTGAACAGTTGGCATGCATTTTCTTGCACTGGATGAAGTTGTTGAGAGACTTCCATTACCTTTCTCTGGATCGTATGGATCTGCTGCTGGGCGGTGCGCTGCTCGTGAGACTGCTTCATTCTCTCTACAAGTGATAGGGCCTTCAGCTGCACTTGTAGCTTTTCGACTTCATGCTTTGCGTCCTGGAGCTGCGACTCCAATTTATGCAATTCTGGATTCTCGGTTAGGTTCTCATATATCTGCACACTTCTGCTACTTAACTTTTTGTATTCCTCAGTGAGTGCTTTAATCCTTTCTACTGTGCTTTGGGTAGTCATTTCTCGCTGGTCGCGCACTTCTTGTGGGGTACTTGGTATGGTCTGAAGCTCTAATTCCACGACTCTTTGTTGAAGTTGCTGAATAACTTCAACAAGCTTCATTACTTCAGCAAGCTTCATTACTTGGTGTTCTATGGGTTCTTCTACCTTCTGTTCTAAGCTAGTCACTGAGCGAAATGCTCTGTTGACTACTTCTTCAATCCCTATCTGCTTCCCGAGTAGTTGTTCTTTATTTTTTTGGATCTTCGCTCTGTCTTCTGCAAATTTCTCTTGGAGAGTGTCCTTCTCTTGTTGCACAACTCGACGTTGTTCGATGATTTCCTCCTGTGCTTTGTTTAAGGCCTGGGTGGCTTGCACTATTTCTTCCTGTGATTTCTGAAGGCGTACTTCGACTATGTCAGCAATTTTGAGGATTTGAACTGGTTCATCTCCCTCTTCCGTTGTTCCTTCTGCTAGGGGCGCAGTGGAGACTATGCGGCTAGACTGAAGTGCCTGCTGCACTCCTTGGAGCTCGATCTCAATTCTTTTGTACATTGTCTCTTTCTTAGCTTCCTGCTTTTCTGCTATCTCTTCAATAGCTTCATTCATAGCTGTGATGAGGAAACTGAAGTCATCTGGAGTGAGCGTGGTCTGCAACTTAGTTACGGGTGCTTTCGATTTCTTCTGGGAGGAAGGTTCCAAAGGTGAACACTTCCTCTTCTTTATGATTTCTACTTCGTCTTCTGGTCTTTGTTCAACTTCTTCTCTGTCTTTGCCATCACCTCCTTGATCTGAAATGGAAGCCGTCCTCACAGATAGGCTGTCTATATCCTGGACTTCCTCATCCTTCTTCATCTTCTTTGTTTTCTTTGTCTTAGTGGGCCCAGGTGTATCCTGCGCAGCTTCTAGGCTATTGATGTCGAAAATTTCTGCGGGGTCTGCTGAAACAAGGAGGTCTACTAACCATTCCTTGGTGATCTCCTCTAGGTCTTCTTCTGTCAGCTTAAATAATAATGAAGCTGTTCCTTGTTCTCATCAGCGCGTGTTGTAATATATATGAAATGGTGGTCCGTGCTGAACTTCATCAAAGGTCGAAACCTGTGTAAAGTATTCGGGGTCATGCGAGGCTCGGATTGGATGGAAAGATTCAAATGGGTGTAGTAGGTATGGAAGACAACATTGGATTGCCACTGTTTATGCATGTTGTTCGAGTACCATAGTGTATAGAACTTCACAGCCAATGGTTTGAAGGGGTCAATGTCCGAGAAGGTTGCACCTTCTCGTATCTCCCATGCAACAAAAGCTATAAGTATCAAGAGCCAGCTAAAATGGAATTCATGCCCCTAATCCTAGGATTCTCTGCAGTCAATCTCTATTTGATTCACCGGGTACTTCGCCCAGTTCATCTGTAGTCCCTCTGCGCACTTCCCTGCGAGGTCGACTACAAAGACAAATACTTGCGTGGGTCAATTCTTGCGTACCAACTTCCCTGCGATTAGTTGACATGCGAGGTGCACTGGGCCACTTTCAATAGAAGCTACCTTGTAGCCTCATGCGCCTTTATCAACATCTCCATAAGATTCTTTGATCTTCTAAGCAAGAGCGTGATCTGCGGTCTTTCCAGGATAGTAATAATGGGGGTCAGGGCCTTACATGCTAAGCCCAGTGATCTGATTGATCAGCGCTGAATCAAATGTTATGAAATGATTTAACCATAAGTATCCTCCATGGTAACTTGCTAGCAACATCTTTACACAAGCATTCACCTCCTAGTGTCTGCCGAAGTGCTGTATCTTCATAACGTTGAGTAGAGTGGACTGTGCGAGGTTCATCATCCATTGCTGAGGGATGATCTTCAAATTCTTTCCCTTGGTTCTGGTTAGGTACTTGTACAGGGAAAGAATGCTGTAAACTTTACGATCCCCTAGGTTGAAGTCATTAAAATTCGATGTTGCAATCTTATCTTGATATACACGGACTGCGCCTACCCCTTTTGGAAGGTACGTAGTGACTAGAGTGTACTCAAAGTCTCCAGGCACACTGTCTCTATTGATCACACTGCTCAGAGGTAGTATGTAAGCAGGTAGAATGGATGGAACCAACTTTGCATTGGCCATATCATCTTTATGTTTGGTTCTTCTTTCTGCACCGGCTCGGGATGTTCCTACTCGAGCAGTCGATGGGGAGGCTTGTACTCCTCTCGTCAATGATTCCTTTAAACCTGTAGACAATCCTCTCTCCGAAATGACTCTTTCAGCTCTGAGGCTAGCGAGTACCTCTCTTACAGATTCTTCAGCTGCGCTAAATTCATCAGACATATACGCTCAGGATCAATATCTCGAGTTCTCAAAGTAACGTAGGTACTGTAAAGAGTAAGAGTGGAGTAATCACTGTTCACAATTCGTGTAGCCTACGGACTCAAGTTCGTAATTAGAAAAAGTGTCTCCTGTGCATGACGCGATGGAATAAGTAAGTAACTCTGTAACGGATTGTTTGTAATAGATATGGGGCTTCATTAACTCTTGTTCTATCTGTTATGGCACGTTCTAACGGTCTGGTGATGAGCCATCAATGCTTTTTGATCCGTTCGGAGTGGCAGTCGAATGGGTATATTGGCTTCCAATGGCTATATTGCTTCACCATGGCGAAGTGGCCTATGTCGTTGGTATAATATCTCGTTGAAGTTCAATTTCTGCAAGTTTTCCATTCTACGAGGTTCCCTCTGGAATATTTTGTAGCCTGTCGATCTTAGCTCTCTTTTTACTTAGCTTCGTAGCCTTCTTTCTAGTGAGCTTCGTCTCCGTGATTCTCTTCCCATTATGATTCTTATTTTTCTTGGACATAGTCACTTCGTGCTGCTGAGATTCTCTCCTAAGACTCAAGGGTAATATTTTGTCTATATCTGATACATGTACTCCAATCTTTTGTGAGTCCCCTAATGATTTTGCAGCTTTAACATCTGGGCTTCTAGTGTCAAATAGCTTTGAGTTGTTCTTCCGTTCTTCAATCAACTGCCTGATCCTTCTGGTCATGAAATCTTTTAACTCTTGTCTCTGCTGTTCTAAAACCTTTTCTTCTTCCTTTTTTCTAGCTTGATCTCTCTCAATCCAAGGTTTTCCAAGTAACATAGTAAACATGGCAATGTCCTCAATAAACTTGATAATCTCAAAATATTCCTCTGTCGAAGTTCCATTGACATTCATAGATATCTAAGTGAGCCTTCCACATAGGTTTACCAGTTTCCCTTTGAATAAACCTAGTCCTCTTAATGAAGGAATCATAGCAGGTCTTCCTATAGCTTCCCAAGTTCTCTCTAGCATAATGTTCGTTGGCGTTTCTTCATCAAGGATAGAGTCAATGTCAAAGTCTCAAATTCTTTCTTCAGTGCATTCTATTTATTTAAATATCTCTGGTAGCCTAACATGTCAGTGATCGTTCAAGGTGTCTTTCATCTGCAGTAGTACCTTCTCTGATTCTTGCTGGGGTTCTACTATTCCTAGATCGGCCTTAGGGTTTTCTTCATTTAGATTCATGCCTTCAATCTTAGCAATCATTCTAGGGAAATCCAATACTTTGTGGTCCAAGGATTTACAACAGAGACAACTAGATCTCCCACTAGGGAATTCCTTAGCAATATGTCCCAGTCTTCTGCAACTGTAACATAGGGTTAATCCTCTCTTTCTTTTACATGATCCCCAACTTCTTCTGTACTGTGCACCAGGATCATGGTAGCTAGCCATCAAAAGATTCTTTCTAGGATTCTGCATCCATTTGTTAGTCCAAACATTCTTTCTATGAATAGGTATAACATATCTATCATTATTCTTATCAGATCTATTCATATCAAACTTTATTTCATCTATTAATGCCCTAGTTTTCAAGCTAGGAAAAAATCTATCAACATATCTAGATTCATTCTTTATAAACAAAATTTTCCACTAATCTTACCTCTACAGAGCACGAAGCTTTCAGATCTAAAATTTTTTCTACTATTCTTACCTTTATCAAAGAACAGATCTTACATATCTTACCTCTTTTCTGCAGATATGACCTCTTTTCTTCAGAAACTTCCACTTTTATCTTCCTTAGAGCACAAAGCGTTCAGATCTCATTTCTTTTCTTCAGATCTAGCCTTCCTTCTTTAGCATAGAGATTTCCAGATCCATTGGATTACTACGCACAGATCCATGCACAAAGATTCCACAGTTTCAAGATGAATCTTTGCACAAAGCTTCTTCTTCCTCAGTTCCTAGCAATCACAGTTTCATGTCCTGGAAACAGAACCATTTGTTGGCATAGGGGTAGACCCAGGGTTCAACGCTAGAACAATGCACCAAAAAAACCCTAACTAATGGCCCTTTCGGCAATACCTGCGAAGTAGATGAAGTCTCACCCGAGGTAGAAACAGGGGTGGTTGCAAGACTCAGGTGTGTGTAACCTTAGCTGGGACACAGATCTGCGATTATATTGCTTACAAAACACTTAGAATCAATATTCAATCCTTATTATACTTCACAGATAGCATAGAGAATCACAATATTCACTTAGATATAAGGTAATTTAACACTTAGCAACTATAAAATAGGTCATATATAGTAGATCAACACTAAGCATATTCATACATATCAAATCTACTATTCATATACATCTATTGAAGCACAAAGCATAAGTAGACCTCTCTAAATATATCAAAGCACTTAGCCAAAGCAGAGATAAACACATCAAGTCAAAGCATAGAGAATAACACACAGATTTACGTGGTTCACCCCCACCCAGGGGCTACATCCACCAACTCTTCTTCTTTATTAGCGTCTCCAATCGATTACAGGCAAAAAGCCACAAAAACCCTTCCTCACATAGGACAGAAGATCTGCGCAGCTCGCTAGATCCTTCTTCCACGCACTTACAACAAAAATCCTTCTATAACTTCTACAACAGCTTGCACTTAGCTCTGTAAACCTTCTACAGTCATGCACATAGAACTTACATAGACTATTATCACGTAGCTTACATCACATAGATACAATCCTCTTCTACTAGATGCCTAGATGTTTATTTATACATTACAAAAGTGGGCCTAAACGTGGGTAAACCCATGGGCCGACATTCCTTTCCCATTACATATTATCAAAAACCCCAAAAGGACCCAAAGTGGGCTGAGATCCCGTAATATCTACTTCACCTCGTGCGCCTCCTTCGACAGGCTGTCGAAGTCCCAAAAATGGTCAAATATGACCAAGTATTCCTCAAAACTTGGTCAAGGGCCAACAACAAATTGCATAGATATTCCCACATCTAAAATGCATAAGTCTTCCTAGTCAGGTGGGGAATGATATAATCTCACACTACATCACATATGGTCCTCTTTTCCTTGTTGTTCATCTTCCTGAAATCTGCCAACAATACGGGGGCAGTAATAGGAAGAACGAGAACATGCGCCTCAACTATATCCCATAGTTCGAGGTCCTCTAAGACAAATACCATCCTCGCCTTCCAAGGAAACCAATTTCTAGCCCCAAATATCCTGTACTCCACACGCATCTGAGATACTGACATCAGTGCCAAACTATGCTCACTCTGATGCTCCAAGTGAAAAGGAACGTTGCCTCACTCCTGTCAACACATGTGTGAAAAGAGGCAAATGAATACCAACCTCAATCCTAGCAATATAGGTGTGAAAATAGGAAATACAACCTCACTCCTATCCACACAGGTGTGAGAAGAGGCTGTCCACAAGTGTCAAAAATCATCCCAACAAATATGCCCACAAGCTGTCCACAAACTCTGTCAACAGGCGGTCCAAAATATTCCTTGAACTGTCCAACTGGCACTACCTAAGAGGCACTTTCAAATATGAATTTTACTCACTGTTTTGGACTGTAAACTTTCTGTCCAAAAACAACCAAAAGATCTGATTTATTCGTCACAAAACTACCCCCAAAAAAGTTCAAAAATCAGCAAGTCTAAGCCACCATTGGCTCCGATACCATGTAGATTTTCTGAGGTCCTATGAGGCTGCCATCTAAGGTCTATATATTAACTTAGTATGGCTCTAAGTTTCAACTCTGTGGTTGTGTTTTTATACTACTTTAGGACATCAAACATTCACCAAACTTTCTGCTCAATATTTGATGGTTAAGTGCCCTTTTGAGGTGCCCTTGCAAGTTTTTTATTTACTCAATGTTAGCACATGCAATATACATAAAAAAAAATAACACTACCTCTATATATTTAACTTTAAAATGACGATCTACACTTCTAAGCATGCATAAAATTTACACATGGATTTTTGGTGAACATGACCCTGGAAACCCCCCCCCCCCCATGGGGAAAACCAGTTTGGAGCAGATATATATAGAAGGCCTCAAAGAAAAATGTACAACACAGGAAACATATACAAGTGAACCTGTTACAATAGCAACCACTCTCGGATGCATTGGAGTTCCTTGAATACTTCCCCACAAGCCTTTTGAAGTAAGGTGCCCCTTGCCTTGGTGAGCCTTTCTCCCTCTTGCTTGCTTTGTCTTTATCTCGATGCCCTTTTCTTTGAGCCTTTGCCTTTACCTATGAGATGCCATGATATTTCATTTACCCACTTGAAGCTTTGAGTGAGCCTTGCTTTCTTCCTTGAAGTTTTTGCCCTCTACACAAGTGCGCTCTCCTCCATGATATGGTGCGCACCTAGCTTTGGTGCGCCCTCTCCTCTAGCAAAATCCTCCCACTAAGTGCGCCGTTAGTTCTCCTCACTAAGGCTCTTCTCTCACAAGTGTGAAACTCCCTCACACAACTCTCACATGCATGAAGTGTGCCTCTCCTCAAGGAATGGACCTCTCCTCCTCCAAGTGCGCCCTCAACCCTGGAATACACCCAAGCTCAAGTGTGTGCCTCCTCCTCCATGGAAGAACCTCCTCCAAGCTGATGCACTTTACCTCACTCAAAGGGAAAACCCTCCAACAAGTGTGCCTTCCTCTCCTCAAGAAATGCGCCCTAGATCTCTTCCTCTTCTCCTCTTCTCACAAGTGAAGAATTCAATCTCATAAATACACTATACCCTCCTTTAGCCTCATTTGGCCAAACCCTAAAATATCAATGGCCTAGATCCAATCTAGCCAAGTCCAATCAATGGGTGAGATCTGATCCAAAAATCTCACTAAGGAAACCCACTTTCCTTCATTTTCTTTATGTCTATTAATTCACCCACTTTGTGAATTAATTGTCACTTTAATGATTAAGTGACATATTTCACTTTTGACTTAAATCTCCTAAGTCAATGTGAAATTATAATCACAAAGTAAAGTACAAGGGTAATAGTCCCCCCCTTTGTGTTTAGAGACTCATAAAAACATGGGGACCACTTTCCAAGGTGCCCAAATCTCAACAGTCCCAAGGTTGGATCTCCCTGTTTTGTCCCTTGTTCTGTGAGTTAGGGCTACCTTTACAATACTTTTGTTGTGGCATATTTGTAGACCCAAACTCCTTATTTCAGTGCTTATTTTTATACTCAATTTTGATAGCATATCAATAAGAAGCTCGCAAAGAGGAGATGTACAAGAAGTCTATATCTATTGGATGTACCTTTGTAGGCAACCGTGGTACTTCAAAAGCAAGTGCCGCTTGGAGTCTTTGATACCCATCTTTGACTGCAAGGTATGGAATATGTTGTTGTCTGGTCCCTCTCCTGACGTAGAGTCATCCATATTGTGTAATGGTAATCATAACTTCCAACAGGGTATAATTCCTCCTTGAAGGAATCAACGAAGGCCTCCCAAGTAGGTCTTGTCCTAAATGTTACTGAATCATCTTTTTTTATGCCTCTCCTAGGAACCTTTCCACCAATATTTGACACAGGGAAGGGATTTAAGGAGTGCGAAGGTGATATTTTCGGTGTTAGAAAATTTTGAATAGAGTAATGACCCTATAAAAGATTTAACCATTTCTCCAAATCATATGCATCTATATGAATTTCAAATAAATGGATATAAAAGATAACTTGTACCTTGAAGGGTGCCACACTGTTGGAACAAAATTGATCAGACCAGGGTCCTTCTCAAGTTACTAGCAAAAGGCGTCGAGTAGTCTAGAGCACTGACATTTTCATCTCCTCCGAAGAGAAGAAGTCTCACCCAAAGCACAACCAAGACAAGAAGATAGGGAAGGGAAGGGAGAATAATTAAGAAGGTTTACAGAATCTTCAAAGTTCACCATGATATTGTGCAAGACAGACTAACCATAGAACATATATGAAATTATTCATAACTGGGAATAAAGACAATCAAATTGCGATAACATTTTTAAACAAAGACAACACATTGATCTTATCAAACATAAAGAGTGAAGTATAGAGACAATTCATAATCATAAACACATAATGACACAACATATTTCAAAAAGTTAGGTCCTTCCTTATATATTATCAGAAGAGATTCTTGGATAAAATCTCAGAGATACAAATCAATACTCTGTTACAAGATTCTAGCTTCAGACTCATGCCTCAGAGCTCTATCTACCCTTTTCCCAAAAATGTATACAAGTTACAATCACAGAACTTTTAATCTGTCTTCGCCCTCTATACCATCCATGACAAAACCCAACAACCAACCAACTACACCCAACCCTTTTAAAATCATATGCATCTCATACATGATATAGGTTGAGTGGGATCTTATGGCTTTAGACTCTGCATGCTTTCTTGTTCTTGTTCTGTTGTAACTTCTTTTTCCTTGCTAGTGTTGCACTGTCCCTTTTCAAAACTATTTTCTATTTCTTTGCTTGCTCCACTGTCCATCTCCTTTGTAGCTTTCAAAACTCTTGTTTGAACAAAATTGGGACTGTATTCCTCCTTGTGAAACTTCTAACCAAAAATGAAGGTCCCAACAGGCTCCGATCACAATCCTTGACTTTCCCTCAAGTCAGGTCCTTGGCTCTTTCATGGCTTTTAGGAGTTCTTGTTGCTTTAATTTGTCCTCCATCTCCACTTTGCTTTCATCTTCTACTTGTGCTTTTTCCTTTTCCACTTCTTCAAACAAAGGGCCCAACCTTGGGACCAACTCTAAGGCCCACTTCTTGACTTCCTGAAAACCCACAATTTTATCTTGCCACTTCCTGGCAAGGAGTGAGGCCTCAGCTACGAACTACCGAGTTGCATATGTAATGCATCCTTTAGGCTTGGATGTGACTAGGGAGTTACATTTAGAATCAACTGTAGCATCCACCTAATGCATCTGCATGTACACTGTCTGAACGACTGGTTGAAATTTGCGCAACTCCTTCTTATCTACTACTTGCGCTTCAAACAGAACATTTGGCTCATTTTTTGCCTGCTGGATTTGATCGAATTTCTCCTGTTGTTCCAGCGGATCCATGGTGACCGCAACTTCTTCATTGAGCAACTATATTCTTATGCGCACATCCTTTAGTTTTTGGTTGTGCCTTGCAATAATTCCCATCCAATCGCTGACTTCACAAAATATCCTCATGCATTCGACTGTGCATTTGTGCAGTGCCTCTCTTGCATTATTTCCTTCTAGAACTACTTTCTCTATCTGCTCTTGCAACTTCCTAGGTTATTGTTCTTCTTCTCGGTGTCTCTCCTGCAACCATGCTTCAAGTTCTTAGCGTGAATGGCCAGATGTGACCATGCTCCCTGGAGTAGCTCAATATGATGTTCATGCTCTCTTGCGGCATTGGACTCCGATAGTTGAGGTGCTTCCTTCCTTATCTCTGTTCAGGCTTCGACAATCTTCTCCTAGAATCATTCTAGTTTATGCTCTGCCTGGACCTTGGCGTATTGCTCCTGTGTCCTGCATGCTTGGGAAAGGAGTGCTTCCTCCCTTGTGAATTATGCATTCCTTTCTGCCTACTGGAGAATCTGCTCTAGTTGATAAGTTGAGGCTATGATCATCCTGACTAACTGTGCTACTGACCATTGTGCGAGTTCAGTGGAAGAAGGGGTGGCCTCCCTAGGTACTTGTACCTGCAATCAGAGTCCATTGGCCGTTGAATTCTATGAAGGTGTCTCCACCTCCTCTTATCCTTTACATGGTCCTGGTGCAAGCCTCAACCTCAAAACCGATGGCAGGAACGTTAGTACTTCTGTTATGGCCAAGTGGAGTTGCATCAAATCTGTGCACTTCTGTGGGTTTTGGAGGACTAGCTCCATTTGTTCTTGCACTGATGTTGCACTTTGTCCTGATGCCATATCAGGTTCCTTCTGAAACTATGGTACCTCTACCTCTTTGTGGACCTTAGTTTCTGGGGTTTCTCTCTTTTCGATATCAACCCCAACCTTGGTCATTGAGGAAGTGCGCTGAGGACTTAGGACTTGCAGTTTCAGTACAATTTGCATCTCTGTTGAAGAAAAAGTGTCCTGAATTGGTACAAAGGGCATGATCTATTGGCTATGGGATTTAGGGTTTGGACCAGTGATTTATAGCCTCTGTTTGGGTAGGTCGGGGTTTGGACCAGTCAATTCTAGTCTCTGCTCGGGTATCTCTAGGGAGTCCAACTGCATGGGTTCCGGGTTGGTGGTTTGAGACAAGATGGTGATTTATTGAGGTGTCGACTGAGGTTGTGGTGGTGATGGGGGTTTTTCAGTGATGATGGTAGTGGATTGAGTGGTGTCAGGCTCAGGGTCGTCCTAAATATGAATAATCTGGCCTGGTCAAGCTGCGAATCAAGTGCGAGGAATGGTGGATAATATTGGCTGGGGATTCATAACCTTACTTGGGGAGATCCCCGTCCTGTTTTTCTTAGCCAATGGGTCTTCGATGAAGGAAACAATGAGAATTTAGTTGACATCCTTACCTGTCAACATGGATTTCTATGGAAACTTTGGGAACATTGGTAATGTTCTCTTTTTGTGCTCTAGCGGATGCGTCTCATCCTCCTTGTCTGAATCCTTCTGTACTGGGGCTTATTTCTTTTGTTCCTCCGGGCCCGAGCTCGGTCCTACCTCTGCTTCCTGACTCCTTTTCTTCAACAGCTCCACCGACATAAGGTAGTGCATCCCTGACTTGCGTGGGTTGCGTTTGACTCCGGGCCATGACATGACCTCCTTGTAGAAGGCCTCCTCATCTAGGTAAAATGGCAACATTCGAGTGTTGAAGTATTCTCGCTTGGCTTGCCTTGGCCATAGAAATGTATGGTGGAATTTCATGCTGAATGCAATGTTCCGTGTGTTGAGTTTGAGCAATTCCTACGGAATGGGAAACCTATGCATTGCGTCTAGCAACCTATTGTACCATTTTGAGAACGTTGTTTTGTTGAAAGCAATGTTCTCTGAGTCTGACCTTGAGTGCCAAGGATCAAACATCTTTTCCAATCACCCCTTATTTGATGGAGATAATGGTCTTCGTACATGTGGCATCCACTTCAACATAGAAAACACAACTAACAAATAGCCGTAAGTTAAAGTGCCGCCCTTTTCCTGAGATTCTTCCCAAGACATAAAGATTTCTTCCAGTAAATAACTGCACCAGTTGAATACAACGTCATTGGTACAAAAATATGCCATTGATAGGGCATCCAATGTACACTCTCCTTTGTAATACGACTGCATGAACTTGCTAGAAATTGCATATCAAGCGGTCCTGACCGTCTTAGGTAGGATGAGGTCAATTTTGGCTGTGCACCCCTCCCTCTGCGTATGAAATCACTCATATAAACTGGGTTCCCCCTTTTTGTTTCCATGCTTGATGGGACCCTAAAAGCCTTTGGATACATCCTCGCCTTCAATGGATAATCCAGTCAGTTGATGAATGCCGTCTGCGTGAATTGGGTATCTTCTATCCAACCAAAAAATTCTATCATGTACCCTGCTAATGAGAAACTTGGTACATCTCACAACTTCTCCAGTGGTGCCAAAAACTGGCTAATCCCTGAGGTTCATAATAGTAGAGTTAAACAAGTTGATGAACTCTGGATTTGGTATAAACTGAATTCCTCCCAATTCATCTAGAGTGACACTTCATAAGACATCAATGTTCATCTACGAGAACATAAATTGTTCTGTCAGGTCGAGGTCGACGAGTTTGAATTACTCAACCTTCCCTTCGAGATTAACCATGATCTCGACCCGGGGGTCACAAGGCTCGTCCGAAACTGCATCCTTAGAAACTACACTTCTTCTCTCTGTAGCTCTTGAAATAGTGATTCTAAACTATCAACAAATTCAACAGGCTAACACGGATTTGGGATCGCGACTGAGGGCCGAGGGATTGCATAGGATTGAGCACAATTCAAAATTCACCATGCGCTAAGTTCTCTTTGGGAAATAATGCGTCTTACACTGGGTTCATAGAACCTTATACTCAGGCTTAGATGTAAAGTTCTGTACTAACTGTTAAGGCTATTCATCATCAACCCTATAGACGCAACTTGGATCTGGGTTGTCCAACGAGACTGGTTAATGAGGTAAATCTATTGGGTGATCTTGGCATTTACTGAGCAAGTTGGTCAGGGACATGGCCGACTCCAGACCTTTCCATTTAATGGATAAGAATACTGGTTCGAATACCAAGAGAATCTTTGTGTATCTCGACTTTATGGTTTAACAAAATTCAGATGGGTTACTGTAGTGGTAATAAAGGCTATGAATGGGTTGGGTTCATGTCACACATGGACTAGGATTGCATCCATATTCACTCTCCCTCTGACCACAAAGAGGTCCCCATCACATTTAATGACTTTCATTAATATATTCGTGGCTCTTCTAATCCTACGCTGCTGAGTAAGAAGTTCTGCATCAAAACAACACTTAGACATAAAAATGAACTACATGTCACGGCGCAACAATGCACTCTTCTAATTTATTAACTGAATTCACAAAAATTGCAAAAAACTTCAAATCTAACTACTATACATGCTCCTTTGGACTAGATCAATAGTCCTTTCACTCAGTTATGGGACATATAGGGTTTTAGGCGAGCTCCATTCACCGATACTGGTCAAAGTATCCCATCCAGTTGCGCGAGTCTGACTGCTCCAGAAGGTCAGATCTCCGCAACTATAAATGGTCCCAACCAATGCATGTGCAACTTGCCTAGATGTTTCTGGTATTGACTGTCATAAATTAGGACCTTATCTCCTTGAACAAATTCTTTAGTCTTAATGTGTCTGTCATGCCAAGATTTCTGCCTTTCTTTCTCAACTGATTGATGAACATCTACTAAAAACCTAGTCTCTTCAAGTTCCCACAATTCCATACACCTTTGCACAACTGATTCATCCTCCGACATGTGTGTAATCTGTGAAATATATAAACTCGGAGTAATGAATTCTGCAGGTACCACAACCTCTTTCCCATAGACTAGCTGAAATGGAGTATACCTATGGAGTTTCTTTGTGGATTTCCTGTAAGCCCATAAAACTACTGGGAGTCTGTCATTCCAATCCTCCCTTTTTGCGTAACAAACCTTCGTGAATCCTCTCTCCATAATCTTGTTAAACGCCTCCATTGTGCCATTGGATTGCAGATGGTAGGGGATACTTTTATGATGTTGGATCAAGAAATTTTCTGTAAGATTTGTTTTTGTACTACTGATAAAATGACCACCCTGATCACTGGTCAAACTCCTAGGACATCCAAACCGAGTGATAATATTTTAAAAAATGAACCTAGCAGCAGTATCGGTTGAACAATCCTGAAAAACTGCTGCTTCCGCTCACCGTGTACGGTAATAAATTACAGTAATAATATACCTATCCTTTGAATGCTTAGCCATGGGGTTGATCAACCCAATGAAGTCAATCGAACATTTCTCAAATGCTTGCAGATCTCGAACTGGATGAAGAGGCAATTCATCTCGTCGTGATGGATTTCCCACTCTTTGACAGACGTTGCAAGATCTAGAATATGCCTTTGAATCCTTGAAGAGCGTGGCCCACCATAATATAGCTTGGAGGACCTTCTACACAGTGGCCTTTCCTCCAGCATGACCTCCCGCAACTCCACTATGGCACTCCCACAGTATGTCTTGTCTTTCATGATATAAGATACATCTCCTAAGGATGCCATCTAGGCCTAAATTATACAATTACCTCACAATCAATTTTTAGTTTGCTACTCTAACCACCATATGACATTTATGAGTTGCAGAGTACGTTTCTAGGCATGCCCCTGTACTTGAGAAGATTGATATGTCTTCCAAGTATTGTGGTATGGCCTCAACCTAGAATAGGTTTGTGTCTGGGAGCTGATCATCGACTGCTCCACCACTTTCTCCCGACTCTAATCTCGACAGGTGATCATGCCCCACGTTACATATTCCAGGTTTAATGATCACTTCAAATGAAAATTCCTGAAACAGTAACAACCATCGAGAAATTCTTCCTTCCAGAACAAGCTTGTTAACTAGATATTTTAACATAGAATGATCAGTAAATAAATTAAAATGAGATCCCAACAAGTAATGTTTAAACTTCTGCAGAGCGTAAATCATATCTAAACCCTCCCTTTCTATAGTTTTATAATTGCGCTCAGCTTGTGACAACTTCCTGCTAGAAAAATAGATAATATGATCCATGGCTCCACCTCTTGGTTGCGCTAAGATGGATCCCAGGGAAATACCTGATGCATCTATGTGCACGTGAAATTCGTTTTCCCAGTTTGGAAATATCAGAATAGGTGTTGTGCTAATATTTTCCTTCAGTATATCAAATGCTTGATCACACTCTGGGGTCCACTGGAAAACTTCTAACTTCTTTAGTAGATTTTTCAGAGGTGTAGTAATGGTTGCATACCTTCTGATAAACCTGCAATAGTACCCAGTCTGCCCCATCTTGGAGCACAAATACTTATCACTCGTAGGTGGTGGCATGTTCACAATAACCGCAGCTTTGATAGGGTCTACCAATACTCCTTCTCGCCATACTACGTGGCCTAAAACATTTCCATGTGGCACACAAAAGATACATTTTCTGAGGTTCAAATATATTTGCAATTCCCTACATCTATCAAACATCAGACGTAGTAGTGTGACATGTTCTTTGAGCAGACTGTATACCGTCCAATCATCCATATAAACTTATATAAACTTGTGAATAAATTCTCAGAAAGATTCTATTACAATCTGGGAAAAAATTGTAGGGGCATTAGTTAGGCCGAATGGCATCAAATTATATGCAAATGACCCCCATTCTATTATGAATGTGGTCTTGTTTTTTTCTTCTTCAACAATCCTCATTTGGTGATACCCCAAAAATCCTTCTGTAAATGAGCAAGATTCTTTCCCCGAAACCTATTCTAGCACGTCATTAGTAAAAGGTGTTGGGAAAGGGTCATGCACACATGCATAATTAAGGCTTCTGTAGTATGCACACACCCTAATGTCCTCTATTCCTTTCTTTCTCTTGATGACTATTGGTCTAACCTATTTTTCTTATTCCACTGGAAAGATAAGTCCAACCTCCAACATCTTTTTTATTTCCCTCTTAACCTTCTCTTTCACTCTGGGGTTAAGGCGATATGGTCTATGCCTCACAGGCTTTGATCCTGGTTTAGTTCAATTCTCATCTCTCCTATAGCTCCTTTGATCCCTTTTAGCTCTGAAAATGTCTTTGGGAATAAGTCCTCATACTCCCGCAAAAAGCTATGTATTTCTTGGCTAGTTTGCTCATCCCAGTAATATCCTATCATAGCTATCTTAGGTTGCTCTGTAGTTCCTATATTGACTTTACACAACTTTAGTGGATAATTATAAGAACCATCAGTCTGACTAGGTATGGTGTTCTGGATTTCTCTCCTTCCTTCTGTTTCCTTAATGGATAAATTTCTCAATTCTTCTAAGTCATCCAGGATTTCCAAATCCTTCTTAATCTTATAGAATTTGTTGGACAACTGA
>ML778137.1:200420-316523 GCA_009831015.1 Picea engelmannii | reverse complement strand
TTTGTTTTCTCTAGCACCCACTAGAAGGAAGCACCAACTCCCTGGTTTCTCTAGCACCAACTAGAAGGAAGCACCAACTCCCTGGTTTCTCTAGCACCAACTAGAAGGAAGCACCAAATCCATGAGTGTTTCCAGCACCAACTCGATGGAAGCACCAACTTCTAATCATACAGGCAACCAACCTGTATAACATAGAACAATAGTTCTCCCTTGCACCACCCTGCCACCCTGGTTTCTCTGGCTGCAACCATATGGAAGCTACAAATCCCTATGTTCAAGCACCCACTTGAACCTATGGGGACAACAGTCCTCCCTAGCACCTCCCTTCCACCCTGAAATATAAATATTTTCTACTGAAACTTATTACAGTGATATAATGTTCAACAATGGCTTACCAGACTCATCACTGTTCTGCTGCATTTCGTTGCTCTGTCTGCCTCATTGCCTTCCTGCACACAGGAATTGCGCTATCTGTTCTTATGCTTTTTATGCTCTGTGCGCCATGTCCATTCACTGCACAGTTGCTCTTCTGTTCAATTCAGCTGCTGCACTCTCCTCCTTCTTCACACATGAATCACCTTCAACAACAACAACCACAACAACTCCAACAGCAACAACAACCCCATCTCTTCTCTGTACCGTGTACTTATAGATTCTGTGCACCTTGTGCATGCAATGCATGCAATACCTTTGCATACTCACACCACACCGATATCCTCCACCTCTCGAGTGATCTACCTGATCATCATGGTAACTCTTCAGCTTCTATGGCAGTTTTCCCATGCATTCAACGTCACTGGGTGTTATGCTAAGATTCCTCAACCTCTCTGGCAGTTGAGACTCTTTGTCTTCTCTGGCATAGTCGAGCTTATCCTTTCTATTTTATTTACAGGCTCCAACCCTCATCCAGCTGTCAATTTCCTCCATGAATCATCTTCATTCCACTTGCAGATTCCGTGTAACTCTTCATCTCCTCTGGAAATCACACAGAAGTTTCTTTGCATCCTCTTGTAGAAACCATCAATGGTTTCTAGCAGTTACACTGTGAGGATCAATATTAGCCCTTCGATCATGCTCATGTTCACCTCCATTGTTGGATTAATTGTGAAGGGTATTGTTATTATTTAACCGTTTCGAACTTTCAAAATTTGAAGATTCTGCGATGAGACATCTTGAGTCTCCATGTCACGAGCTCCGAAAAGGAGCTTGGCTACTCTAGCTCCCTCCTCTACGTGACCACAGACGGTGACCACCGGTTACACTGAAAATTCATCTTTTCGGTATTTTGGCATTCGTATGATCCAGTGTCTCGACACTCCCAGACACGATCCCCAAAATTTCAAGGTGGAGCTCATCTGCACTAGGTCCTTCCTCCATGTGACCACATGTAGTGACCACAGGCTGCGCTAAAAGGTGCTGCGAACTCATGATCTTCATCGAACCTGATCAACGATCCATGATATCGATGAATCAATGGTCCAGATCTTTTCATGATCTCACATCTTGCTATTCCTTAGATGGAGGTTCTTGTCACTCCAAGTTGCGATAGGCGAAGCTCCGAGATGGAGCTCAGATCAATGGTCCACGTTCTTGGTGATCCGACGATCCTGATCTTTTCGCGATTTCGCATCTCATTGTTCCTTAGATGGAGGTTCTTGTCACTCCAAGTCGCGATAGACGAAACTCCAAGATGGAGCTAGAGCAACGGTCCAGAATCCTGGTGTATTGACGGTCCAGATCTCTTTGTGAATTTTCATCTCGCAGTTCCTGTGATGAAGGGTCTCATCACTCCAAGTCACGATAGCCGAGACTCCGAGATGGAGTCTTTGTGGTGCTCTGATCTTTCACCACGCATCCTCTTGATCCAATGGACCATGACTGTCATATACGCCTTGCAGCTTCATCATATCTAATGGCTATTGGTCCTTCGTAGTTCCCCCAGATCCTACGGCCCATATCTTCTCATGATTTCGCCACTTCGCCATGTGAGTTCTCAACACCTTCAAGTACTGATATACGAAACTCCGTAAAGAAGTCGTATCAATAGTCCATATCACATCTTGATCTGACAGTTGTAATTACGTCGTGATTTTGCATATCGCGATATCGGGTAATATTCTTTGACATCTTCAACACTCGATCCTCGAAACCCCGAAAGGGACTTGGATCAACGGTCCAGATTCTATCTTGATTCAATGGCTGCAATTAAGTCGAGATTTTTCATATCGCGAAATCGGGATTCCTGTGGATGATATTACTTGACATCTCCAACTCTCGATCTGTGAAACTCTGAAATGGACTGGTATCAATGGTCCAGATCAAACCTTGATCTGACGGCTCAGATTAAGTCGCGATTCCGCATATCATGATTTCAGGATTCTTATGGTTATTATTCTTTGACATCTTCAACTCTCGATCCACGAAACTCTGAAATGGAGTTGGATCAACGGTGAAGATCACATCTTGATTTGCATTGATATCTGACAGGCATCGAGAATTCAGGATGGGATCCAACGATCACTGACGCTTCTCCTCCCGAGCTTACTCATCCTCCTTACTTGAAGGAATTTCTAAGTGTCAAGGGCCTCGAACTTTTATCCACTTGAGATCCTGAGTACGCTATCTCTCTTGAGCTTTAGCAGTGAGTTAACCTCATCCCTGGTGCACACCCACGCACTTCATTCGACTTTGCGCTAATTCCTCCTGAGCTTACTTTGTTCCTGTTTTGCCATCGATGCACACTTTGATCCTACCATCAATGACAAGATCACTTTGCCTGTTAAACCTGCCAACAATCCTCTGCACTATCTCTTCTGAACTTATTAAGCTTGCTCTGCAGCTTCTTCCTAAAATACTTCCGATGCCCATTTGTTACATTCTTCCTGTACTCATGCCATCTTCACTGCTGTTCTTGCCATCAATGACAAGCATACTCTTCCTGTTAAACATTTGCCAACATAATTCTATATGTCTCTTGTCTGAGTGTAGGTTAATGTTAGACTTAAGTGCTTGGATATGCTTTTCACATACCACTAGGTCCGATTTCTATTCACCAACATCAGTAAACAATAATTCTTTAATTCTTTGCAGGACTACTTTAAGCTCAGGGTACTTACTTGTAAATGAGAAGTCCTTGCAAAATTGATCTACCAACATTTGCCAGTCATTGGGATATCTTTTGGTTTCTTCATGCATGTACCAAGCTTTTAGAATCAGACCTAGTAAATGGGGAAATACTTGAACCCATAATCGAGATTGTATTTCCGCAACTTGCCACTGTCTCACACATTGTTCAATATGTGCCTTATGATCTGACTGTCCATTGAAAAATTGTGCAACTTGGAAGTTCGTCCACATCTATGATTCCAACTACTTCTTATCTTGAAATCTATATTGGATAGCTTTCTTCACATCCTCCCAGTTCTTAATCTAGGCTTTGTGACTAGTCCACCATCTAGCGGGGGTGTCCTGGAGGGTTAAGTCAAAAACTGAGATCCTTTGATCCTCCGCTATATTTTCTTCCATGCTAACCAGAAAGCTGTCAATTTATGAGGTACCATCATATATCAGGTGTTATTTTACCTTGGTTCCAACCCATCTAGTTTCTCTTACAGTTGCGCACCTTCTTGAAAATATTTCATAATAACCTTGCTTCCAACTATCAAATGCCAGTTCCGAATCTTCATTTTCTAATTGTATGCTCCTCCAACTTACTGATCCATCAACAGTAGGATTTATGTATTCTTCTCTCGTTCCTACTGTTACAACGTACAAATGATCCAAGTCCTCTCCTTCCATATTGTTGTCTGTTGGCTCCATGTATCGAGGGCCTACATACAGATCCAAGGGTTGAATCCCTTTTATTCTGTCTACCTCGAATGTCATAGTGTCTTTCTTTAGGTAAATCACCGCATAGTTATCATAAGCCCAATCAATACCAAGTAGTTCAGGATAAGGGTCCCTATGCCCCATGATTTCGATCACCTCAAAACCAACTACAGTCTTCACTCCCGCAACATCTATTTCCCCATTCTCCAGTCTTCCTATTGGAAAAATATAGTACTGATTGGCCATTCTTAGCTGGATTGGGAATACGTTAGCTAGGGTTTTCCTAAAGCTTCCCAAGTCTTTTTAGGCAATATATTAACTTTATATCCTAGATCTAACATGACATACTTAATCTCAAATTCATCTAGATGAGCTGCTAATCTAAACTCTTTTCCAGTCTGTACTTTCCTTCTTTGTACTCTCTGAGTATTCTTCTGAGGAAGATTAGTTGTTATTCTAGTTTCTGAAGATTCTTCAGTTCCTAGGACTAGGTACAGGGCATTGTGCAACTTTTCTGTCAACTGTTCATTCCCAAGAAGATCAGAAAATAGATGAAACCAAAGGTCAACTACATTTTGTGACTACTCAGGTTGTCTCATCGGAACTACAGGGTTTCGGGGTGCAGGGGGTGAAGTAGGGACTTGCACAATCTTAGGGTAAGAGATAGGATGAAGGGGTTTTTCTTGCATCTCAGGGCCAAGGATACACTAGTTCTATGGAAATTTTAAAGAATAACTTCTATTTCAGAGGATCATACTTGTCCTCCTTAGGCGATGCTTTTTGGATATGAGGTAAATTATCAACATCTACGCCAGTCTTTGCTCCTCCTTGAGTAATGATATTAAGTTTGTGTATTTGTCCTTTAATGACTCTATTTATCTCTAAACTGATAATATTAGTTCCTCGTTGACGTACCTGATCCTCCCATTTCACAATAATCTCTAGGCAGTCTTCAATTACATGCCCATTAGTTCTACAGTGAGAGCAACATGGCCACCTTGGGTGAGGACAATGTCTAGCCATGTGGCCTTGCTCATCACAATTGTAGCATCTACTTGGTCCTCTTCCCCCTGTTATTCCTCCTCTGAAGTCTCCTCCAGCTCCACCTCCTCGACCTCTTCCCGGTCCTTGAGGGGTTTCATTCACCCTGAATGATGTTTGATTTAGTCTGTCCGCAAGTGCATCCAATTCTCTACATTGATTTGTAGCATGTGTGGTAGATGCACAACACTCATAGTGCACAATATTCAATACTGTTGAATACTTCTGAATATTGGGGTATGGAATGGTAAATTTGAGGATACTTTCACAACTCCTGCCATAGGTCCTAGTGCAGGTCCCATTAGATTCTGAGGAGGTCCCATTCCCGTCATCTGTGGGAATTCGTTTACCAGATGTGCTTTTGTGTAACATCCAATACACTAGACTTGCGGTCATCCCAGTCTGGGCATCGTCAATTCTTGAATATTCTGTGTGAGTGATGATATTTTCCCTTGTAGTTGCACCAAATTTGCATCTGCTGGGGGTATGGTCACTCTCAGGCTCCCTGGATATACTGCCATGGCTTCAATATTCATTGATTGTTCTAAGGCATATATCAAAGTGGCTATCCACTGTTGCGTTAACAGAATCCATGTCAGAGGTAACAATCCATGGATATACTATTCTCTTTGATGTTCCTCATGGATCATATGCAATAACCTCCCTATAGCATCTTTAAACTTCTGGTTATACTCCTAGGCCGATTCACCTTCCCTTTGCTGAATTTCGCGTAACTCAGACAAAGCTTGTTGTTCTGACTGAGGTAGTTTAAAATCTGCTATGAATTTTGTTTGTACCTGGTCAAGTGTGAACGCTTCGTCTTGCACTCTTGGCTCAATGGCCTTCATGTACCATTTGAGAGCATGGCCTCTCAAGGTAGTCTGGAATTCAACCAATTTATTCGCATCAAGAGTCCCTCTGGACCTCTAGATTGCTTCACATAAGAACCAATGCTGCTCAACATCCTCGTCTCCCTTACCCCAAAATTCTAGGTATCAAGCAATCAAACCTCCTGCATTACCAACCATTACTAATCTTACTGCTCCTACCAAGATAAAACCTAACGGTCTTAGTACGACCTACCAATGGATCCCAATATCCTCCCAGTATTCGCGCTTCTTGGTTGTGATTGACTAAATGACTGTAATGGAACAGGAATAACATAAGAAGATATTATAGAATTTACCACTTGTATAGAAGACACTTGGGGTATGGGTGATTCAAGGTTGGTGCCATTGGCTTCGGGGCGGGTTTCTTTGATTTGGGGGGTCTCGTTTTCATCCTCTGGAGTGGTCTCTTCAGCTAGATTCTCGATATTTCCTGGCATCAGGGCTGCATTTTCTCTCTCTTCTTCAAGATCCACACCGACTTCCTTTTCCTATGCTTCTATTCCTTCTCCTTCTTGTCCACCTTCTTGGGGACTTCTTTCTCTCTGTGCTTCTCTCTCGTTTAATATTTGACTGGTCAGTCTTTCCTGTATTCTCATCTTTCACAACTCTTCCATCTGTCTGTGTTGGCCCTTGACCATGTTTTGAGGATTCTTGGTCATGTTTGACCTATTTTGGGACTTCGACAGGCTGTTGAAGACAAAGCACAAGACGAAGCGGAGATCATGGGATCTCCTTCCCTTTTAGGGCCCTTTTTGGGATTTGGGACTTTGTGATGGGTATGGGAATTTAGGCCCATGGGTTTACCCATGCTTAGGCCTATTTTGTATGTATAAATAGATAGCTAGGTGATGTAAGAGAGGCGAGTGTGCTAAGTGCTAAACAAATGGCTAAGTTCTAGAGTTGGATCTGTGTGATCAAGAGTTGTAAGTGCTTTGGTGCATGCTGTGTGAGACTTGCAGAGCTAAGTGCAAGTCATTGTAAGAGACTGTAGAAAGATGCGTGCTTAGATATACTCAGGGAAGGAGGATCTAGCGAGCTGTGTAGATCTCCTGTCCTCTGCAGAGTAGGGTTTTGAGGCTCTGTGCATGTAACCTATTGAAGAAGATAATAAAGAAGACAAAGAGTTGGTTGACATAGCCATAGGGTGGGGGTGAACCATGTACATGATGTGTTTCTCTTATTTGTGCAATGTGTTGATGTGCTTATATGTTAATGTGATTAGTACTTTAATATAGATGAATGATCTATCAATGCTTAGTGCTTAATAATATGGATGGATGTTATATCTGACTTATATACATGTGCTTAGTGCTTGAATCTGTTAAGATCTGATCTCGTTTGTCATGCTAAGTGCCGTTAGATGCTAGATATGGTTGAATACTATGATGCTCTGTGATTAGGGTTTGTCTGTGTTGTTACTAAAGACTAGATATTGACGAATGCTAACTGCTAAGTGCTCTATTAAGTATCAAAATCACAGATCCGTGTCCCAGCTAAGGTTGCAGACATCTGAGTCCTACAACCACCCCTGCCTCTACCTCAGGTGAGACTTCATCTGCTTCACAGGTGTTTCCTAAAGGGATGGTAGTTAGGGTTTTGTTGGTGCGTTGTTTTAGCGTTGAACCCTGGGTCTGCCCTTGTGCCAACAAATGGTTTTGCTGTCGGGACCTGAAATTGTGATTACTGGGAACTGAGGAAAAACAAGCTTTATGCGAAGATCTGACTTGAAATTGTGAAATCTCTATGCATAGATCTGTCACTCTAGTGCACAATATTCTACTTGATTTGTGAAGCTTTGTGCTAAAGAAAGAAGTCCGATATGAAGAAAAGAGGTAAGATCTGAACGCTTTGTGCTCTGATAAAGGTAAGAATAGTGAAAAGTTTTAAGATCTGGAAGCTTTGTTCTCTACTGAAGATAAGATTAGTGGAAATTTTTGTTTCTAACGTATGGATCTAGGTATGTTTTATAAGATTTATCCTAGCTTGAAAACTAGGGCACTGATAGAAGAAAGAAGATTTGATATGAATAGATATAATATGAATAGTGAAATATATGTTATACCTATGCATAGAGAGAATGTTTGGACTAACAAATGGATGCAGGATCCTAGAAATAATTTTTTGCAGGTTAGCTACCGTGATCCTAGTGCGCAGTACAGGAAAGGCTGGGGGTCATTTAAGAGAAAGAGAGGATTAACCCTTTGTTACAGTTGTAGAATACAGGGACATCTAGCTAAGGAATTCCCTGGTAGAAGACCCAGTTGCCTCTGTTGTAAATTTATGGACCATGAAGTATTAGATTGCCCTAGAATGATTGCTAAGGCTGAAAGGATGAATATGAGACAAGAAAACCACGAGAAAGATCTAGCAACTGATATTATGACAGAACACTAGAAAGAATCAGAAAAAATATTGCTACAGATGAAAGAAACCCTGAATGACCACTGACATATAATCTTATCAGAGATATTCAAAGAAAAAGAGAACAATGAAGTAAGAATAGGAGACTTCGACATTGACTGTGTTTTGGATGAGGAAACACAGGTGAATATCATGACCGAAATAATTTGGGAAATTCTAGGAAAACCTGCTATGATTCCTTCATTAGGAGGAATAAGATTATTCAGAGGAAAGATAATAACCCTATGTGGAAGACTTACCAGGATATCTATGAGTACTCATGGAACTTCGACAGAGGAAGAATTCAAAGTTGTTAAATTTATTGAGAACAATGCTCCATTTTCTATGTTATTAGGAAAAACTTGGATTGATGGAGATCATGCCAGAAGTAAAGAAGAATAAATCTTAGTGCAGAAGAAGCAAGAGTTAAAAGATTTCATGACTAGGATGATCACACACTTGATTGAAGAACAACATAACCAGACAAAGCTATTTCAAACCATAGATTTGGATGTCGAAGTTGGAAGAACATTAGAATACCCACAAAAGAATGAAGTACCTATTCCAGGTACAGATGAAGTATTACCCTTGATTTCTAGGAAGGAACCTCAACAACACGAAGTTACTCTGCCGAAAGAAGATAAGAATCAGAATGGAAAAGGAATTCCAACACAAAGCTCACTGGGAAGAAGGCTAGAAAACTAATTAAGAAGAGATCTAAGATTGAAAAGTTACAAAAAGTTCCTGAGGGAACTTCGCAGAAGGAAAATTTACAAAATTGGAACTTCGTCGGGATATCAGATCAGCGTCACATGGCACTTCCCCATGGAAAATAAATATATCCGTTGGAATAGTATAACCGTTAGATCAACACCCCAAAGAGGTAGAAAGGCATTTATGGCCAGGAAGCTCGCCATCAGACCGTTGGGACCGTGCCATAATGGAAAAAACTGAGTTAATGAAGGCTTCTTACCCATTGCAAGAGATGCATTTCCAAGTATCTATTTATCTTGTCGTGCCATGCACCGAGAACACTTTTTCTAACATTGAATTTGAGCCCACAGATTAGTTTATTCTCGCACAATGATCATTGCGCTATTTCCATCTATCCCATTGCATTGAGAGATTACTCTTCGAACCTGAGATTTTCAACCCCGAGCGTGTATGTCGTACGAGTTCAGTGCTGCAAAGAAATTTGTCGAAGAAGTTCTCATAGAACTCATGACCGAAAGAATAATGTTGATGTCTGCAGGTATACAAGCATCATCAACGAGAGGAGTGCAAGCCTCTTCACCGACTACTTGTGGATCAAGGCCATCCCAACCGACAAAAAAGAAGATAACCAAGCACAGAGACAACTTAGCCAATGCAAAGTTGATCCCATCCATATTGCTGGATTACATCCCACCTCTGGTTGGGGCAGTGAGTCGAGATAGTGTTCCAAGAGATTTCGAGTACACCATGGTTATTACGTACCTCCTGAAGGGGATACATGCAGTTCGAGCACAACAGGATAATATCATAGCGTTGAAGTTTAGTGACTTCAACCTTGAATATCACAAGAATTATAGTACGCTCGCTCCCTTTAAATACCTGACCAGGACAAAGGGGATGAAATCAAATATAATCCCTCAACAGTGGACTATGGACCTCATGCAATCCACCCTCTTAAATGTAATGAAGATACCACACTTTGGAAGGCACCAGAAGGTTAATTCATGTGTTAAGATCCTGCTGTCATACTTCCATGGTGGCTACTTATGGCTAGACCACCATATCACAGTCGACCCAATGTTGATCCATAGGATCACAGGCTTGAGTATGCAAGTATCCAATCCATAGGATTTCTATAAAGCCACAGATCGCACACTAGCAAAGAAAATCAAGGACACATACGACAATGTCGAGAAGGGGATGCGAGGCTACAAGGTAGCCTCCATCCAGAATGGAGCAGTACGCCTAGCATGTTAGTTAATAGTTGGAAATATGGTACGAAAGAACATACCCACACAGGTCATGAGCTTTGTTGTTGACCTCGCGGGGAAGTGTGTAGAAGGTTTACAGATGAAATGGGTGAATTACCTGGTGAATCAGCTGGAGCTAGACTACCGCAAAGCATAGGATCAGGGCTACGAGTTCCACTTCAGCTGGCTCCTGATCCTTATCACCTTTGTTTCCTGAGAGATGCCGAAAGGTGTGACCTTCTTGGATATTGAACCATTTGAGCCTCTTGCTGCGAAGTTCACTACCCTTTGGTACTCAAGTGATATGAACAAACAATGGCGGTTGAATGCTGTTTTTCATACCTACTACCTTCAGCTGAAGAGAGAAATAGAAGCATAACCTCACATGACTCCGAACACCTTACAGAGATTCCGATCTTTGATGAAGTTCTGCGCAGATCAACACTTCATCTACCTTACAATGCGAGCTGACGAACATAAGGAGCAACTACAATCGTACTACAAGCTCACGGAAGAGGACATTGAAGAGATGACTAAGGATTGGTTGGAAGACCTACTTATTCCAGCAGACCCTACAGAGATGGTCGACCCTGACAGCCCAGAAACCGTGCATGATACACTTGGACCTCGCAAAATGAAGAAGACCGAAGAGGTCCAAGACCTAAGAAACACCTCAGGAAAGACTGCTTCAATATCACCTGACCGAGGGGGTGAGGAGGAAGAAATAAATGGCATAGGAGATGAACAAAAGAAAGGTGAAGTAACACCGCCAAGAGATGAGACCGATCCCTTGAAGAAGAGGAAGGTTTATCTCCTGAAACCTTCTTCCCATAAGAAATCGAAAGCCACCGTGACCAATATGAAGACTGTGCTTACTGTCGATGATTTTGATTTCATCATTGCAACTCTAAACAACGCCTCGTTGGAAATCACAGAGAAACAATAATCTAAGAAGGAATAAATGTACGATAGAATTAAGGTCAAGTTTCGAGGGGTACAACAGGCCCTTCAGTCCAGCCACACAATGTCCACTTCGCCCTTGTCATGAGGAGAACCAGAGTTTGCGAATGAGCTAGCCCAAATCCACTGATTAGCTGATGCGGTCGAAGCTCGTCTTTGTCGCGCACAAGAAGAAGAAGAAAAAGAGACCCAGACCTTGAAGCAAGTACAAGGAGACATTGTAGAACAACAAAAAATTGCAGAACAAGAGAAGGTTTCTCTCCAGGCCAAGTTTGAAGCAGAGAAATCACATATGTAGCAAGAGAAAGAACAACTGCTCACAGAGCAGCTCAAAGTAAAATAAGCAGTAAAAAAATCCCTCCTCTCTGCGACAGGCTTAGAGATATAGGCTGAAGATCGAGTCACACATCAAATAGAGCAGTTCTCAGAAGCTGTCCAACAACTACAACAACGAATAAGAAATTTAGAGCTCCACACTATACCTGACACCCCACAGGATGTAAGGGACCAAAGGGAAGCAGCTGCTCAAAGAACAGTTGAAAGAATAAAATTCCTTGCCCTGGAATGCAAGAAACTGAGTGATCACAATGCCCAAATGTATGAAAAACTCACCGAGGATCCAAAATTGAAGGCACTGGAGTCGCAACTCCAAGAGGAGAAGTATCAAGCATAAATGATACAGGCGTAGTTGAAGCACCTGTCAGCTGTGGAAAGAATGAAGTGATCCCAAGAGCAGTGCACTGCCCAACAGGAGGTCCATACTATTCAGAGTAGAGTTATGGAAGTAACTCAGAGGCTCCAACCTATATATGATGAGGCTTACCAACTGTTCACAGAGATAAAAGGCTGAGGAGAAGAAATGGAACAAGTTGTCACTGCAGCTGAACAGTGCCTCGAAGGACCTGTCAATGACACAGTCATACAAGAGTTCACTGAACAAGAGGCCGTAGAACAACAACAAGTCGAAGTAGCTCGAGGCAAGCTCGAGGATTTTGAAGTAGAACTAGTCAGATCAAAGTGACTTGGGATGAGTCACAGGTGAGTGTTAGGGGCATGTTGGCCCTTGACCAAGTTTTGAGGATTCTTGGTCATGTTTGACCTATTTTGGGACTTCGACAGACTGTCAAAGACGAAGCACAAGACGAATCATAGATCGCAGGATCTCAACCGCTTTTAGGGCCCTTTTTGGGATTTTGGACTATGTAACGGGTATGGGAATGTCGACCCATGGGTTTACCCATGCTTAGAACTATTTTGTATGTATAAATAGATAGCTAGGTGATGTAAGAGAGGTAGGTGTGCTAAGTGCTAAACAAATGGCTCAGTGCTAGAGTTAGATCTGTGTGATAAAGAGTTGTAAGTGCTTTGGTGCATGATGTGTGAGACTTGCAGAGCTAAGTGAAAGTCATTGTAAGAGACTGAAGAAGGCTGCGTGCTTAGATCTACTCAGGGAAGGAGGATCTAGTGAGCTTCGTAGATCTCCTATCCTTTGCAGAGTAGGGTTTTGAGGCTATGTGCATGTAACCTATTGAAGAAGCTAATAAAGAAGACAAAGGGTTGGTGGATGTAGCCCCAGGGTGGGGGTGAACCACGTACATGATGTGTTGCTTTGCTTTGTGCAATGTGTTGATGTGCTTATATTTTAATGTGCTTCTTGCTTTAATATAGATGAATGATCTGTCGATGCTTAGTTCTTAATAATATGGATGGATGTTAGATATGACTTATATACATGTGCTTAGTGCTTGAATCTGTTAAGATCTGATTTGGTTCGTCATGCTAAGTGTTGCTAGATGTTAGATATGGTTGAATACTATGATGCTCTATGATTAGGGTTTGTCTGCACTGTTACTAAAGACTGGATATTGATGAATGTTAACTGCTAAGTGCTCTGTTAAGTATCAGAATCACAGATCTGTTTCCCAACTAAGGTTGCAGACATCTGAGTCCTGCAACCATCCTTGCCTCTACCTCGGGTGAGACTTCATCTACTTCATAGGTTTTTCTGAAAGGGCCGATAGTTAGGGTTTTGTTGGTGTGCTGTTGTAGCGTTGAACCCTGGGTCTGCCCTTGTGCCAATAGTCCATCCTCGACTTCTCCTAGTGTGACTTATTTATGCAACTTCTCGGATTGTATTACTGCTTTCTTTATCTTACCGCGCCACCACTTCTCAACTATGACGACTCTTTTCAAGGCTCGCTCATCCCTTGAGTCCATTTCTCCCTTCTCCCTGGTTTTTCAAAGAACCCTCTCAGGACACGAATCCACCCCAAAATCACCCCACCCCAAGAAAGGGTGTTTACAATGCCATATCAGTCGGGGACATAGTCAACATCCCCTCCTCCATCAAGAAAACCTTAATCCACAGGGGGATTTCTCTAAAAAATATTCCCCTTGCATCTTTCTTGAAATCCGCTTTTGCCTGTGAAAAATATTGATGATTCTCAACTGCAAACTTGATAATGTATCATTCTAATGTTGTATTGAACCAAAAACTGATCGCTCGCATTACCGGATGATCCAACTGATGAAGTGCTACGATATTTTCTGTATCCCAAGAACAGGTCTTCTTGATTCGTTCTTGGAATTCTGGAGATTCTTGGAGCCTATCTATCCAATGGAAAAGTTCTTCCAAGAACTTAACCTAGAATATATCGTAGTGGTCACTCGATCTTTCTGAGTAAAAGACAAACTCCCGTGTATCCTTCACAGATTTTCCTCTCAACTCCATTTCTTTTCATATGAATGCGTCACAACTTCTCTCCCACCACTGGTGAATATCGGATCTGTGAATCCGTGGAATCATTCTCCCTACAGGTTCCCTTTTAATGCAGGTCCTGACAACAAAACCATTTTTTTGGTGCATAATTGATTAGACCAGGGTCCTTCTCAGGTTACCAACAAAAGGCACTGAGTATTCTAGAGCACTGGCATTTTCATCTCCTCTGAAGAGAAGAAGTATCACCCGAAGCACAACCAAGACAAGAATATAGGGAAGGGAAAGGATAATACTTAATCAATCTTCAAAGTTCACCATGATCTTTCACAATACAAACTAACCACATAACATATATGAACTTATTCATAACTGGGAATAAAGACAATCAATTTGCGATATAAATTGTAAACAGAGACAACACATTTATCTTATCAAACATAAAGAGCAAAGAACAAAGACAATTCATAATCATAAACACAAAATGACACAATATATTTCAAAATTTTAGGTCCTTCCTTATATATTATCAGAATATCTTCTCGGATACAATCTCAAAGATACAAATCAATACTGTGTTACAAGCTTCTGGCTTCAGAATCATGCCTCAGAGCTCTATCTACCCTTTTCCCCATAATATATACAAGTTACAATCATTGAACCTTTAATATGTCTGCACCTTCTGTATCATCTATGAAAAAACCCAACAACCAACCAACTACACCCAACCCTTTTACAATCATGTGAATCTCATACATATAGGTTGAGTGGGATCTTCTGGCTTTCGACTCCACATGCTTTCTTGTTCTTATTCTGTTGTAACTTCTTTTGCCTTGCTGGTGTTGCACTATCCCTTTTCACAACCATTTTTTGTTTCTTTTCTTGCTCCACTATCCAGCTCCTTTGTATCTTGCGAAACTCTTGTTTGACCAAAATTAGGACTGTAGTCCTCCTTGCACAATTTCTAACCAAAAACGAAGGGCCCAACACACACCTCCGAAATGACCGCCTGTTGAAGGTGCCTTGCTTGCCGTTAACGTTCGTTGAAGAATTTGGGAAAAGTTGTCCATCATATTGTTCCTTTGTTGCATGAGGGATTCCAAAAGGAACATATTGATAATATATCCTACCCCTTCATCTATATTCCCCCCCACCATGGGAGGTCACTTGGATTTGAAAGAGCGGTCATCTCCTGAAAAAAATATCTCGAGACCCAAATCTCTATGCCCTGACCTCGTCAAGGATATGCATCGAGAAAAAAAAAAAGAGAATATTTATTTGATACCACTGATCCAAATTGTATAGATAATGAAATGAAACACACATAGGAATATAAAAGAGAGCACAGTAATACAGTGAAAACCCAACTTTTATTAATGAATAAAATAGTGGAATACTGTAGAGCACAAACTAACTAGAATGGTGGTAGATTATCTCTGAAGAGAGAGAGATGTCGGATATGATAATTCACAAAAATACAATACAAGAGGATGAAAGGATGACCTTTTAACATAAATCAAGAACCCTAAACCTAGGAGGCAAAGCTCCAAAATGTGTTTTTGAAAAACCAAAAGGTATTTTTGGGTGTTAGTTTGTACATCAATTTTATGGGAGTGTAAATTTCACATACAATCTCTATTTGGCACACATAGTAGCTTGTTGTAAATATCTAACCGATGACTGCAATAAAATAGTGTGGCCTAGCTTTTCTGAAGGTACAATTATGCCTTTGTCCCTTCCAAATAAACATCATTTAGGGCCTCAAAATGGCCCTGGAAGTTTAGGACCCAGAAAATCCCTGAAAAATTATAACAAAGTTTCCAAGATGTAGAACCATGTTGAGTTAGTGGAAGAGGTGGGTGACCATCAATATCCACATGGATCAATGATGTCCATTTTGGTGACACCTAAAACATTTCACATTACTCAAATATTTTGTAGCTAGACTTGATTCTTCCTTCTTTCTCTTCTTTTATCATTTTTTGCTTCCCTTCCTTATCCTCCTGACAAGGGATATGCCATCTACTTCATTTTTGTTCTCTGAATAGGATTCAAATATTATCTCTTCCTATACAAAGTCATCTAAAATATTATCATAAGTAGATAAATGCTTACAAGAATAAATACCTTTGACAAAGGGTTTATAGGATAGAGTAAACCCATCCAATGAAATGGACACCAAATCCTTATCCTCCACTTTTGTCCCTATGGAGGCCAACTGATCTCTCAAATTTCTGACCTTGGATAGGTAGCTCACCATCATATCTATGTTACTCATGTAGACAACTTGAATCTTCTTTTCCAAGAGAAGCTATCTAGAGACATTGGTACTTTGGTGTAACCCAACTAAAACATCATATGCTAGTTTTTTGATTGTATTCTTTACAACACAAGTGATTAAGTGATTTTTCACCAAATCAAGAATTATTTTTCTTTCTCGGGCCTCCTTTTTAACATGCAAGGTCAACACTTTTAGATAAAAAATGTAGCGATCTATTTCTCAATATGCTTCCAAATATCGGTCTGCTCCAAAATAATTTTCAACTTGGACTTCCAAAATGTAAAATTGGAAGCACCATCCAACTTGTCACACTCTCTGACATTGAGAGTAGTCATCATGTAAATTTTAAGCACACCTTAAAGAAAGATCAACAAAAAATTAAGTAGAAAAACCTTTCTAGGGTTTCAACGCTTCTTTGAAAGTGCACTAGGGTTTCACAACCAACAAGTTGTATTATGTCAAAGACCTCTCCTAGGTATAGAACAACTAAAAAATCCAATTCCCCCTTCACTAAGAGAGTGATCTTAGTCAAATAAGATTTGATACCATGTTGATGTTTCGAAAAATGCCTTTCTTTACAAATTCAGATATTTTACCTCAATGCCAAGGTCTTGGATTTATTTATTATGATATTTCATCCTTAGGGTTGAATTTGAAATATAAATTACAATGATATATATATATATATATATATATATATATATATATATATATATATATATATATCACTTTTTTCCAACCAATTACAAAAGTAAATCCAAGAAAATAAACACCAACAAGTGTACTTCAATGAAAAAAGTTTGTAGCTCTTAGGTGTTGGGTATGTGTTATTGTTGGGCGCATGCCCATTTTGGGGAAAAGGGTAATTTTGGAGAATAAATCACAAATAATGAAAATACAATTGGCAGGAAAAATAACACGTGCAGAGTAAAGCGCATGCAAAGGAGAAAAGCATGCGAGGCACGCATGCAAGAAGACCGAACCATGCTAAGGTTAAGGTTTTGGTAAGAGGATGTAATGGCTGATAAGCCAAAAATAAGTATAAAGAGGTACCTATGAGTTATAGTTCGAGGTTCAAGGAGTTGGATAGGGTTCAATGTGATTGTAATTCCAGAATTCTAGAATGACTATAAAATCCGAGGTTGTTTTGTAAGCTGTTGAGATGAAGAAAGAAAATAAGGTAGATATTGAGGGTTATATCACATGTTGAGGAGCCTGGTGTGATCTAGTTCGCCTCAATAAATATATTGATCCAACTGAGGGAGAATTGTAATGCATGTGGTGACATATATGACAAAATAATAATAAAAGAGCCCAAGAGAAATATCTTTGTGAACGTATCCCAGGAGGGGGTGAACCACGATATCTTATGTGTTATGTGAATGATTCATTGCTATATCATTGCTGTTAATGATTAGATGTTAGATGGATGTTTGATGAGGTAGCTAGATCTGATTGTTTTACATGCATGAATAAGAATGATAGAGTACTTAGCATATATGGATGTTATAGTAAATAAATAAAGATTACAAGGTTCAATTCCAGATCCCCACTCATTCCTAGTTTGCAAGCATCATGTTGGGCACATGCACATTTTGGGGAAAATGATAATTTTGGAGAATAAAACACAAATAAGGAAAATATAGCTGGCATAAAAAGAAACATGTGCAGAGTAAAGCACATGCAAATAAGAAAATCATGCAAGGCACCCATGCAAGAAGACCGAACCATGCTAGGTTTAAGGTTTTGGTAAGAGGATGTAATGGCTGATAAGCTAAAAATAAGTATAAATATGTACCTAGGAGGTCTAGGTCGAGGTTCGAGGAGTTGGATAGGGTTCAATGTGATTGTAATTCTAGAATGTAATAATGAATGTAAAATCCAAGGTTGTTTTATAAGCTATTGAGTTGAAGAAAGAAAAGAAGGTAGATCTTGAGGGTTAGATCACAGGCTGAGGAGCCTGGTGTGATCTAGTCTGCCTCACTAAAGATCTTGATCCAACTGAGGGATAATTGTAATGTGCGGGATGCCATAGATGACAAAAAAATAATAAAAGAGCCCAAGAGTCAGATGTTTGTGGACGTAGCCCGGGAGGGGGTGAACCACAATAGCTTATGTGTTATGTGAATGATTCATTGCTATATCTTTGCTGTTAATGATTAAATCTTAGATGAATGTTTCATGAGGTAGCTAGATCTGATTATTTTACATGCATGAATAAGAGTGAAAAAGTACTTAGCATAGATGGATGTTATAGTAAATAAATAAATATCACAAGGTTCAATATCATATCCCCACTCATTTCGAGGCTGCAAGCACCTGAAAGTTGCAGCCACCCATAGAACTATCTTGGGTGAGACTGCGTAGTTCACCCCATGTACTACGCTTCCTTTTGGTTTTCCAAGGGGGATGATAGTTTTAGAGGGTTTTGTTGGAAACCATAGTAGATATGAACCTGGGTTAGCCCAAGAATGGTAGCAAGAGAGAAGTAACCAAAAAATGGTTCTGTTGCTAGTTGAAGCTACATGGGATTGAGTGAGAAAGATCCACGAAAGAATCACGCAAAAAATGATAGAATAGAGGGGGATGTTTCGACCATGGAAACCAATGAATTCGAAGATCAAAAGATGGTTGAAAACAAAGGAGTTGGAATTTGCGCAGAAAGATAACAGAAACCTAAAGTTAACACCGTGTAAATATCTGGACAAGTACGTGTTTAACGACCTGCATGAGGTGTTTTTATGCGATTTCCCGCATGTATTGCAGGAGTGGCTGAAGGATAATCATCCTATGAATCAGATTAGACATATCAAGTGGAACCATGTAGATATTGCTCAGTTACAACAAATATACAAGAAATTCACACGCACATTGGATTTCTGGCTAGACATTATTGTCGCAAGCTTTATCACATAATTTGCAGTAGATACCATGAAGTCTTACAACAAAACATAGAGAGAGTTCCTTAAGGTACCTAGAGGTAGGCATATCAGATCGCTGTATACTTCCATCAATATTTTACTATATAACAAAGGAGTAATGATAATGGCATCGGAAAACTAAACTTCCCTGTGTGCATGGGGGGAAGGGGGGAAACAGTGACTAGAGCTGGAAGGATGGAAGGAAAAGTGGAGAAGGGTAAGAAGGAATCCATGTAATCGATCATGATGGAGGAATATCATATCAAGAAGATAATGGAAACAACTGGAAAGATGTGCAATGGAGCACCCTACCAATATAACATGAATAATAAGAAGAGAGACATAGCTGAGAGAGAGGGATTGACACGTGATGAAGAAGAGGTAGATGATATCTGTGCTATGGAGAAGATTGAGGAAATACTATGTGAAACATATGAAATGAAGACATGTGGTCCAAGGGTAGGAATCGAAGGCATAAATCCCATCCATGTCAGTGTCATTGTGGAACCCATAAACCCATGTGCGACTAATATACCAATAAGAACACCACCATTTAGACAATCAAATTTTAGTGGAAGGAAGATAGAAGGAAGTACATCTAGTCAAGGAGAAGCAACTGGAGGAGTCAGTTCAGGAAGTAGTAGTCAAGTATCTACACCATGTGGAGGTAGTAGTTCATTATTCAGGATGACAGGACATGATCCCACCATCAGGTTACCATAATTCAAAGGAGACGCATCCGAGGACCCTGAGAAGCACTTGTTTATCTGTGAGAAGATCTAGGAATCAAAACAAATCACATATGAGGATACAAAACTTGCGTAGCTAGCTATTACACTAAGAGACCACACACTAGATTGGTACATGAACTTGGATGTAAAAAACCCACTAGGAACAACAAGGGTGATTGTAGATATTAATAACCTGTTGATAAATGAATTCTTGAAGCCTAATTTAGAGGATCAGTACATGAATGAGATGATAGAGATCATACATAAACCAAGATAATTTTTTTAGTGTATTGACCAGAGATTCAAATGATTGAAGGGAAAGATAAAGTATGTCATGGAAGATATGTAGCATAGATATCTATTTGTGAATTTACTGCTACCACACCTGAAATACCCTTTGAGACAACAAAAGTTTCAAACTTAGGCAGAGGCTCTACATGAATCCTTACAACTGGAAGAGAACCAATACCAAAAGAAAGATCCAACAATAGAGGAGATGAAGGAGGATATGAAGAATCTAACATTTCAATTAAACCAGAATAGGGGTAAGGACAAAAGATAGGCTGTTTGGTGTACCACATGTAGGATAGAAGGACACCACAAGAATGAATGCCCAAATTTCATGTAGTACATGGAAACAGGACTGCCAAACCCTTTTCCAATAGGAGGACTATGGTGTGATATATGTAAGACACATGGGCATGATCCATATCATTGTCCAATGATGCAAAAATACCAGACAATACCTAAGAGTTCATAATGCAACTTTTGCAAGTCAGTGGGCCATGATGACAAAGATTGCAGGACAATGGATATGACGAGGGAAATAACATCAGACACCTATAGGGTGGAGGGAGAAATGATGATAGGGAAATATGCACCACAGTTTAACCAAGTACCATCCCCATCTAACACTACCCAACAACAATATAACACTGCGCAACAACAATATAACACTGCGTAGCCGCAGTACAATACCGCACAACCTTAGTATAATCATGCGTAGTATAATAAGGTATGTCAGTACAAAGCACCGCAGAGATATCGAGTTGGATACAGAGGTGGAGGAAAATTTAGAGGAGGATTTGGAAGAGGTAGAGGAATGATGGTATGTCATAACTGTCAACAGCCATGACACTATGCACGAGAATGTCCACTTCCACCCGTGACATGTATGTATTGTCGCACATAAGATCATGGCACAAAAGACTGTCTGACACTATTGGGGAAGATCCAAGAGAAGAGGAATTAGAACAATTGGAATGCACAGTGGATATCTACAGAAGCTAGAGAGGATGGAAGAAATATCAACATAGTCATGCGCGGAGGAGCTAAAACAGGACCTGACATAGTAAGACAAGATCCAACACAACACCAATGGGTGAAGAAGAAGGCCGAACCACAGAAGAAGTTTGATGTGTAGAACGAAAAAGGGACATTCAATCAACCCAAACAAGAATTATTGAAGCTAGATATTTCATCTACATCAACTGCGCAACATACTTAGGACGTACCAATGTATGTGATGCCTTCATCACTGGATCACACTAATGAAGCACAACCTTTCAGACAATTAAGTACCACTGCAATTCTGTGTTAAACTACTAAATGATCCATGATCTGTTAAAGTATTACAAAATATATTAGAAATATGTAACACAAAGGTAGAGGGGAAGCTACTGAAGAAAATGGTTAATCATTTGCATACAAGGAGGAGGACAAGCAAATAATTCAGACTGAATTACAACATTGGATATTTCAACATGGGCAATATTATACTGGATTTAGCCTCCGAAGTAAATGTGTTACCCAAGAATGCATGGAAATGTATGGGAGAGCCCACATTAGGATATTCACCTATTCAGCTGAAGCTAACACACCAACAAAAATTCCTACCAATTGGAAGGCTTGAAGGAGTCATAGTCGAATTGAATGGAGTGTGAACTAAGGTAGACTTTGAAGTCATTGAAATAATAGATGGTACAACACCTTATCCAACATTCCTTGGAATGGATTGGGAATTTGATAACCAAGCCATAATCAATTTAAAGACAAGAAATATGACATTCAATTCAAGAGAATACAGAGTTGTTTCACCATTGGACCCTTCAGAAGGAGAAAGGTTTGTAGAACCAACTTGTTTGGATTTAGAAGAGATAAACCAGTTGTATAGAACCACCACACACACAAAATATTATGTTATCCCAACTATAGATGGAGTACTCAGTTGGAGAAGCATCACATCATGTGCTTCAGACTCAGATACAGGGTTGGAGAATTGGAAACAAATATTACATGAAGTGTCCATAAGAAGGTGCACAAGAATAGACCATGTAGTAAGGTGGGTGGGTACAAAAATCAGAGAACTTCCCAGTTTCCATGGCATCAATGATTTATAAGAATTCCTAACAAGATATGAAGATGAGGTGTTATAAAATCATAGGCTATTATCCCTAGAAATAACACTCAAGGAAACACCTGCAAGATGGTGGGGTGCGCACAAGGAAATAATTAAGGACTGGTATCAATGCAAATGACTATTGCGCATCAAATTCGGCGTAGAGAAGAAGAGTATAATGATGTAGAGATATGATGGACAAGGGTCACTAGTGGAACATTTGGAGAAGTGCAGAACACTATGGACGATGCCACCACCATAAGAATGGCCTCATCACTTTATTAATACATTAGAAGGAATTCCAGAAAACTGGTATGTAGATTAGGAACTGCGCAGAGGCACTGTAGAATGGACAACATTGCAGAAGAATTTTGTGGTAATGTTCTCATTTGAACATGAGAACGCGAACATGGATTCAACACTCAAATAAATAAGATGGGTAATATTCATCCGGGCACCAGAGGTGGAACTCATAACAGAATACCAACAACAAAATAGACAGACAGTGAAAGAAATACTGTCATGATATCATGTGGAGGAAGAAGCACTAGATGAATATGACCCACACAATATCCAAATTACATAAATTGAAGGATAAATAGAGGTGGAAGGTCCATTCCTAGAATCAGAAGTATTTACTACGCTAGTCAAGGTAAAGAAAGTCAACATTGGGACAAATGATAATCCCAAAATGACCATCATTGGAGATTACTCGGATGAACAAACAATAGAAATAATAACATAGTTACTACGCAAGTACAGTGACCTGTTCCCAACAACCTTTACAGAGATGAAAGGCATAGTAGGAGAGCTAAGAGAGATGAAGATACCTCTCAAACCTGAGGCTAGATCTCTCAGACAATGACCTTATAGACCAAATCCAATATATAAGCATAAAGTGAAAGTAGAAATTGACAGAATGTTGGAATTTGGTATCATAGAAATAGTAGAAGAATCAGAATGGATAAGCCCTATGGTAGTGCAAGAAAAGAAACAAGGAGGGATAAGGATTTGTGTGGATATGAGGAAACTGAATGATGCTTTCCTACATGACCCTTTTCCCACCCCTTTCACAGATGAGGTATTAGATAATGTGGGAGGCCATGAATCATACTCATTTACATATGGATTCTTAGGTTACCATCAGATCAAGATAGCTCCAGAAGACATATACAAGACTACTTTTGCCACAGAATGGGGCTCCTACCAGTATACAGTCATGCATTTTGGGCCGAATAATGCACCAAATATATTTTCAAGGGTAGTAATATATGATTTCAAGGATTTCATACATAATTTTTTGGAAGTATATCTGAATGTTTGAAAAATCTACAGTCTGTTGAAATATCATGTAGAGGTGTTAAGGCTGATTTTGGAAAGATGAAGGCAGTGTCATATATCATTCAATATCAAGAAGTGCGTTTTTGGGACACCTTTGGGAATACTATTGGGACATATAGTCTGTAAACAAGGGCTATTGGTGGATCCTTCTAAGATTGTATTCATTGTTAATTTACCACCACCAAAATAAGTGCGCCAGTTAAGAGAAACATTGGGACATACATGCTACTACATAAAATTTATAAAAGGGTATGCGCAGATTGTCAGACAATTGGCTTAGGTTGATGGATAGTTGGTATGTATTGTTGGTTTTCATTGATGTCAACCATTGGAGAGTGATATTGTATATTGAGTTCAACCCTTAGTGATTGATGTCAACCCTTGGAGAAAGTCCGATAGTGAATTCCGGTAGCACAAAGTTTTGGGTAATGGACCCAAGGTTGTTTCATGTATAATGGTATGAGTTTTAATATATTTGAAGGTAAGACTATTCTATATGTATATTACATGTCATTCCATTTCCGATGGTATGTGGAACGTCACATAAATCCTCATGGTTAGAGAGTTATGGCCATGAGAAGTTGGAGAACCCAGGTTTGGGTAATGGACCCAAGTTTGTTTGATGGATAATGGTACGAGTTTTGATATATTTGAAGGAAATACTATTCTATATGGATAGTACATGTCATGAAATTTCGAGTGGTATGTGGAACGTCACATAACTCCTCACGGTTAGAGAGTTATGGCCATGTGAATTTGGAGAACCCTCATGAGTGATCTAGAAGCCCCAAAAGGTCAAAGTAGTCAAAGTGGTTTAAGAGATTTTAGAAGGTAAATAATAAAGTTAAGTGATGAGTGTACTATAAGTCAAATTGAATACAAAATAAATTATTTAAATAATAAAGTTAATGGAGAAATTACTAAGTTGATAAGTGGTTAGAAGTGGGTTATCCCTAAAATAAGGAAAGTGGTTTAAGATGGTTAGAAGGTAACCCCTTGAGGTAAAGTGAAGTGATGAGTGTACTATAAGTCAAAATGGATACAAAATAAATTATTTAAATAATAAAGTTAATGGATAAATTACTAATTGGACAAGTGGTTAGAAGTTGGTTAACCCTAAAATAAGGAAAGTGGGTTAAGATGGTTAAAAGGTAGCCCCTTGAGGAAGCTACATGAAAGTATAAATAAGAGGCAAGGCTCTCTCAGTTTATATCACAGTTGAGAATATTGAATATATACAGGTGACTGAGGTAACCAAAGGATATCTAAGCTGAATTTCAGAGAGAAGGTGAAGTAAAGAAGGCCGAAATTCAAGGGAGGATAAAT
This sequence comes from Picea engelmannii, assembly GCA_009831015.1. Classification (NCBI taxonomy): domain Eukaryota; kingdom Viridiplantae; phylum Streptophyta; class Pinopsida; order Pinales; family Pinaceae; genus Picea; species Picea engelmannii. The sequence continues at coordinate 291,726 of ML778137.1, read as the reverse complement.
TCTTTTGATGATGCTTTCTAAGGTATGTTATTTACAGGTCATCTCACCATTTTCGTAATAACTATTTTTCTAGAATGATTCAGACCGTGAAATTGATAGGACATTGAGAAAACATATCCAAGTAGCTTTTTTACTAATTTCAATTTGTGGGTCGTTGTATTTTTGGAGTTACACTCCATGGAAAGTAGGGTTTGTGGCTAGTCCTGAAAGTAGTCTAAAACATGTGTTTCGGGTAAAAATGTCATAACTTCTTCATAATAGATCCAAATTAAGTAAGAAAAAAATATGTTGGTTAGATTATAGTTTTTAGTATTCTGTGTAACATTTTCATATCCATACAACAAATATTCCGTGCGGGGCACGCTGTACAAGTTCTCTCTCTAGAATAAGCCATAATTCAACAAGGTATGCCAATTTTGCTATAACTCCTTTTCTGAGAGGTTCCAAGTAGTGAAACCTGGAGGAATTGCATAAAACACACTGAATAACATTGTGTATTATTTTCATATATTTATTCATTATAGGTACATAGTTATGATTATTTCAAGTTAGGGTTGCTGACTAATCCAAAACTAGTCATGTGAGACTAAAGTAAAGTTTGATGAAAATGATAGTCTCTTGTTGTTAAAGTTAAGGAAGGTTTGCAAGTATGTGATCATATACACGAGGTCTATTATAGAGTTAAAAATGATATTTGGATGATGAAATTGATGAGGGATTTTGGTTGAGGCACATGTTGGATACATGGTTGAGACGAGTAGTTGATGAGTTGGCACATACATGAGGTGTATAGTTGATGATGTTGGTACATGTTGATGAGTCATAGTCTATGAGTAGTTGATACATGATTGGTACATACTTGGTACATGGTTGGAGGCACTTTTTAGTAGTATTGTTGACACATGGTTTATGGATGATGTAGCATACTTGTATTGGTATATTATTAGAAGCACATATTGATCTTGGTAATGATTATGAGTTGTTGTGTTATGCTTGGTTGATGCACATATTTGAGATTTGTATTGGTGATTGATCTTGGTGAGTAGATATGATTTGGTTGATAAGATTGATGAGACAAGTTGTTGTGATAGGTTGTTTGGATAGGTTGTTGTGATAGGTTATTTGTACAGGTTTGGTGCATGGTTGATGCACTTTTTCATGGTACAGGTTTTGTATAGGTTGGTGCATGGTTGATGCACTTGTTTATGGTACAGGTTGATTACAGGTTGAGATACAGGTTGGTGCATGGTTGATGCACTTGTTTATGGTACAAGTTTACAACAATATATCTCACAGTGATAGTGTGACAGTGGTTCCATAATTCTACTTATACGCTAGGGAGGTTGGACGGGGCAAGGATAGGTGGTTGTAGCCACCTTCCAGTTGTAGCTAGAGAACATAGGGGGTATAGCCTCCTTCTGGTTGTAGCCAGAGAATTGGGGAGTTGGAGCTTCCCTCAGGTTGTAGCCTAAGAAATTAGGGGGTTGGAGCCTCCTTCCAGTTGCAGCTGGAAAACAAAGGAAGTTGGTGCTTCCAATGAATGTAATTATTAAAGACATATAAGAAAAAGCATTCTGTGGTTTTCTCCCGCTTTGGGTTTCCATGTAAAAACACTGGTGTACTGTGTATGTGTATGATTTCTCATTTGTTCATTGTTTATTTACTCTGCAACTATTGGATGATAATGATACTTTGATATAACACTTGCATATTGTGGTAAAAAAGGATTGAATTTCTCTATTTCTGATTCACCCCCCCTCTCAGCAATCCAACACATATCACTACGCCAATGGAGAATTTTTTAAAGAAGGATACTAAATTCCAGTGGAATGAGGATTGTCAACAAGGTTTAAACACCTTGAAAGAGAAGATTGTAACAACACCTATTCTAGTATTCCAATATTGGGAAAACACATTTCATGTGCATGTGGATGCATCAACCATAACACTTGGAGCTATTCTGGCATAGCCAAGAGTAGGGGCATTGGACCATCCTATACCATTTGCAAGCACAAAACTGTCAGATTCAAAGCATAATTACAATACTACAGAAAGAGAAGGCTTAGAAATGGTATATGCACTTTAAAAGTTCAGACACTATTTACTTGGAAAACACTTTAAAATGTTTACAGACCATTCATCCCTCAAATACCTAGTCAAAAAGCCAGTGTTGGAGGGGAGGATCTGTAGATGGTTACTGTTGTTTTAGGAATTTGATTTTGAAGTGATAGTCAAACCAGGAAAGTTGAATGCAGGACCTAATTACATGTCAAGAATCACCAATGGCAAGGAACCTACAAATTTAGAGGACAACTTCCCTGATGCGCAACTATTTTCAGTCCAAGTAGTTGATGAATATTTTGATGACATCATTGAATACTTGAGTATGGGGACTACGCCACAAGATTTTAACACTGCGCAGAAGAAAAATATGGGATTCATAGTTGCAGACTATCAATTGATTGCAAGACACTTATACAAGATGGGCTTAGATAACATTATGAGAAGATGTGTCCTAGAACATGAAAAACCTAGAATTTTGGTAGAGGATCATGAGGGAATAGCTGGAAGAAATTATGCAGGGAAAGATACTGTGAAGAAGGTATTGCACGGAAGACTATGGTGGCTGACCATTCACAGAGATGATAAGGATTATTTCCAGCGATGTGATGTATGCCAAAGGGTTGGAAAACCTAATAGAAGGGATGAGATGCCCCTAAGGCCACAAGTAACCTTGCAAGTAGTCAAAAAATGGGTAATAGACTTTGTGGGACCAATTAACCCACCAAAAAAAAGTTCAGGAGCAAGGTATATGATTACTACGATAGAATACTTAACAAGATGTGTAGAAGCAACATTAGTAAAAGATTGCATCGCCGAGACAACAACACATTTCCTGTTTGAGCAAGTGATCACTAGATTTGGATGCCTAAGGATTTTGATGAGTGACAAGGTACTCACTTTGTCAACAGTAATATCAAGGCTATGACTGAGGAATTTGAAGTCTACCATCAGAAGAGTACACCATATCACCCTCAAGCAAATGGAACAGTGGAAGCCTTTAATAAGATCCTAGAAAATTCCTTGACAAAGATCTACAATGTTGATAGGGATGATTGGGACTTGAATATACCAACAATATTATGGGAATACATGACTACATGTAAACAATTAACAAGACAAAAACCATTCAGGTTAGTGTATGGAAAAGAAGCAATGGTGCTATTAGAATTCCTGGTACCCAGTCTGTGCGTCACAACAATTACCAACATGACAGAATGAGGCACAATAAAATAAAGGCTAAGTCATCTGATGGAGATGGAAGAAGATAGGATTCTAGTAGGATTTAACCAAGAAGTACATAAAGAATGAGATAAATATTGGCACGACAAACATATCAAGAGGACAATTTTCATGGAGGGAGACCTAGTCTTGGAATATGACAATAAATTTCTTCATCATCCAAGGAAATTATGAATGCATTGGCTGGGACCATACGAAGTGAAGACTATCATAGATGGGGGATCTGTATAGTTGAAAGATATGGGAGGCACATAACTGAAATGAATGGTCAATGGGAGTCGACTGAAGCTGTACAAGGACAATCGACCTCCTAGTTCTTAGAAAGTTACAACGCAGTAAGACAATAAATAGATAGTGTATTATAGTAGAAGTTAAGAGAGATAAAGTGAGAAAAATAAATAAAAAGGAGAAAAAAGAAGAAAATACATAAAAAGTATAAAGGGGATAAAACTACAAACAGATCGGTGGGCATGGAAGGTTTTGATAGAATAGAAATGCTATAATAAACAGTGCGCTGCAAGAAAACCAATGATTGAAAACACTGTGCACAGGAGAGCAGTTAACGGGTAGAAAGGCACAATGCATAGGAAACACAACAAAAAGTGAAAACATGACAACTGTCAGTGCGACACAATTGTCACTTCTCTGTCTTGCTATAAATTAATAAAAATGGGGGGAAGCAACTCAATGTATTATTTGCTAAAGATTAGAACGTATGTTGGGTGTAGGCCCATTTTGGGATAAAGAATAAGTTTGGAGAATAAAGAAGAAGACAACTAATAGAAAAAGTAGCATGCACAAGGCAAAAACATATGCAAAGGAGGAAAGCATGCGATGCACACATGCAAGAAGACCTAACCATGCTAGGGTTAGGATTTTGGTAAGAATATGTAATGGATATTAAGCCAATAACATGTATAAATAGGAACCTAGGAGGTCTAGGTAGGGGTTCATAAGTTGTCTAAGGTTCCGTTCTATTCTGTTCTGTGGTTCTCAGTCAAAGGTTCGAAGTTGGATGTCATGTTGTTTTGTCATTATTACCATGTTGTCAAAGACCGATTTTCTATAGAATCCAATCTATTTTGTAAGATTTTTAGCTGAGTAGAGGGACTAAGGTGTATCTTGAGGGTCAGATCGCAGCCTGAGAAGCTTGGTGCGATCTAGTCTACCTCATTGTAAGATCTCGACTTGTTTTGATGGAGAGTTGTAATGCACGAGGCACTGTAGTTTTGGAACCATAATAATAAAAGAGTAGAGCAACCAAATCTTTGTGCACGTAGCCCAGGAGGGGTGAGCCATAGTAGACCATGTGTTATGTGATTGAATGTTATGTATCTCTTTTGTTGTTAATGATTAGAGTCTATATAAATGCATGGATGGATCAATTATATATGATATTTTACATGCATGAGTAAGAATGACAGATTAATCAAGATCATTGAATTTTAGATTAGATCAATGAAGATCACAGAGGGTACAATCATATATCCCCACTCATTCCCCGATTTCAAGCATCTGAGCATTGCAACCACCCATTAGAACTATCTTGGGTGAGACTACGCAATGCATCCTGTGCGCTGTGTTGCATTTTGGTTTACCACGAGGGATGATAGTTTTAGGAGGGTTTTGTTGGAAACCAAGTGGACCTGAACCTGGGTCAGCCCAAGAAGGGTATAAGGAGTAAACTATAAAACCAACAAATGGTTCTGTTTCCAGTTGGAACAAAATGGGATTGAGTGAATGAGATCTGCTGAAGAAGAGTAAAAAGAATGTTAGATATGGAGAAAAAATGTTAAAAGAATGAGAATATAAAAGGGGATGTTGAGATCGTGGAACCCAAGGAAGGCAGATATCAAGAGAAAGTTGAAAACAAAGGATCTAGAATTTGTCAGAAAGATAATAGAAGCCTAAATTTAACACTGCACAAATATTTGGACAAGTACGTATTCAACGACTTGCATGACGTATTTTCTGTGATTTCCCGCATGTGTTGCAGGAGTGGATATTGAGGTTGAAAGACAACCACCCTACAAATTGGATCAGACAACTAGATTGGAATCCTATGGATATCGTGTAATTACAACAAGTTGACAATAAATTTATGCGTGCAGTAGAATTCCGGTTAGACAACATTGTTGCAGGAGTTATCACATAATTTGCAGTAGATATTTCGAAGTCTTACAACACAACATAGCAAGAGTTCCTAAAGGGACCTTGAGGTAGGTATATCAGATCACTGTATACTTCCATTAAGATGTTACTCTATAAAAAAGGTGTAATGACAATGGCCTCAAACAAGTAAACATCCCTGCGTGCATGGGGGAAGGGGGGGGAGAACTGATAAGAGACAAAGAAATGGAGGAAGAGATGGATAAAGGGAAGAATGAGGAGGCCTTGGATCCAATCATGATGGATGAATACCGGATCAATCATATCACAAAAAGAATGGGAAGAAAATGTAGTGGAGTACACAACCAATACAATATGAACAATAAGAAGAGAGCCATAGCCGCGAGGGAAGGCTTGGAAAGTGATGAAGAAGAGGTAGAGGATATTTGGGCTGTGGAGCATATTGAGGAAATCTTGCGCACGACATATGAAAGGAAGACAAGAGGTCCAAGAGTAGAAACTTAAGGCAAAACTCCTATCCATATCAATGTCAATGTGGAACCCATAAACCCATGTGCGAATAATACACCAGAAAGAACACCATCATTTAGGCAACCGAATTTCAGTGGAAGAAACACAACAATAAGTACATCTACATAGGGATAAACAACTAGGGGAGCCAATTCAAGAAGTATTATTCAAGGATCTACACCATGCATAGGTATTAGTTCAACATTCAGGATGGCAGGAAACGATCCCGTCATTGGGTTACTAGAATTCAAGGGAGAGGTGTCGGAGGACCTTGAGAAGCACTTGTTCATCTATGAAAATATCTGGGAAGCAAAGAAGATCACAGATGAGGATACCAAACTTGCACATCTAGCCATCATGCTAAGAGACCACGCACTGGATTGGTACATGAGATTAACTACAAACAACCTACCAGGAACAACCAGAACGATTGGGGATATCAAGAATATGATGATAAATGAATTCCAAAAGCCTAGCTTAGAGGATCAATACATGAATGATATGATATAGATCAGACAGAAACCTGTAGAATCTGTCTGGGAGATAGACCAAAGATTCAAATGATTGAAGGGAAAGTTGAAGTATGTCATGATAGATATGCAACATAGGCATATGTTTGTGAATTCACTACCACCACACTTGAAATACCCTTTGAGACAACAAAAGTTTTAAAATCGGGAAGAGGCTCTGCAAGAAACCTTGCAACTAGAAGAGAACCAATATCATAATACATATCCAACAATAGAGGAGCTCAAGGAAGACTTGAAGAATCTAACACTTCAATTAAACCATAACATGAGTAAGGACAAAAGACAAGCTGTTTGGTGTACCACATGTAGGACAAAATGATACCATAAGAACGAATTCCCAACATTCGCGCAGTACATGGCAACGAGACTTCCAAACCCTTTTCCATAAAGAGGACTATGGTGTGAGATTTGTAAGACACATGGGCATGATCCATATCACTGTCCAATGATGAAGAAATACCAGATGGTGCCTAAGAGTTCATATTGCAACTTTTGCAAGTCAGTAGGCCATGTTGACAAAGATTGTAGGACAATGGAGATGATGAGGGAAAGAACATTAGACACTGTTACACATTATTTTCATCACCCTTATGACCATTAATGATGTAAATCTATTTGTTTCCATCAAAGGGGTCAATGGCATGAATTCCTGAAGAATGAAGAGAGTAGAACTTTTACTGAGAGAAGAAGTTGTATTTTCCTTTGTAAAAACCCTATTAAAGAGGATTTCCGTAGGTTGCACTATATCTAGGGTGAGGAAATTCTTGTTTTTCGCAGGATGCACTATAGCCAGGGTGAGGAAATTCCTGGTTTCTGCAGGCTGCACTATAGCTAGGGTGAGGAGATTCTTGATTTCCACAGGCTACACTATAGCTAGGGTGCGAAAATTCCTGTACGTGGGAAAAACGAGCATCTTCTCGATGCTTCTAGAAGGAGAAGCTTCTATGGTGAGGTGGCCTTCGAACGGTTTGGATCTTACTAGCTTTCATGATTTAGTGGGATCATCCTAACCTCCTCACTTTATCCTCTTCAGCCTATAAAAGGAGAGGAGCTCTCATGGAGAAAGTTATATTGATTGGGTTGGAAAGTTCTTGAGCCTTTGAGATTAGAAATTTGGATTGAGATTTTTAGCTTGGTATGTTGGTTTTGAGATTTTCTTTGTCAAGATAGATTGTGAGTAGCTATCATATCCATGGTCTCATAATCCTTGGATAAAGAAGTGTGTGGGAAGCAAGGAACTTTTGGAAGAAACCTGACAACATCAAGGCATCTGGTTGTATCTTTCTTCCACATTCTTTAATACAGATATACTTTTTTTTCCTATATGAATGTTATTTGTTCATATTGTATGATTCCTTGATCATGTACATAGTTTCATATCAAATAGACTCTATTATTCTTGTCTTCATTAGCTTGTGCTTATTTGAAAATATTTCTCATAAACCTCATGACAGAACTTGGATTGCATTGGCGAAGTCAGATCTTCAATATTTAAAAGGTATGTTCTAGATCCATTTCTCATTTGATAATTGAAATCTAAGGAAAGAGTAGTGTACTGTCTTGTTTTGTTCTAGATCCAGGTGGATCTAGGGAGATTAGTTTATGTCCACATTTACCGGTTTATCCGATAACAAAATTGATGACTCCACTGGGGAACATATTGTTTTCCTAGTTTGTCTTGATTTCTTGCTTTGATTCCTTGTTTCTGTTTTTTGAGTCACCGGGAGATCCATCTTGACTCCTTGACTCTTTGACTGTTAAAATTCATTGGAAAACCTACTTAGTTTTTAATTTTTTCCATTTTTGTTTGATTTTCGTACCTTGCTTTGAGGGACAGTGCGACGACTTAGGATTTCTGCACCCTACCTGTTTATACCAATGCAGAAACTCTGCACCCTACCCATATCTGGCCTGCTGAAATCAGTGATTTCCACACTCTGTTAGTCTACAGCCTACGAAAATTGTGAAAATTTTGATTTTTGATGGTTTTTTCCTTACCCAGACCTTGGATTTGGTTTTGGGGTGAATTTTTGGGTTTGATTATGATCTGTTTACAGTCTGCTTGATAGATTTGAAACTCCTTTTAGCCATCTTTGCTTTGTTTTATTTTGAAATATTTAGTTTCTTGTTTTGAGTGTCTTTCAGTTACAAAGCATTGTCTTTTCTTTAGAATTGTTTGGGGAAACAACTTCTTTTTATTTTATTGAATAGTTCGTGTTAAAAGAGAAAATTGTTTGGGTTGCTTTGTTTCATGTCGATTTGCTATTGCTTTTAGCTATCTTTGAAACAAAAAATCTTATTTATTACCTTATATTAGATTGGGGGCATGTTAGGCTCCAACCTACTGATGTAAATTAGAGTGCAATTGATTGTCAATCCGGTGTTTGTAAGACTTAGAGGCACATCCAAAATATATGGATTTAGAGATAAATTTTGTTCTTTCAATGGAAATAAATCAAAGCTAACCTAAGTGCTAAGTATGAAAGGAAATTATAAGCTTCTTTATAGAAGGTGTATTCATAGATCTCTTACCATTAATCAACAATTAGAGTAGAAAAACATTCAACTAGTTTTAAGTATTCAAAACAGTAAGCATTCAAACTAAACTAGAAGCTTATAAATGTTTGAAAGGATAAACTCTTTTACAAGAGATACATTCTTTTCTTTCCCACATTCATCAGCCAGATAACTTGATCAAATAAAACATAACAGTGTTATCTACAACATAATGTAAACTGAACTAAAGCTCATACCAAAATTTGCTTGAAAAGAATGAAAAATGAGAAGTGTACTAGCTTAGCAAAGGGGGCCCTCCAGTGCTTCACTTGTAAACCTAAGTCGTCTCAACTAAAAATGAACTTCCAGCAACATTCACATAATCATCTCATAGACATCATCAAGAACAAAACACAAAACTGATTTCAAGACTGCAAATTCAAAGTTTTCTTCATTAACATAAGGGTTGTCATACTAGTTCATGTCTTGGAGTATTTATACAAGAGTTTTGAAACTGATAATGCTAAGAAAACTCATAAAGATAATGGTAAGATCCATAAAATATGCTAGGAAGGTCGAATACCCCCTTCAGATCCATAAAATATGAACAAATCTCAAGAAAATCTAAAACTGTCCATGATTTTATGCTAAAACAGGGTATTTTCTACTGAAGTGGCCCTGTTTGACTAGTGTTGACCGGACACTTGGAAGGCTCAGATATCAAAGATGATAGGTATTCATCCATCCTTGTACATCAAGGATCATGAACCATGTCTCATATTTCTCCCAACTATCCTGCAAGTACACGAACCTAGGAGCAATTACGGGATTTAGTCAAATCCTGTAATTTCTGATAAATTTTTAATTTTAATGCCAAAAATTCAAAAATTCAATTCTTAAGCTAAGGAATGATAAATGTAACTTGCATAAGCTATTTTATGGAAAATATGGAATAATATGAAGGCAAAATGGATGGTTTTGGAGGCAAAAGTATAGTTTATGGAGTGGAAGGAAGCATAAAAATGTACTCAACATCTCCCCCAAGAGGAAGACTTTGCATGTCCTCATGTACAAAAAAAAATTGTTCTTGAACCTCTGTCAATAATCTTCTGCCACCTCTGCTGCCTACAACAATGTATCCACATTAACCTGAGTTGTATGAAGAACTTTCAATCTTTGATATTTTTCTTTGTATGCCTTCTTCTGCTGAAACCATTTGTAGGTCTGTTTAGAAATTAGTTTGTTTTTCTTTTGAAGCTTCTTATTCTTTTTCTTCAGGGTTTCATTCTCTTCCTTTGTTATATGGCTTTGAGTCCTTAACATTTCGTTCTCTGTTTTTAAGTACCTTTCCAGTACTTCAATTTCCTTGATCTTTTTCTTCATTTTCTTTATTTTCTTTCTTTTCTTATCAAGTTCTGATGTGGACCCACCAACCATTTCTTCTATTTGTTCTACTGTCTGTGGAGGTTGAGTTTCATCTTTCATATCTTCAATTAATTGTTTCACATCTTTTCTCATTTTCTCATATGTGGAAGTTTCTTGTCCTTCAAAATCATCATTTTCCAATGATTGTGTTTTCCCTGTCTTTCTTTGTTTCTCCATAGTCTGAAGGTGTGCATACTGTGCTTCATCAATTTGGTTTTGTTGGTGTTTCCTTATTTTTTTTCATATGTGGTGAAAATATTATATTTTTCTTGGAATTCTTTCTCCATTTTCACCATGCTTCTTGTTCTTTTCCTCCCCATAGGCTGTTTTGAGCTTGTTGCCTTGGGGTTTTGTATTTCTTCCTCATCATCTGTCACAACCAAGATTTGTTCCTCTTTTACTTCCTCTTCCACTGTTTCAAAACCATTCCCACTGATAAATTGTTGCCAAGTCAAGTTCTGTTTCTGTAGCTCATGTATGATGATCATTTTAATGAAACCACAATGGTATAGACTCTTTTCTGTATTCCTCCCTTGTTTTTGAACAACCTTAGCCATCTTAGAAAGGCTTTGCAGTAGAAAGTAGGGCATGTTAATTTCACAGTCACTTTTTAAATGTTGTAGCAGCTTGATGTGATATAAGTAGATAATACTAAATCTTCCTTCACAAGTTATAAACTTCTGGATGAGATGGGCTAATTCATCCCAAGGATGAATCAACCAACTCCTAGGAATTCCCTTTTTCCAATTGACTGCTGCCACCCTAGATCTGGAAATAAAAGATTCCCATGATTTGTCTTTAAAGTGTTTAGTTTTTAAGTATCTTTCTCCAGTTTGAGGTAATCCAATGATCTATGCAATTACATCTTTAGAAATTCTAATGGTGATGTTACCAACAATGGCCCTGTCACCATTAAATGAACATGCAAACTCTAAAACAACCTTCTCACAATATCCATCAAACTTCTCAAAGAAAGATATCCACTGATTTTTCTCAAGAATTTGTATACAGTCCTTATGAATTTCTGATGGATCAAACTTCTCTGGTTCATACCTAGACACCATTCTTTCAATTTTTAAGAGAAAGACCCTAAAAAATATTTCACTGCTTATACAAAAAGGAGGTCTATCATTGTCCAAAAAAATTCAACCCTGTATATTCTTCAATCAATTGTTTTGATTTCTTCTTCAAACTTGCAGACTTTGTTTTAATTCAATTCTGTGAATGTTCTTTCAACAAGATTTTTTTGTTCAAATGAAACAAAGAAAATCTCATTTTTATTTATTTTTTTTAAATTTCTAAACTACTCTCTGTTTTCAATCATAAAGTTTTTGATGAAAGGGCATACCTAGCAATTCAATCTGCAATTAAAAAACAAAACAAAAAACTCTATGCCTTCTTGTTGAAACCCAACTCTATTTTTCTTCTTACAATCAACCTCTAATAGAAATGAATTGTTTCTGTTCTCAAAACGTTCCCCAGGAAGTCGAATTTGGCACTTAGCTTAACAATTGTTAACATTGAATTCAAACTTACCTTTCCCTGGATGACTCCTTCTTGAACACGTTCTCTTTGCCTTTACTCTCCACACATTCCCTTTCAACTACCACGTTTTCTTCTACAGGGCGAGAATGATGTATGTTGACAGTAGAATTGTCAACATACCATTTGATTTTTAACTGTCAAACAAAATTTTCGGGCTGGGTAAGCAAAGGAAGGAACATAATTAGGGGGATTCCGGATTTCGTATGGCACTGGAGTGTTTGAAACAGAGCTACGTTGGTTTCAATGCATGTGTTTGGAGCAGAGATGGGGATGAAGGATGCGAAGGGAGTGCTGGAGGAGAATGAAAATGAGAGTGCAGGGGTAAAATTATTTCTTATGGAGGTAAAAAACGTGCGTACTATGATGTACAAGTGTACCACCTTTGTATAGGTCGATCATTGCTGAGGATGCCCTTTTTCTTCATTTATACCTTTGTACTTCCCCTCTTCCTTGTAATCATCATAGGAACCAATTTTGAAAATGTGTTTATCCAACTTATGACTCCTTGATTCATTTCCTTTGAGTAACCATCCACTTTATCATGCTTAAGGCATTCTCCTTATGACCCCTTCCTTAATATGTATGCAAACAACAATTTCTGTTTCCATATGTGTATGCAACTTATGTCTTCATGAAACAAAGCATTTAACATTTCCAAAACAATATATTTGTCTAATCAAGTTGATAATCATGTTTTGAAAGTGTATGTAAGGATTTTGGAAACCATAAAATATTTACAAGAATATATTTCATTCTCTTGTTGTTTGATAGTGAAACCCTAAGTTCTTCTTATAGCTCCCTTGGAGACCAAATTGGTTGCCTTGAGTAACAAAAATTATGCTGTGAAGGTATATGAAGTGAAGTGATGAAAATATGATGTAGGGGAAGGGAAAGATAGGATTTTTATCATTGCTTTAGCTTATGAAGAATTTTTCAAAATTTTAAAGCATTAAAAAGCAAAATGTATACTAACTTGTTTGCTCATTGTGTTTGCCTGATTGAAGCTGGCTGGAATGTTGCTGCAAGTCCTCAAATTTGATAAAGTTCTTCTTGTATTCCTTTTGCTTAGTATCTTCCTCAGGTCCCTCTGATAGATGAAGTTGATATTCTTTGTGTTTTCTCAGGTCCCTCTGCTGGATGCATTGGTTCAGATCCCTCTGATAGATGAAGTTGATATTCTTTGTGTTTTCTTAGGTCCCTTTGCTGGATGCATTGGTTCAGATCCCTCTGCTAGATGTATTTCTCTTTGAAATGAATGTTGCCATATGTAGAAGGCTTGAAAGGTCTTCAAAGAGTCTTCAGAAATTTATACCTTATCCCCCTCAGCCTTATTTATTGACTTGTCCTCAAGTCTTTGACATAAAAACTTTTCAAAAACTGTTATGTACAAATGCATGCTGTAAATGAAACTAGAAGGTAATAAAAAAAATGTTTTTGGAGAATTTTGATTGGCCAATTTGACTTGGTTTTCCAATGAAAATTCGAGTTTATATTGTGCCAGTTGCCTGGGTTTTCACAACTAAACTCCCCTTATATATATATATATATATATAATTTTTTGTTTTTTTTGTATAATATATATATATTTTTTTGTTTTTATGAGGAATATGAAGGAGACACATGATTGTGTTTGTCCAACACTTCCATCTCATGCTGTTGAGATATCTTTTGCAGAAAGTCTTCCTTGTTGACATGCTTATTGTAGAGCTTTAGCCTATGTCCATTGACTGTGAATGAGCTTGCCTCATCATCTATTGTTTGTATTTTGACTGAGCCATTTTCATATACCTCTGCAATCTCATACGGACCAAGCCAATGAGTTGTAAATTTAGCTTTGAAAATTTTGAATTTTGAATCAAATAACAAAGCCCAGTCTCCCACTTTGAACTGTTTCTTCTTGATGAACTTGTCATGCCAATGTGCCCTTTGTTGTGTTCAATTGCTGCCTGTCTCATCTCATCCAATCGATTCAATTGCATTATCCTCTCTTTTTGTTCCTCGGAAAGATCTATTCCTAAATCAGCTACTAGTTTAAAAGTATGAAGTTGGAATTCTATAGGTAACAAAACTTGCTTACCATAGACTAGCTGATAAGGAGTGAACCCAATACTATTTTTCCAGGTGATTCTATATGCCCATAATGCTTCATGAAGCTTATCTGACCAATCTTTCCTATGTATTTGGACTGTCTTGGTCATGATTGCTTCCAAAGTTTTGTTAGTAGATTCCACTTGTCCATTTTCTTGTGGATGATAGGGTGTAGATTTCCGATGCTTGATCTGATATTTGTTTGCTATGTCTTGAACCAATTTAGAAGTAAAATGTGCACCTTGGTCTGTTACAATCTCTCGAGGTACTCCAAATCTGACAAATATTTTTTCAAAGAGAAAGTTGACCACTGACTGTTTTGTAGCTCTCACTAATGCTTTGGCTTCCACCCACTTTGTAACATAATTAGTACATACTAAGATGTACTACTTCCCTTTTGATGGTGGATTTATTGGACCAATGAAATCAAGATCACATTTTTCAAATGGCTCAATGTGAACTTGTGGCTTGAGGGGAATCTCATCAGTTGGAAGTGGCTTTTCCATCCTTTGGCAGCTATCACAACTTCTAACATATTTCTTGGAATCTTTAAAGATGGATGGCCAATAATACCCCAAATTGAGTATTTTGTATGCTGTCCTCTTATTTGAAAAATGACCACCACAAGGTTTGTCATGGAAAGATTTTAATATTTCTAAAATCTCATCTTGTTGTACACATCTTCCAATTATGAGATCATATCCTGTATAAAAGAGGTATCCATCAATCCATGTGTATCTAGCACTTTGTTTAATTATGTTTTTCTTTTCTTTGGATGTAAAAGAAGGATGTAACATCCCCGATGATAAATAATTAGCTATATCAACATACCATGGAGTTATTACTGAAATGGAAAATAGGTGCTCATCAGGAAAATTATCTGAAACAGGAACAATCTCACCAGTGGTGTTTAATCGAGATAGGAAATCAGCCACTTGATTTTCCTTTCCAGGTCTATTCAAGACAATGATGTTGAATTCCTGCATCAATAAAAACCATCTTGTTATTCTACCATTAATAATAGGTTTGTTCATGAGATATCTTATGGCAGAATGATCTGTATGGATAAAGACTTCATAACCAGTGATGTAGTGACAAAATKTATTCACAACATGTACTACTGCCAACATTTCTTTCTCTGTGACTGTGTAATTCAACTCTGCAGGGGTTACATTTTTTCTAATGAAGTAAATAGCATAAGTCATAAGATTTTCCTTTTGACCCAATGATGCCCCTATTGCAGTATCTGATGCATCTATAGATATGTGAAATGGAAAATCCCAATTAGGCCCTCTTAAGATAGGTGCTGTTGATAGCTTGTCCTTGATCTTCTGAAAGGTAGTTTGACAATTAGTGTCCCAATGAAAATGTACATCTTTTGCAAGTAATTTGAATAATTTAAAAGCTATTTTACTAAAATTTTCAATGAATCTTTGGTAATAGCCTGCATATCCAAGGAAAATTCTCACATCCTTTTGGCTGATTGGTTCTGGTAGGTTCACAATAATTTGTATTTTTGCAGGATCCACTGTAATTCCTGATGATGAAATATGATGGCCCAATACTATTCCTTTAGTTAACACCATGAAACATTTTTCATTGCTAAGAGAAAAATTTGTTTCTATGCATCTTATTAGGACTTTTTCCAAAATTTTCAAGGAATTATCAAAAGAATTACCATGCACAGAGAAATCATCCATGTATACCTCTATAGATTCATGTATTAAATCAACAAAAATGGCTAGGACTGCTCTTTGAAAAGTAGCTGGAGCGTTACATAAACCAAAAGGTAATACCCTATAAGCATATATACCCCAAGGGCATGTAAAAGTAGTTTTGTCCTGATCTTCTGATGCTATATTGATTTGATTATAGCCACTAAATCCATCTAGGAAGGAAAAATATCTTTTCCCAGCTAGTGCATCTAAGACTTGATCTATGAATGGTAATGGAAAATGATCTCTAAGTGTTTCTTTGTTTAATTGTCTATAGTCTACACAGATTCTCCATTTTCCATTTTTCTTAGGTACAACAGCTAATGGAGAAACCCATTGACTGTCAGAGATAGGGTAGATGAATCCTACCTTTAATAATTTTTGCAATTCTTCTTTGACTACCTCTTTCAACATTGGATTCATTCTTCGTTGTGGTTGTCTAAGAGGTCTCATGTTATCATCTGTGTAGATATGATGAGTGCATGTTTCAGGATGAATCCCCTGCATATCAGTATATTCCCAAGAAAATGATTTATAATATTTCTTCAATAATGCAATCAATTGTTCTTCCTAAGATGGTTCAAATTTTGTGCCAATATTCAAATATTTCCCAGGACTAATTTTAATTATCTTGCTTTGAGTATTTGCCATGGAGATAACCGGAAAAATGTTATTAAATGCTGATTCTAAAGAATGGATTGTGCAATTTTCTTGAAAATTCTGTCCTAAAATCTGATCTGCAACAATGTATTGTATGTCTCTTAATTCTTCCGAGATATCTGGTTCATAAATGAAATAGTCTAACAAATCTTCATTATTTTCCTCTCTAAAATCAAAGGCTTGATTAATACTTAAGATAGGTTGAATTAATTCTTCCTGTTGTTGCTTTGTTTCATCAAGCCATGGTAATTGATCTATTACAGAAGGTTTTTGAGCAGGAGGATAAAGTGTGATCTGTTTCCTTTTAGTTCCATGTGAGATAATCATATTCCTTGTTCTACAACCGATGAAAGCATCAGTTGTGGCCAACCAAGGTCTTCCAAGAATCAATGGATGGCCTCTTAGATTAGATTTTGGTTGAAGAACTAGGAAATCTACTGGATACTCCCAAGAATCCAAAGAAACTGTGATATCTTCAAGTATACCTTCAGGAACTACTTTAGATCTATTAGATAATTCTAGGACCATAGTGGTTGGTCGAAGATTTTGCAGATTCAAATATATCATTGTCTCTAATATCATCACATTGATAGCTGCTCCTAAGTCAATTAATGTTTTAGAGATTGAAAAATTGTTGATTGTTATTGTTCCCATTGGAATTCCTGGGTCAACATATTTTTCAATTGAAATAGTATTTGACATTAGGCCTGCTAAATTTCCAATTACATGAATTGTTGGTGGATCCTTCTTTCTTTTGTTGGTTTTCTTTGAACATAATTCCTTAATTGATTTTGTATAGATTGGGATATCTTTGATAGCTTGCAATAAAGGAATTTTCACACAGACATTTTTTAATTCATCTAAGACATCAAACTCAGGAAGAGAGATTAGTAATTTTTCCTTAACCAACCTTTCTGGAAAAGGAGGTGTTTGGGTATTTATTGTTTTACTCCTCTGGATTTGATTGTCTATTGGTAACTTTTCTGTGCTAGGAATCTCCTCTTTTTCAATTTGTTCTTCTATAATAATAGGAGAATCCTTTTGTAAAACTTTCCCAGACCTTAAGTGGATGTTTTGAAGAGGAAGGATTGAGTATGTAGAAAATGATGTTCCTTCATCAATGTTATACATGGGGTTTTCCACTTTGTTATTAGTATTTGAGATTTGCTGGGATGGTACTTGAGTTGGTCTAGGTGGAGGTTGGTTAGATGGTAGCTGGAGTTGTTGTGGTTGGGTTAGTTGTGGTGCAGGTAGTGATTGCTGAGAATATGAATTTTGTGGTTGATTATGTTGGAATTGTTGAGAAGGAAAAGGTTGGTATGGATGTTGGTATGGCTGTTGGTAGGGCTGTTGGTATGGCTATTGGTATGGCTGATTTCCATGAGCATATCCTTGCCAACCTTGAGGAGGTTGGTTTTTTTTCTACTGAGGAGGCCAAGCTTGCCAAGGCATGGGTGCATTCCATGAATTTTGAATAGGATATTGAAAATTCTGAGGAAACTGTTGAGAGAATTGAGGAACATAATTTTGAGACATACCTGTGAAACGTGGCTGCCAAGGTTTTCTTGGTGCTAAGTAGTAAAGAGATTCCATTCCTTGTCCTTCTTCCATGTGAGTAGCCTGCAATTATTTCAACTTTGGACAATCATTAGTTGCATGGTTATCTGTACACAGTCCACAAATCTGAATATGGTCTAAAGGACAATCTTTCAACACATGTTTCTTCCTACACTTAGCACAAAAGATGGATAATACTTGATCTTGTTCCTCTTATTTCTTTTTAGCTTTCAATGTGTCAATTTGTGAACCAAGTGTGTTCATGATATCAGTTTTAAAGTTCTCAAACAGATGCCCTAATTCTGATTTAGTAATACCATTTGAAATTGATTTGGTTGCCTTTGTCACAGTATCTCTTTGTCCTTGTCCTCTTTTAGCTTTTCCCCTTGAGTACTTCTTACATAATTCAACAATTTTTGGGAAAGGTAAGTGAGAAATATCCCATGTCCCCATTAAATTAAGAGAATCCAAATTTTCATCTGAAATCCCCTTCAAAAATATAGTACGGATGACATCCAAAGGAATATTAGATTGCTTAGATTTGTTCACATTATAGATAATTTTTTCTAGATATTCCTCTAAGATTTCATCTTCACTTTGAGACATTTTAAAGATATCTTCTTTAGGGTCTTTGGAATTACAATAGGGCTGATATTTAGCAAGAAATTTCTTTTTCATGTCATCCCAGTATACTATGGTTGCTTCTCCCAACCCCATGAACCATTTCAATGCATATCCTTTCAATGTTGTAGGAAATAAACGAAGTTTTTGAGCATCATTGGTATATCCATATGTTCGACAAACAATATCAAATTCAAACATGAAAGCATCAGGGTCTTCAGTAGGCATACCAAAGAAATTTGGAAGAACAGAAGGAGGAATATTCTTCATTTTTTCTTCATCTCCGAAGAGGGTTGGTGTATCAACAATTGGAAATGCAAATGTAGTATGTTCTTCTTCCCACTCTTCATCATTTCCTCCTCCTCGTGTTTCTTCTTGATGTGATTCTCTATCCTCTCGTTCTTTCCTTTCTCTTTATTCATTTATTTTCCTTTCTAATTCCCTTTCCATTCTCTCCCTTTCTTGTCTATCAACTTCTGACATTGCAAAGAAGTTTTTTGTAGTATAATCATATATTTCTGTTGGAAAAAGAGGTTGTCCTATTTGTTCAAAAATAGGTTTTTTTTCTTCTTTTTGCTTTCCTACAGAAGATGTTTCTGATTGTTTTTGTTTCTTCTTTACCTCATGAGCCAATAGAATTTGTCTTTCTATGAGAGTTAACCTTTGTCCTAAATGTTGTTTTTCTTCTAATTCTTCCAAAGTGATTTTTCCAGCAGTTGGTGTAATATATTCGTATTTCTCAGTTGTAGATGTTCCTGCTCCTACATATGGTTGATTAGTTTTTGGGTTTTTTTTTTTCAAAAATCTACCTTTATCATCCCTACGTTTAGACATAAAGAAACATAACTAAAATTAATTCTGTTTTGTATTTTTTTTTTTTAATTAAAAAAAAAAGAAAAATCTGCCTATGAGTTTTCTAAGCCTATCTCTAAATGTGCCTCCCTGAAAATGGCGCCAAAATATTAGGCTCCAACCTACTGATGTAAATTAGAGTGCAATTGATTGTCAATCCGGTGTTTGTAAGACTTAGAGGCACATCCAAAATATATGGATTTAGAGATAACGTTTGTTCTTTCAATGGAAATAAATCAAAGCTAACCTAAGTGATGAGTATGAAAGGAAATTATAAACTTCTTTACAGAAGGTGTATTCATAGATCTCTTACCATTAACAAAAAATTAGAGTAGAAAAACATTCAACTAGTTTTAAGTATTCAAAACAGTAAGCATTCAAACTAAACTAGAAGCTTATAAATGTCTGAAAGGCTAAACTCTTTTACAAGAGATACATTCTTTTATTTCCCATATTCATCAGCTAGATAACTTGATCAAATAAAACACAATAGTTTTATCTACAACATAATGTAAACTGAACTAAAGCTCATACCAAAATTTGCTTGAAAAGAATGAAAAAGGAGAAGTGTACTAGCTTAGCAAAGGGGGCCCTCCAGTGCTTCACTTGTACACCTAAGTCGTCTCAGCTAAAAATGAACTTCCAAAATCATTCACATAATCATTTCATAGAAATAATCAAGAACAAAACACAAAACTGATCTCAAGACTGCAAATTCAAATTTTTCTTCATTAACATAAGGGTTGTCATACTAGTCCATGTCTTGGAGGATTTATACAAGAGTTTTGAAACTGATAATGCTAAGAAACCTCCTAAAGATAATGATCATATCCATAAAATATTCTAGGAAGGTCGAATACCCCCTTCAGATCCATAAAATATGAACAAATCCCAAGAAAATCTAAATCTGTCCATGATTTTATGCTAAAACATGGTATTTTCTACTGAAGTGGATCTGTTTGACCAGCGTTGACCGAACACTTGGAAAGCTCAGATCTCAAAGCTGATAGGTATTCATCCATCCTTGTACATCAAGGATCATGACCCATGTCTCAGATTTCGCCCAACTATCCTGCAAGTACACGAACCTAGGAGCAATTACGGGATTTAGTCAAATCCTGTAATTTCTGATAAATTTTTAATTTTAATGCCAAAAATTCAAAAATTAAATTCTTAAGCCAAGGAATGATAAATGTACCTTGCATAAGCTATTTTATGGAAAATATGGAATAATATGAAGGAGAAATGGATGGTTTTGGAGGCAAAAGTATAGTTTATGGAGTGGAAGGAAGCATAAAAATGTACTCAACAGGGCATACTTGCATTTGAAGTAGAAAAATTGCATGATTCTTGGCATTTTTTGGTCCTAAATTCTGAAATTTTTTCCCCCTCATGGTTGGGGGGGAGCCCGTGAATCATGTATTGGTGTACAATATCTTTGTCTCATTTCTCGAAGATATTAATATTGATGAGTTTAATAAAATTTTGGGACATTGTGCATCTTGGAATGATGAACGTTTTCTCCTTCTCGTAATATAGCTTTCATCGAAGTGAAATATTTTCATTCTCATTTCTTTTCATTGTTTAGAGTCGGTAAAAAAATCATCTGGTCCACACCATTTTCCTCTTGAGTAACAATAGCCTTAAAATGAAGCGCTTATAAAAATTGATTAGACATTTTTATATTTTCTGGTAGAAAACCTACATTAGATTAGTTGTAGGGCTTTGGAATAGGTGTGAAAGATAACTTTCAAAAGCTACAAACAAACATAGAATCTTGAGTTAGGGAGCGGGAAATCCACTTATTACATTTTGTCCTAGGAAGCCCTTCTCACACAAGGGTCAATCACAAGGTCGCATTGAGACTAGCAGAGTTACTCACCCTGCTTTGTTGGTCTTGGTGTAGAGATTGCGCGTATTATGGGGGTCGTTTGAAGGTATACCCACAATGATGAGTGGAAGCCTTTCAAGTTGATTTCGGGCTAGATACCCTGCCTTTACGCGTGGATTGGACTGTTGAATTTTTCCCCAGGCATCACTGTAGTAATTGGTAACCTTAGTGGCCTATCTCTTTAGGGTCTTTACACAAGGTGACTGTGGAGGGGAAAGTCTTCATGGTACCTGGAATCGACGTTGGCCAAACTCACTCGGGCTCCTTGGAGGGTATACCCACATTTATGTGTGGGAGCTTGCACCAAGGCATAAGTCTGTTAAGTAGGTCGCCAACATAAATTTTCCACCCGCTCTGTCTCAACCCCTTCTTATATTGTTCTCACGATGTTGGATTTCATCACCAACTAGTGCGTTCATTGTAAGAAGGTTTTGTTTGCTTGTTTTCTTCCTATATTTTTAGCGTGTGTTGTTTGTTTTCCCTAGTGGACTCTAGATTGGATCTTTATTTAATGCCGTCAGTTCCCAAAATGACCAATGAAGGGACCCATGCTCCAGGGGAACCTTTTGTGTTTCCTTCTTATGGAAACATTGGTCCTCCTCACATCGCTACTTTGGGCCTTCTAGGTCTCACGATTGGATTGCCGGTGTGGTTGTTTTCCACTCAGGTAATCCAAAATATAGTAAGTGCTTTGGTCATAAGCACTTTCCCCCAAGAACATCAACCTCATGTTGATCCTTCACCTTCTTCACCAGTAAGATCTTCTTCACCTTCTCCACTTGCAAGGTCTTTTTCCATTTCATCTTCTTTGTCGAGTGAAAGCTCTGAAGCTAGTAACTCGGTGGATAAGAAGAATAATAAAAGGAATAATAATAAGAAGAAAAATAAACAAGGATCTAAAATTCCAACCACTGCCGGATGTGTTGGAAAGAAGCCAGTTACTGTTGATCATGATGGGAGTGTTGATGATGTCAAGATCACCCAAACCACTCGTAAACCCAGGTACCCTTGTAGGCTTTGTAAGGGTAGCCATATTCTTAAGGATTGCCCTGGTCTATCCAAGGTTATATAAGCATGGTCTACACACCCTCGCCAACCCATGTCATCTACCTCTGAGCAACATGTTGATGTCCTCCCATCAACTAGTCACGATATAGTTGGGAAGAAGAAAAGTAGAGCCAAGTTGCCTTGTATGTTATGCAAAGGGAATCATCTAACTCATATTTTCCCTCATATGGAAAAAGCCTCAAAATTCCTGAAAGACATGACTATTTCACATCTTCAACTTCCAGCTGCTTATCACAAGCTTACTCTCGAACCACTTGTAGTTGATGGATTGATCAATCTAGTCCCTTCGTCGGTCAGTCCGGTTGATCATGTCATCAATATGGTCACGTCCTTAGTTGAACCAGTTGACAAAGTGGTCGATCCGATCCCATCCTCGTTCAATCCCACTATCTTGTTAGAGAGTGAAACCCAAGTGGTCAATCCGATCCCATCCTCGGTCGATCCCACTCCCCCGTTAGAGAGTGAAACTAAAGCGATCGATCCATTTCCACCTGTCGACCCCATTCTCCCCTTGGAGAATGAAACCCAAGTGGTCGATCTGATCTCGTCATCATTCGATCCTACTCTCCTGCTCGAGAGTAAACTCGATACTGCCCATGTTTTTCTCATTTATATAAACTCTACCGTGTTGGGGAGTATTCATCCTTCTCCTGTGGAACCCCCTCCAAGTAATGAGTGCATCCGTTTCAATTGGGGTGTGCTAACTGGACCTCGTCTTCCCTATCATATTCCTTTCCATATTACAGTATAGGTTTGTGGTCGGGACATTCCTCAGACACTGATAGATGAGGGTTCATCTGTTAGTATTTTTTCCTCTATTTCTTGGTAAGCTTTGGGTTATCCTCAGCTTGCGTCAGTTACGCATAATCTGTTAGCTTTTAACAAAAGAACCAGTCAACCTTTAGGGACCCTTCCTTAGTTTCCTGTCACTTTAGGAGGGAAAAATGTCTTTATTGATGTCATGGTAGTCCAAGACCCCTTGGATTTTTCTCTGCTCCTTGGGAGAGACTATGTCTATGCCATGAAAGCCATTGTGTCCACTCTTTTTCGTGTGATATCATTCCCTCATGATGGAAGAGTTGTAACCATTGATCAACTTTAATTTTTTGGTCCTGACTTGACCTCAATGACCTCCCTATACATTTCTTATATGCAGATAGTGTCACCTCCATCGCAAGTCAATTATGTGGCGTTGTCTCCCATGAATTTGGCTTCTGATGAATTAGATCCAATAGTCAACATGGTGATTTCTTCTATAGGAATTTTAGAGCATGAACTCCTTACTCCTATCACGACCCTCGACATGCATTACTTCCAAAGTATGTTTATTTTGTCCAATGAAGATCTCTTGGAATCCATGACCGATTTTTTTCGCTTGACATGGTGTCCTTCTGGAGAATTGACCTCTTGGAAGCCATGATCAAGAAGAGAGTCGTGGAGCATGGTTTTCTGATTTGAAGCTCATTAAAAAATGAAACCAGCCTTGAGCATGGTTTTTTGATTTCAAGCTCATTAAAAAATGAAACCAACCTCGATCATGGTTTTTTGATTTCAAGATCATTAAAAAATGAAACCAGCCTTGAGCATGGTTTTATGATTTCAAGCTCATTAAAAAATGAAAAAAGCCTTGAGCATGGTTTTATTCTTTCAATTTCATTAAAAAATGAAACCAAATGTGAGGATAGTTTTTCATCTCTATAGAAACCTCGTTAAAAAATGAAATAGAGGTTACGAGCATAGTTCCTATTTCTGTGCCAAGATCGTTAAAAAATGAAACAGAGGTTTGGGGATTGAACGTGGATTCTCGAGCATAGTTCTTCTCCTGTGTCAATCTCGTTAAAAAATGAAACAACTTCCCCCTCTCTGTTTGAGTCAAGTCCTTCATATAGTATTTGAAGTTTCTTTTCATCCACCTTTGTAGTTGGACGAAACAAAACTTGGGGGGCAATGATTTCAGCCTTTGGACTTCATGCTGAAGTTAGAGCCGCTAGTTTCTTAAGCTGGGGGCTAAGTACCAACCATCCCTATGTTATGCGTTGGGAAGTCCAAGCATAGTTTTCTATGGTTCAAGCTTGTGTAAAAATGAAACCACCTACCTCAAGCATAGTTTCCTCTGGTTCAAGCTTGTGTAAAAATGAAGCCAGGTCCAAGCATAGTTTTGTTTAGCTTTAAGCTTGTTAAAAAATAAAATCTATCCCAAGCATAGTTTTGTTTTGTTTTAAAGCTTGCGTAAAAATGAAAACAATCCCGAGCTTAGTCTTTGTTCTTTATCGTGCTTGTAAATACATGAGAATAAGTTACCGAGCTTAGTATTTTTTCTTTCTCATGCTTATAAATCAATGAGAATGTAACCGAGTAAAATTTTATCACTTTTTTGGACTCGTAAAGGTTATACGAAAAATGAACTCCCTGGAGTTCCCTTTAAGCTCTTTTCACACTCTCTAAACATGAAAATATTGCCGAGCGATCTTGTTCTTTTCATGCTCATTAAAGTATTTGAAGAAAATGTCTGTTGAGTGGTAGTTTATCTCTTTTTTGATCTCTTCAGAATAACTTATGAAAAATGAACTGAGAGAGTTCTCTTTAAGTGTTTTTTAGACCATCTAAACATGAAAAACCCCTGAGTTTTCTTTCCTTGGACTCATTAAACAAACATTGAAATACCCATATGGGGCCGAACCACTCCTTCTTAGGGTTCGTTAAACATACTCTGAGGGACTCATCTGAAGGATGAGCTTACATTTACAAGCATATGTTATCCTCCTCAAGCTTGTGTAAAAATAAAGAGTTACTCGCCATAAATGGTGGGGGAAAAATTGGGAAAGAAATGTGTCTAAACCTATATTCTATGGAAGAGTCACTTTTGAACATGACACCCTTTCACTCGCCTTGTGTCTAGGTTGGAAAATCCACTTGTCTCTTGATCATACCCCTTTATAAGATTACAAATTGGTCTGTGATCCCTATTGTTGAGTCAGTGTTTCCAAGATAGTTGTCGTGTCGTCAATGTGTTCTAAGAGAAGTTAAACCTGGAAAGCCTTCTATTGCATCGACCATTTATGCAGTTCTTAAGCCTTCTATTGAATCGACCATTTCTGCAGTCCTTAAGCCTTCTATTGCATTGGCCATCCCTGAGTTAGTCCTAAATCATTTGTTACTCTGATCTACCTCAAATCTTGTTACCTGTTTCATGTCATTGATGGGGGATACATTAAGGCCCTCATGTGACGAGTCTTTTCCTATCGACTTGAATTCATTATCCAATAATTAGACTTAGAAACTAATTGGTACCTTGGAACTTTCATGCCTCAATGACAGGTTTCCTCGCTCTTGACAATGGGTTTTCATTATTGACCCCTGATTGGGAGATTCCACCGAGTGTTCGACTTCAACTCATTAATTCACATTTGTTGGATTGTACTAGAGTACCTTGGGAGTCATTAATATTAATGGTGATTTACCTCGCACTTGTTAACGATATACATTAATGACCGGTAATCAAGTGGTTTCTACCATGTTCAACTTCAACACATGTATTCGCATGGTTAGATTCGTACTATAGAGTGGTGGAGATGAACACCCTGAATCTTTTCTAACAGATTCAGGTTGCATTGGAGTATATTCATTTTGTACTGTTGTATAGATCCACATTGTATTTCTCATGGCTATGTTCGAATTTGAGTCTTTAACACATATATCCACAATGTATGTTTTGGTGGCTATGTTCAGATTTGAGTCATAATGGCATGGATCCACGGTGTATGTTTGGTGGCCATGACCTGTCTTACTTGACATGGATCTTTGCATGTCAGAATTTATGCTTTGAGTCATTTGTATTCTGAGTATGGGAATGCTTACCTCAATGATGATATATTATTGTACTGTATTTCCTTGTTTGTTGGCAGGTTTCTGACCGACGTGTTCCTTGTTCCCTACACACACTCGACAAAGTATTTCAGCTATCACTCTGCTATAACTTCATACTTTGGGGGTCTCTCTGTTACACATTATTTTCGTCACCCTTATGACCGTTAATGATGTAAATCTATTTGTTTCCTTCAGAGGGGTAAATGGCATGAATTCCTGAAGAATGAAGGGAGAAGAACTTTAACTGAGAGAAGAAGTTGTATTTTCCTTTGTAAAAACCCTATTAAAGAGGATTTCCTCAGGTTGCACTATAGCTAGGGTGAGGAAATTCCTGGTTTCCGTAGGTTGCACTATAGCTAGGGTGAGGAAATTCATGGTTTCCACAGGCTGCACTATAGCTAGGGTGAGGAAATTCTTGATTTCCGCAGGATGCACTATAGCTAGGGTGCGAAAATTCCTGTACGTGGGAAAAATGAGCATCTTCTAGATGCTTCTAGAAGGAGAAGCTTCTATGGTGAGGTGGCCTCCGAACAATTTAGATCTTACTTTCTTTCATGATTTAGTGGGATCATCCTAACCTCCTCACCTTATCCTCTTCAGCCTATAAAAGGAGAGGAGCTCTCATGGAGAAAGTTATCTTGATTGGGTTGGAAATTTCTTGAGCCTTTAAGATTAGAAATTTGGCTTGATATTGTTAGCTTGGTATGTTTGTTTTGAACTTTTCTTTGTCAAGATAGATTGTGAGTAGCTATCAGATCCATGGTATCATAATTCTTGGAGCAAGAAGTGTGTGGGAAGCAAGGAACTGTTGGAAGGAACCTGACAACATCAAGGCATCTGGTTGTATCTTTCTTCCACATTCTTTAATACATATATACTTTTTTTTCTTATATGAATGTTATTTGTTCATATTGTATGATTCCTTGATCACATACATAGTTTCATATCAAATAGACTCTATTATTCTTGTCTTCGTTGGCTTGTGCTTATTTGCATATATTTCTCATAAACCTGGTGACAGAGCTTGGATTGCATTGGTGAAGTTGGATATTCAATATTTAAAAGGCATGTTCTAGATCCATTTCTCATTTGATAATGGAAATATAAGGAAAGAGTAGTGTACTGTCTTGTTTTGTTCTAGATCCAGGTGGATCTAGGGAGATTAGTTTATGTTCTCATTTACCGATTTATTTGATAACAAACACCTATAGGGTGCAGGCATAGATGATGGCAGGGCAAGCTGCACCATATTTTAACCAAGTACCAGCTCCATATAACATTACACCACAACGATATAACACTGTGCAACCGCTATACAATACCTCATTTCCACAATATAATCCCACCCAGTATAACCAGGTGCCTCAGTACAACACACCATGAGGAGATTGCAATGGATATAGTGGCCGAGGACAAGGTAGAGGAGGATTTGGAGGAGGTAGAGGACCGATGGTATTCCATATCTGTCAATAACTAGGAAATTATGCAAGAGAATGTCCACTTCCACCTGCAACATGTATGTATTGTCACGCATCCAACCATGACACAGAAGAATGTTCAACACTATTGGGGAAGATCCAGGAAAAGAGAAATCAAAACAATCAGAATGTTCAATGGATTTCTACAGAAGTGAGGGATGATGGAAGAGATATCAACATAGTTATGCACGGAGGAGATAAGACATGAGATGACGTAGTAAGACAAGATCCAACACAACACCAATGGGTGAAGAAAAATGATGAGCCAAAGAAGTAGTTTGATGCGTAGAATGAAAAGAGGATATTCAAGCAAGCCATAAAAGAATTATTGAATCCAGACATTTCATCTACATCAACTGAACAACATACTCAGGACGTACCAACATACGAGATGCCTTCATCGCTGGATCACACTAATGAAGCACAACCTCTAGGACAAGTAAGTACCATACATGATTTTCTGCAATCCCGTGTTAAACTACTAAATGATCCATCATCTGTTAAAGTGTTACAAAATATGTTAGAAATATGTATGACATATGTGGAGGGGAAGCTAGAACAAAAAACAGTTAATCATCTGCATACGAGGAGGAGAACAAGCAAATAATTTACACTGGATGCCAACATTGGATATTTCAACATGGGGGATATTATATTGGATTTAGGCTCCGAAGTGAATGTACTACCCAAGAAGACATGGAAATGTATGGGAGAGACCACATTAGGATATTCACCTGTTTAGATGAAACTAAAAAATCAACACAGGGTTCTGCCAATTGGAAGGCTAAAGGGTGTGACAGTAGATCTGGATGGAGTGCTCACTAAAGTCGACTTCGAAGTGATAGAAATAGTGGATGGCACAAAACCTTATCCGAAATTTATTGGCTTGTATTAGGAATTTGATAATTAGGCCATAATCAATCTAAATATGAGGAAAGATGACATTTTATTCAGGAGAGTATAGAGTCATTGCACCATTAGATCCATCAAAAGGAGAAAGATTTGTAGAACCCACTTGTTTATACCTGGAGGAAATTAACCAGTTATACAGAACCACCACGTGAGAAGAATATTATGTGAATCCAACTGCAGATGGGGTACTCAGTTGGAGAAGTATCACGTCATACATGTCAGACTCAGATATAGGATTGGAGAATTGGCAGGAGAGATTACATGAAGTCTCCACAAGAAGGTGCACAATAATAGACCACACAATAAGATGGGTAGGTATAGAGATAAGAGAACCTTCCATATTTCATGGGGTGAATGAATTAGAATAATTCCTAACAAGATAAGAATACGAAGTGTTATAAAATTAGAGGCTCTTAGCTATGGATATAGTTCTCAAGGAAACACTTGAAAGATGGTGGGGTGCACACAAAGAGACAATCAAGGACTGGTATCAATGTAAGCGATTACTGTGCATTAGATTTGGCACGGAACAAGGAAGCAACCAACTGCAGAGATATGATGGATAGGGGACACCAACAGAACACTTGGATAAGTGCATAACACTATGGAAAATGACACCACCAGAAGAATGGTCTCATCACTTTATTCACACATTAGAAGGAATTCCAACAAACTGGTATGTAGACCAGGAATTGCGCAGAGGCATTGCAGAATGGACAACATTACATCATAATTTTATAGAAACCTTCTCATTTGAACATGAGAACCCCAACCTAGATTTAACACTCAAAAATATCAGAGGGGAAATATTCATTCAAGAACCAAATTTTGAACTTATAACAAAGTATCAACAACTGATCCAGGATCTTTTCGTCCGGTGACTTTTTAAAGAATTGTATTAAATGAGCATAAACTAAAGTACAACATAAAGAAGGAAAAGCTCAAAACGAAAGAGACATAACCAAGAAATATGAAAGAAACAACTTTATAACGGAGTTTGTCCCTGGTGGACTACGTCTTCGGGTCCTGCTCTCAAATGGGTAGGCCTTTTTATTAACTCCTCAAAAGAATTGGGAAAAATACATAAGTATACCTCATTCTGGATTTCAGCTACAGAATATTTTCTCAGATAATAAAACAAACATCATCATTGCATTCGTGGTGTCGAATTACCTAAAAATGACTGTCTCCATACCTCGATCTGAGTCTGGCACTTTCAAACCCAAGAAAAATCTTGCCTCGGTTTCCATGCCCACACCTAATATTTGGAAATATTTTTCGAAATGCATGCCCAGTCTGTAAGGATGCTCCCTTTCTTCTCCCCCTCGTAAAATGGAAAAAACTCCTTTTTATATAAAAATCTAGGCGGCTATGAGTAAATGAGGCCGTTGACCTAATGGTGGGCAGAGGCTATTTGAAGGCGTAGGTTAGGCAAAGGTCCCGAGGTCTAACCTGCGAGCCTCCCATTTTAACATATGGTTACAACCACATTGATGCGCTGCTAAATTTTTCGAGTGGCTATTTAATTGGCGGTCTGACTATATTTGGCGGGTGGTTGGAATATGCCACCAAATATGGTGGAACCGCCGCCATATTTGGCAGTCTTTAATATATATATATATATATTTTGAATTTTTGGTTGCTGGGTGTCATTAGACATTTTCCCACTACCACATGGTATCCCATGACTGGGCCATGTGGTAGCCAATCATTGGCCCATGTCACCTCCTTGTACAGTCAGCCTACCATGTCACCTATCTGCCATGTCACCCTGCCACATGTCATACGGATGCCACATCAGCCTTCCACGTAGTGTATGGATACCATGTGTCATGTACAAAATGCCACATGGAAACTTTTCTGTGGTCCATAATTCAACCCAAAACGTCCAAAAATGAGTGACATGTGGCATCCTCTTGTGCTGCCATGTCATCATGCTGACACCAACATGACACGTGTCACCCTCTGCGCTTGCCACATATGTTGTATGGATGATTATGTCATCCATATTGATGATGATGTCAGTAGTACGAATGATGACTGGGCTAGGTTGACCAAAAATTTGACCGCAAATAGTTTTCGATTCATAACTCCGTTTGACGAGCCATTTACGCTGTTGGAAATATTATGACATGCTCACGATCATGCCAATTTCAATGAGTTTTGGGAACTCTGAATTTTTTCCCTTTCTCTGTCTGTCGAATCCATTCTGAGCATCCTGAGTTTCCTCGGCAAGTTTTGAGTTGTTCTTAGCCTTCTCTGGATCCTTTTTGGATCACGCCTTCCCACTAAGAGATTTTTGGACCACCAAAATATTTCATCAATCAATAGGTAACTGAGGGAAGAGTCACATCACTTTTTCCTTTTCAATCCACTTTTCCTTTCTTGGATGTGTACCCTTTAATCCTACTCGAAGATAATCAACGTCACCCCTGTGTGAAGTCCTCATCCTTATTTCCAGGATGATATCTTCCTATAACTCATCAAAGTACTCAGGTGCAAATGCATCAACTTAAGGTATTGAAACTTCCTCATCCTGATCCATGATCATGGGAGGCTAAAAAAGTTTCAAGTTCTCTGCATTCACAATGGAGTAAATCTGCATATACGGTGGAATATCTAAATGAAAAGCATTAGTTCTGTTTTTCTCCAAGATAGTGAAGTGTCCATAATGAATGGGCTTTAGTTTATTTCCTTCACCCTTCAACTGTTCCTTGCTGATGTGAATCCATACCCAGTCTCCAACCTGGAATTGATGATCAACCTTGTTCTTGTCATGCCGAGCTTTATACTGTGCTTGAATTTTCTCCAACTGTTTCCTAACTGACTGGTGTATCTGCTGGATCCTCTGGATTAACTTGCAAGATCTGTCCTCTGTTTGTTCTTCATTTACACAGGCATCTCTCCCATACATTAAGTCCAAAGGAATCTTGGGTAGGTATCCAAAACGTGTCTCAAAAGGTGAACTCTGAGTGGATGAATGTAAATCTTGGTTATAAGCATGCTGTACATAGGGTATCTGTTCATCCCATAACTTGGGATGCTTGCTGCAGTAGCCTCGAAGAAAAAATACCATTGTTCTATTTACCACTTTTGTCTGTCCGTCGGTATGTGGATGGAAATCAATGCTCCACTTCAATTTGGTGTCCATCATTCTCCACAATCTAGTCCAAAAATCCCCAAGGAATAAAGTATCTCAATCTGAGACAATGGATGTGGGTAGCCCAAAGTTAACCCAAACATATTGAAAGAAGATATTAGAAGTCTTCTCAACAATGATCTTCTTTTTACATGGCATCAAGATACACATATTTCTGAACCTATCCACTACACCATACAATAATCATGACCCCCTTTGGTCATTTGTAAACCCCCTACAAAATCCATGGAGACACTTTCCCATGGATGGGATGGAACATGAAGTGGTGATTATAGCCCCAGTTTTCTATTAGTGGGATTGCAAGTAGAACACGTCACACACCCCTTTACATATTTAGTTACAATTTCTTTCATTTGAGGCTAGTAACAAAACCTCTACAAATGAGCCATAGCTTTTCCTACCCCAAAATGCCTAGACAAAAGAGAAGTGTGAGCTTCTCGTATTACATTGACTCATTCACTTGTAGGAATACATAGCTTCCCAAGATGGTAGAGTAGTTTTCCTTGCAGACAATAGTTCTCTACCTGTGCACCATGGGTTAGCTTCTCATATAATTCTTTAAAATCTTCATTGATGGAATATTGTTCTACATAGCTATCATGAGATAAAGAAGTATTCTTCAAAATAATAGAAGCAACAATAGGAGGTCTAGAAAGCATATCGACTATCTTATTACTTGTAGCCTTCTTGTACTTGATTACCAAATGAAATTGTTGTAGAAAACCCATCCATATGTAGTGTCGAGATTGTTGCAGTTTGGTCTATTCTTGAAGATACTGTAAGGGCTGGTGATCTGTATGTATAATTGTTTCCTTCCCTAACAAGTAGTGCTTGCATTTCTTTATGCTTTGAACTAATGTATACAACTCTTTATCATATGTAGGATAGTTAACAATATCTTGGTTAAAAGTTTCAGAGTGGTAACATATAGGCTTACAATATTGCATCAATACTGCACCCATAATGTATCCGCTGACATCTGTCTCGATCTAGAAAGGTTGTTGAATATTCGACAGTGCTAATACTAGTTTGGTACTAATCTTGTCCTTCAAAGTGTCGAAATATTTTTGTTTCTTTCCTTCCCACTGAAAAGTGTTCTTCAGACTGGTTAAGGCATGCAAAGGATCTTCTATAAAGGAGAAGTTTGAAATGAACCTCCTCTATTACTGGACTGCACCCAAGAAGCTTTGGATCTCGGTCACACTTTTTGGCTCAGGCTAATTTACAATTACATCAATTTTGGAAGGATCAATTTTCAATTGTCCTCCTCCTACAATATGACCTAAGTATACAAGTGCAGTCTTGCCAAATTCACATTTAGACATTTTCACATACAACTTTTGCCTTTGCAAAGTATCCAATACATGTTTTACACGCCTTACATGTTCATCCCAAGTCCTGCTAAAAAAAAGAATTTCGTCTAAATACACAATCACAAAGTCATCTAGGAAAGGCTTGAATACCTCATTCATCACACACATGAAAGTTCCCAGAGCATTACAAAGCCCAAACAACATAACTAAACACTCAAATAATATCTGTTTGGTTTTAAAGGCAATTTTCCATGCATCCTGTTCTGCGACCTTGATTTGATGATATCCACAGTGCAAATCCAACTTAGTGAAATAAAAAACACTCTTCAACTGATCAAGTAAATCATCTATACGAGGAAGAGGGTATCGATTTTTCACCGTGATTTTATTTAAGGCCCGATAATCAACACACATTTTCCATGTGCCATCTTTCTTTGGCACCATCATGATCAAAGAACCACAAGGAGATGAACTGGGCCAGATGACCCCTTGATCCAATAAGCCATGTATATACTTCTTGATATATGTCATCTCCACAACTGACATCCTGTACATGCACACATTAGGAAGAGGAGAATCCTGTTGAAGATGTATCTAATGTTGGATTTCCCTCTTAGGAGGTAATCGATCCGGTTCCATAAAAATATCATCATACTTTGAAACAATATCAATTAATTCCTTTTTATGAGACAAATCACATCCTTGGAAAGTGTCAGATGTCCCGACATATTTCTCTCTTACGACCATGAGTACATATCTCTTATTAGTGTTTACGAGTCTTTTCATTTTCCCTGCACTAACAAATGTTGTATTTAACCTCAGGCTGGGAGCTCTAATAATATATTCCACTCCCTCGTTAGTAAGGTGGTATTTGTTCTCATGACGAAAGAAGACTGATTTTCTATCATAAAGATAAGGACTCCCCAACACTATTCCACACATGTAAAGTGCTACACCATCTAAATCCACTTCATCAATCAACTTTGAAGAAATATAAAATATGATCCTACATTGTTTGGTGACATTAAGTTTTTCTTTATCACATACCCAAACAAGAGGATAAGGCTTCAGATGTGGTTTCGTTACAAGACCCATATTATTGACAAGTGCTTCAAATATTAAGTTTACTTGGGAACCTAGATCAAATAATGTATCTATCTTAGTATGTTTATATACAACTCGTATATGAAATAACTCACTCCTCTTTCGTTCATCATCATGAGATTTATTATTGGAACTTGAAATAGAATGAAGGGAATCTTTACCTTGTACTCCAACCGATGTGATATTTCCTTCATCTCCTAAATCAGAACCAAGATCTTGCTGCACTGTAGAAATGGTCTTTGTCTTCCCCTTTCCACCGAACTGCTTCGGTTTATTTTCTAGATGTAGTTTCCAACAATGTTCTTCATCGTGACCGCTCTTCTTGCAATGAGTGCAAGATGGTTTTCCTCCTTCTATAGTTATTGTAGCGGTCTTCTTGTCCTTCCTTTTGAAATTATTGAAAGTATTTTGTGGGAAATTGGAAGGTTTCTTCATGGTATCTTCTTGAACATGTTTCCCCTTGTTCTCAAGGTGAGTGGCTTGCACACAAACTTCGCCAAGACTAGTGGGGTTAAAAAAGAGAAAAGTATGACGAATATAACTATGAAGTGCACCAATATACTTCATTAAAGCTTCATAATAATCCAAAGGAATGTTCAATGCCAGAGCTTTCTTCCTAAATTCTTCTGTGAAACTTTGTACAGTTTGACCTGTACTTTGCCTTAAATTTTTCCATTCCATCATCGCTCTATGTAAATACCCTAATGGATAGAACTACTTCCTTATATTTGATTTAAATTCCAACCATGAGGAAATAATATTACCATACTTGCTTCTGTCCTGAAGCTTACTCTCCCACCATACGAGAGTGGTGCCTTCCAACTGAAGAGAATCCAGTTGCACTTTAACTTCCTCTTCATCAATATGATGAACATGGAAATATATTCAACTTTTTGAATCCAATTATCTAGATTTCCAGGATTAGCATCTCATTAAACATAGGTAAAGAAAATTTTACATCAAGCTTTAATAATGGTTTCTTAAAAGAGGCTTTATGGATAGAATGGTGTGAATGGTGTGAATGATGAGAATGATTAGAGGAAGAAGAACTAGAACTTGAAGGTGAAGATGCAGGCTCAAGAGGATCTTCTCTAGCCCTTTGGTTTACCGAAGCATCATCATCTGCATGTGCTTCTTTTTTCTTCTCTTTCTTCTTCATCCTCTTATCATAATCTCCATACATTCGTTTGACCATTTATGACATGTGATAAAAGAACATGTGAAAGTTTTTCTCCTGTTCATCACGCTTGTCCTCTTCTTCCATTTTTTTCCTTCAAGATGTACGACCAACTTCAGTATTGAAATTATTAAGAGTTCCTTCACCCTGCTTATGGTTGGCCCTAGTAAGCATTCATACTCAAAAATTCAATTCAAATACGACTTCTCTTATACCAACATGATCCAGGATCTTTTCGTCCGTTGACTTTTTAAAGAATTGTATTAAATGAGCATAAACTAAAGTACACCATAAAGAAGGAAAAAATCAAAAGGAAAGAGACATAAGCATGAAATATGAACACAAAAAATTGATAATAGAGTTCTTCCCTGGTGGACTACGTCTCCGGGTCCTTCTCTCAAATGGGTAGGCCTTTTTATTAACTCCTCAAAAGAATTGGGAAAAATACATAAGTGTACCTCATTATGGAGTTAAGCTACAAAACATTTGCTCAGATCAGAAAAAAAAACATCATCACTGCACTCGTGGCGTCGAATTACCTAAAAATTATTCTCTCCACGCATCGATCCGATTCTGTCACTTTCGAACCCAAGAAAAATATCGCATCGATTTCTGTGCCTGCACCTACAACTAATGACTGGAAAAATTTCTCAAAATACGTGCCTAGTCCGTACACCCACGCCCTTTCTTCTCCCCCTCATAGACTGGCATAAACTCCTTTTTATATAAAAATCTTGGCGGTTATGAATAAATGAGGTCGTTCGCCTAATGGTGGGCAGAGGCTATTTGAAGGCGTAGGTTAGGCAGAGGTCCCGGGGTCGAACCCGCGGGCCTCCCCTTTTAGCATATGGTTACAACCACATTGACGCGCTTCTAAATTTGGCAAGCGGTTGGAATATTCCACCAAATATGGTGGAACCGCCACCATATTTGGCATTCTTTAATATATATATATATATACATATTGAATTTTCGGTTGTTGCACGTCATTGGGAATTTTCCCACTACCATGTGGCAACCCATGAATGGGCCATGTGGCAGCCAATCATTGGCCCATGTCACCTCCTTGTACAGTCAACCTACCACGTCACCTGTCTGCCATGTCACCCTGCCACATGTCATATAGATGCCACATCAGCCTGCCACGTAGTGTACAGATGCCACATATCCTGTACGAACTGCCACATGAAAAATTTTCATTGGTCCAAACGTCGGCCCAAAACTCAAAATATGAGTGACACGTGGAAGCCTCTCATGCTGCCACACCATCATGTTGATGTAAGGATGAAACACGTCACCCTCTTCACTTTCCACGTATGCTATATGGATGATGACATCATTCGTACTGATGCTGACATCAATAGTACGAATGTTGACTCATCCCTGCTGACTGGGCAATTTGACCAAAACTTTGACCACAAATATATTTCGATCCATAACTCTGTTTGATGATTCATTTACACCGTTGGAAAACTTATGACATGCTCTTCGCGATCATGCCAATTTCATTGAGTTTTGGGAAATTTGAATCTTTTCCCTTTCTCTATCTGCTGAAGCCATTATGAGCATCTTGAGTTGCCTCTGTGAGTTCTGAGTTGTTCTTAGCCTTCTCTGGATCCTTTTTGGATCAACAAAAGAACATACATACATTAAAGGAACTACTGTCATGCTACCATGTGTAGGAAGAAGCACTAGATGAAGATGACCCATGCAACATTCATATTATAGAAGTTGAAGGTGAAAGAGGTGAAAGGTCCACCTCTGGAATCAAAAGTGTTTGCTGCACTGATCAAGGTGAAGAAAGTCAACATTGGGACAAATGAAAATCCTAAAATGGCCAGCATTTGAGACTACTAGGATGAGCAAACAATAGAAAGCATAACAAAGTTACTACGCGAGTACAATGACCTATTCCCAACAACGTTCATAGAAATGAAATGCATAGCAGGAGAGGTAGGAGAGATGAAGATACCTCTCAAACCTGAGGCGAGATCAATTAGACACCAACCATATAGACTGAACCCAATATACAAGAAAAAAGTAAAATCATAAATTGACATAATGTTGGAAGCTGGAATCATAGAACCAGTGGAGGAATTTGAATGGGTAAGCCCTATGGTAGTTCGAGAGAAGAAGAAGGGAGGGATAAGGATCTGTATAGATCTCAAGAAATTGAATGATGTTTTCCTACATGACCCTTTTCCTACCCCTTTCACAGATGAGGTATTGGATAATGTAGGAGGCTAGGAAGCATACTCATTCATAGATGGATTCTCATGCTACCATCAGATCAAGATAGCTCCAGAAGACAAGTACAAAACCACTTTTTCCATAGAATGGGGATCCTACTAGTACACAGTCATGCCTTTTGGACTGAAGAATTCACCAACAATATTCTCAAGAGTATTCATAGTTGCATTCAAAGAATTCATCCATCAGTTTTTAGAGGTATATCTAGTTGATTGGACAACCTACAGTCTGTTGAAAGACCATGTAGAGGTATTAATTTTGATGTTGGAAAGCTGTAGGCAGTGTCAGATATCATTAAATATCAATAAGTGCATCTTTGGGACACCTTTTAGAATACTATTGGTCCATATAGTGTGCAAAAAAGGCTTTCTAGTAGATCCTTCCAAGATTGCAGTGATTGTCAATTTACCACCACCAAAATCAATATGTCAGTTGAGATAATAATTGGGACACACAAGATAATATAGGAAAATCATAAAAGGGTATGCGTAGATCACTGCGCCGATGAAGAAAATGTTGAGGAAAGATAGTAAATTTCAGTGGAATGAGGACTGTCAACAAGGATTGGACACTCTAAAAGA
The DNA here is from genome assembly GCA_009831015.1 of Picea engelmannii. Taxonomy (NCBI): domain Eukaryota; kingdom Viridiplantae; phylum Streptophyta; class Pinopsida; order Pinales; family Pinaceae; genus Picea; species Picea engelmannii. The sequence goes on along the minus strand of ML778137.1, from coordinate 253,493 downwards.
GAAAATGGTAACAATACCAATACTAGTATTCCATGATTGGGAAAAGAAATTTCATGTGCATGTAGATGCATCAATGATAACACTTGGAGATATTCTGGCACAACCAGGAACATGAGATTTAGACCATCCTATAGCATTTGCAAGCATACAATTGTCAGATTCATAGCATAACTACAATACTACAAAACGATAAGGCTTAGAAATGGTATATGCACTGCAGAAGTTCAGACACTATCTACTTGGGAAACACTTTAAAATGTTCACAGATCATTCTGCCCTCAAATACCTAATCAATAAGGCAGTGTTGGGGGGGAGAATTTGTAGATGGTTACTGCTATTTCAGGAATTTGACTTTGAAGTGATAGTTAAACCATGGAAGTTGATTGCAGGACCTGATCACCTATCAAGGATCACCAATGGAGAAGAAACTATGAATTTAGAGGACAACTTCCCTGATGCACAATTATTTTTAGTCCAAGTAGATGAAGAATATTTTGTTGACATCATTCAATACTTGGGTATAGGGACCACACCAAAAGAATTCAACACTACGCAGAAGAAAAATCTAGTAGTTAGAGTTGCAGACTATCAATTGATTGCAGGAAACTTATACAAGATGGGTGCAGACAACATCTTGAGAAGATGTGTACTAGAACATGAAATGCCTAGGATTCTAGTAGAGGCCCACGAGGGAATAGTTGGAGGACATTATGTAAGAAAAGATACCACACATAAGGTATTGCGCACATGACTATGGTGGCTAACCATTCACAGAGATGCGAAGGACTACTGCCAGAGATGTGATGTATGTTAGAGGGTTGGAAAATCTAATAAATGAGATGTGACGCCCCTAAGACCACAAGTAACCTTGCAAGTATTCAACAAATGGGAAATATATTTTATGGGACTAATTAATCCACCAACAAAGAGGTTAGGAGCAAGGTATATCATTACTGTGACATAGTACTTAACAAGATGGGCAGAAGCAACACCAATAAAATATTGCAGCATAGATACATCGACATGCTTCCTATTTGAGAAAGTGATCACTAGATTTGGATGCCCAAGGATATTGATGAGTGACCAAGGCAATCACTTCATCATTAGTACTATCAAGTCTATGACTAAGGATTTTGAAGTCTGTCATCAAAAGAGTACACCATATCACCCTCAATCAAATGGAACAGTGGAAGCCTTTAACAAGATCCTAGAGAATGCATCGAAAAAGATCTGCAATGTCAACAGGGATGATTGGGACTTGAAGATACCAGAGGTATTATGGGCATACAAGACTACATGCAAAAAGTTGTCAGGGCACACACCATTCAAGTTGGTGTATGGAAAAGAAGTAGTGGTGCCATTAGAATTTTTGGTACCTAGTTTGTGCGTAGCAACAATCACCAACATGGTAGAAAGAGATGTTGTACAAGAAAGGCTAAGTCAGTTGATGGCGATGGAAGAAGATAGGATTCTAGTAGGATTTCACCAAGAAGTACAGAAAGCAAGGGAAAAATCTTGGCATGAAAAACATATTAAAAGGAAGAGTTTCAAGGAAGGAGACCTAGTCTTGGTGTATGACAGTAAATTTCTTCAGCACCCAGGAAAATTCAGAATGTTTGGTTGGGACCATATGAAGTGAAGACTGTCATAGATGGGGGAGATGTACAGTTGAAAGATTTAGGAGGTACAAAACTTATAGGAATGGCCAATGTGAGTTGACTAAAACTGTATAGGGACAATTAACCTCCTAGTACTTAGGAAGTTACAGTGTAGTAAAGAGATAGGTATATAGTGGAAAAGAAAAAGATTGCGCCAGACATTAGAAGACTGTGCGTAACAACATGGGGGTTATCACGCTAGACATCAGAAGACATCGCGCAGAAAAAATGGACTTAGTGTGATGAAAATAAAAATTCCACGCGCAACGAAGAAACAACATACCATGCACTTGGAAAACTCAATGCATCGAAAAAAGGACCAACGGTCAGAAAAAGGCGAAAATTTGAAAAATGACGGCTACAATAAAGGTGCCAACTGGCAGTATGAAATTCAATGAAAAAGTACGAATAAAGCGCAATTACATTAATCAATGTTGGGGAAGATTCTTCAAGAAGTTTCATCACTTTCCTATATAAAGGGGAACACGGGCAATGTAAGACCCATTACAAATTTGTGAAATTACAGAGAGATAGAGCATGTAGAGCCAAAGTGAATTAACACAGGAGAATGAGTGAAGAGTCAATCAACCATAACCAAACACTACCCATGATGGCACCACCAAATATGGGTGCACCGAGCCAAGCACGGAGGAAAACACAGAGTAGCAGGGCACCAGAGGAAGCAGCAGAGCCCAAAAAGGAAACCGGATAGCGTGAGGAATTCGTCGATGTCGATGCAATTACATCACCACTTGAAGCACCAATAGACCCTACACTAGTGGTGGAGGAAAGATAGGAGCCAACCACATTTTCCATGGAAGTCGACCCGACCAACAACCCATATTGAAATCTTGTGCACAACATAGGAAACCCACTAGATACTGCAATGAATGAAGGGGTCCCATAGGTAAATGGCCAAGATACCACACAGATAGAGACATAAGTACCCACAAACACCAGATCTGCAACTGTGCAACAACAAGAGGGTCTGGTCGAGGAAATCATTGGCCAACCAAAATATGATATAGAAAGAAGACATATGGAGGCAGGGTCTTCTAGCCAACAGACAAGGCAGAAGGGAAAACATCTTATGGCACAGTCTAGGTGCAGGTAGCCAGATGCAACAATCATTCTCCCATGCATTCCAAAAGGAGTGAAAACCACACCAACACTACTAGGTTGCATGGAGAAATTGAGCTACTCGGACCACGATGTGGTCGACGAGGGAAAATTCCTTGAATTTGCGCAACATGTTTATTTGGATAGTTTAGGGATATGACCCCTTGGCGATCCCATCCTACAACCAAAGCCATGGAAAGATGACCTAGAAAACACTGGCATCCTCAACCTATTGGAGATTCCACACTTTGGAAGGGGGAAGGAGGTGAACAAATACATCAAGTAGTTAATTACGGTCCTACATGGAGGATTCCTCTGGATGGAGCATCCCATCTCCATAGACATGGAGCTAATCACAATGATCATAGGACTTCCATCAATGGGTGAGAACCCTGTGTAGTACCTGGATGGGAAAACCAAGGAGAAGGCACTGGCATAAGAAATGAAAAATACATATGACACAGAGAGGGGGTCGCATGGTATAATTGTCAAGAGAATTAGCAACGCCACGACATGCATGACCACTAAGCTCATGGTCTGCAAAATGCTTCGAAAGTGTCCCAAGGAAGAATTCCTTGCCGGGGTCATAGAAACTACAACGTAGTGTGAAAATGGAACGTTGCTCAACTGGCCCCCCTACCTATTAAAATTATTGATGGAGGACTGCAAAGATGCGTAGGACCTCAGCACAGAGTTCCACTACTCATGGCTACTCATGCTCATTGCGATGATGCAGTGGAGGGGACCCCAATATTCATACTTCTGCAGCAGAATAGGTCGACGTTGGGAAACACTGTACACATCGCTGGGGAGCAACTCTGACCCCAAGCAAAAAAGAATGAACACAGGTACTTTTTCCAGGTACTTCACCGAGATACAGGAGAGTATCACCAACACTTGGTGAATAACCCTAGAGGTAGTCGTGCAGTTTAAGGACGTTGCCAACTTCAAGGCATCCAAACATAATATGTGGATCTGAGCGTGCATGGATCCAAGCAAGGAGTGGATCCAAATGAGATACTGTGTCATGGAGGATGACGTAGAGATGGCTTTGAGGGATTGGAATGATGACTGGAATATCCCAGTCTTAGATCAAGAAGTACCTCAAAGCATGGAGGTGGATACAGGGTAGACCAAGACACATGTAGGAGATAAAGTTGTGCCCAAAAAGACGAAACCATCACAGAAGCTAGTGCAACAAAATAAATGGGGCACATGAAAGAAGGATGTACAGGTAGGAAATAATGACATTTCCTTGCAACAAAAAGAGCAAGGAGCAGGCACTACAGAAACACAACGAACCCCATTAGCATCTAACCCCCAAGAACCAGGGGCACCGAAGAAACCAATTTCACAGTCAGGAGGAACACGTAAGAAGGAAAAGGATGATAAAGAGCCACCCGAATGTATAATCATGGAGGATGATGTTGATCTTATGTCTGAGAAGGTGCAAGACCGCATTGCAGAAGATGTGGAAGAAGCAAATCATAAAAGGGGGTAGATACAAGATGACCTAGCTAGCATAAGACAGGCCCTTGAGAAAATTAGGGCCGCGTAGAGGTTAGAAAAGGGAACAACATTTGTCCCCGAGGGAGAAACAATAGCGTCGACAAGGAATACACCACAAACCGAATGTACGGTTCACACAACTATGCAGATGAGTTCGACATTCAAGGTAACCAGTGACATCTGTAAACGCCACTGAAATATGTAGCGCAAGTCGAGATGGTATTGGATAAGATACCAACAAAGGCACTCTATAGACTTCAAGTTAGCATCACGCAGGAGGTAGAGTCACGTGCGAGGATAGATACGACTGGACTGCAAGGAATCAAGAATGACAAGGAAGAATTGGAGCTCGTGGTCGTACAAGTAAAGTTTGAGACCAATGAAGAAAAGGAGAACATAGATAAAATTGAACAGGGGGTGACAACAGTATACAACCACCTTTCAGACAACGCGCAGGCCGAGAGTCCAACAAAAAAGGAAAAACTCAATCACAGTGCCCAAACTATCGACCAATAGAGGAAACATATTGAGGAACTGAAGGAGAAGATGACTCTGACGACTCCACCAGAGGTTAGGGAGCAAAAAAAAGAAAAAATTTCACTCCAACTAGTAGAGTTGGAGAAACAAGTTAACACAGTCACATACTTTTTTGACAAAAAAACACATCTCTAGACAACACTAGAGGAGGATGAGTAGGTCTATTAGTGGGACTAGCAAGAAGAGAGGATAAGTGTAGAAATACAGGACCTCAAGCAGAGGCAAAATATGATGGGAATCACTGAGCGTTTAAAAGGAACACATGAGATGAAGAGATTAAAGGACGAACTGAAGATGACACAGGCGTACAAACATGAGAGATAGGCATAGATGGAACCACTCCAAGAGAAAGCAACAAATATGATCATGCAGCTGGAGGCGAAGAAGAAGAACATGGCATAGACACAAGTGGAGTGCAAAACCATGGTTCATGATGAAGTCACAAGGCATAACTTAGAAGCGCTTACAGAAAAGGCCACGCAAGTCTAGACATAAGGGAAGGGACTGAAATAAAAGTTACATGGTCTAGCAGAGGATGTCAAAGGGGCGTGCAGTGCCTAGGTGGATCAGAACGAGCCACATATTAGTGTTGGGGGCCTATTAGGTGTAGGCCCATTTTGGAATAAAGAATAAGTTTGGAGAATAAAGCAGAAGACAACTAGTAGGAAAAGCAACACACACATGGAGAGGAGGAAAGCATGTGAGGCACTCATGCAAGAAGACCTAACCATGCTAGGGTTAGGGTTTTAGTAAGAATATGTAATGTCTAGTAAGACAAGAACATGCATAAATAAGCACCTAGGAGGTCTAGGTTGGGGTTCATAAGTGGTCTAAGGTTCTGTTCTATTCTATTCTATGGTTCTTAGTCGGAGGTTCTTTGTTGGATGTCATGTTGTTTTGTCATTGTTACCATGTTGTCAAAGACCGATTGTTTGTAGAATCCTATCTATTTTGTAAGCTGTTGATCTGAGTAGATGGACTAAGGTGGATATTGAGGGTTATATCACAGACTTAGGATATTGGTGCGATCTAGTCCACCTCATTATAATATCTTGACCTGTTTTGATGGAGAGTTGTAATGCGTGATGCGCTGTAGTTTTGGAACCACAAATATTTGTGGATATAGCCTAGGAGGTGTGGACCATGGTAGACCATGTGTTATGTGATTGGATGTTATGTATCTCTTTTGTTGTTAATGATTAGAGGCTAGATAAATGAATGGATGGATTAATTAGATCTGACATTTTACATGCATGAGTAAGAATGAAAGATTAATTAAGATCAATGAATGTTAGATTAGATGAATGAAGATCATAGAGGATAAAATCACATATCCACACTCATTCCCCAACTGTAATCATCTGAGCATTGAAACCACCCATTAGAACTATCTCGGGTGAGACTACGCAGTGCATCCTGTGAGATGTGTTGCCTTATGGTTTACTAGGAGGGCCGATAGTTTTATGAGGGTTTTGTTAGAAAACAAGTGGACTTGAACCTGGGTCAGCCCAAGAAGGGTAGCAGGAGTAAACTATAAAACCAAAAATGAATATCCAAGTGGTAGAGAAAGAGAGTGAGAATTTGTGATAGCACCTGGAGATTTAGAAGTCTACAGTCCGAATTTCATCAACATGTCACCACCGAGAGTTGGAGCGCCAAGTGGAGCCAGAAAAAAAACGCATAGTGGTACTCAAGTGCCACAAAACAAAACACATGAGATGAAAAAAGTTGTGGATGTGGACAAAAGACACACACTAGAGTATGAGCCAACCACGATGCATGTAGAGGAGGAAAAAAACCCCACACAAGAGGTCGAGCAGTTGAAAGAGGATGCCAAAAGAACATAATTTGACGCGTCCAGGGGAAAATGGATGCAACAAGAAGAACATGCCATGGGTTAGACTCAACAGGGCCTAGAAACATAAGAACAACATAGAATAGGGCACCAATATATACCAACAGTTGGGGAATCTTCCCCACAAGGGAAAAATAAGGCACGAGCGGAAAGAAGTGCGCATGGCGTACATAGCACACAGGCGAAACTAGCCATAGTAATGCCGAAAATCCCAAAAGGTGTGAAGTATGATGACGAAATGGTAGGAGTAGTCGATGGCCTCAAATACATTGACCATGACGTGTATGGTGAAATAAAGTTCCCGGACTTGGAAACATAGAGTTACTTGGAGAGAAGGGGAGAAGGCCCATCAGGTGCGCCACTATTGGAGCCTGCGCACTAGATCCTAGGGATGTACAATACATTCATAATGAACTTACTGGATATACCACACTTTGGGTGCGGTAAACACATCAATGGATGTGTAAAGAAACTGTTAGCATGGGTGCACAAAGGAATATTATGGATGGATAGGCCAGTGCCTATTAATGTTTATCTCATTACAATAATCACAGGGCTACCCATGGATGGGGAGAAGCCAGATCAATACCTGGAGAATAAAACTAAGGTGAAATCCATTTCAGATGAAATCAAAGCTAAATATGGCACAGAGAAGGGTAACAAGGGAATCAGGATTTGTGACATCAATGATCCTGCGAAACAATTTGTAGCATGACTGTTAGGTTTCAAGTTAATACGCCAGTTTAGGAAGGAGGAAGTACCCGTAGGAGTAGTAGAAACCGCGACAAAGTGTATGAAGGGGATCTTGATGAGTTGGGCCCCATATCTACCAAATTCATTTCTAGAGGATTGCAAGGACACACAAGACAGGGGCTCTGAGTTCCACTATTTGTGGTTACTCATCCTCATTGTACTCATGGGATGGAAATAACCCACATGCAGTATGTTCTTGCCAAGGATAGGAAAATGTGGCACAACGTGCTACACATCTCTTCGTAGCACAAAAAATACCAAGAAGAAGAAAGTTATCATCGACAAATTCACGCTATACGTAACAAATATCCAGATCATATTGGTAGATACGTGGAGGATTCCCACATAAACTATCTAAGAGTTTGCAAAAATAACGAAGTTCCAGGCATCACGCCATAGTATGTGGCTACAAGAAAAGAGGGATCCAACCAAGGAGTGGTTGCATCTGAAGTACTCCGTGACAATGCAAAACATCCAGATGGAGGTCTAGGAATGGCCCAAGGAGTGGATAATTCCACCAATCACAAATACGGTGCCAGGAGGACAAACTAGGATGTAGGAAAGAATAGTCCTTGCGTAACAGACAGGCATAAATTGCACAAGAAAAAAAATCAATACTGCACAAGGCCAAGAAGGGGGAATAAATCCCATAAATAAGAAAACCATGACAAAGAAGAAATCACAATGTGGTTCTACACAGGGAATACTGTGCATAGAGTAGGTAACAAGAGGAGCGACGAGACAAGTGCGCGCAGAAGAAATGCAAATGGAGGCACAATAAATTTCCATGGAAGAAAGAGAAGGGCATGCTACAAGCATGGATACACAAATTCCATAAGCATCCAAGCCATCAGGTGCCCAAAGGAAGAGAACATGGAGAAAGAAAGTGGCTCCAGAAAGAAGGCCAAGGCCCACAAAAAACCAATGGAAACATCATTGAAGGCAGATGATGTGGATCTGATAGCCATGTCAGTGGAAGATCGACTTTCAGAGGTGTGGGAAAACATAGAAAATCACAGGTCTTCAATTTTGGAGAAAATACAAGAAGTGAAAACTGCGATGTAGTAGTTGAGGATCAGGGAAAATCAACAACAACAGAAGACAAGAATGCCAACTAAAGAAAGGGCACCAGTTGGAGAGACAATACATATCACGGCGCATGGGAGCATAAATTTTATCATCACTCCTGAGATGATTTTTATGGATGAGGAGACAAAACAAAGGCCCCTAAAATACATTGAGATGTTGGACTTGGCATTGCCCAAGATTCCTAAAGCATTGTATAAATTACAAGTGAGCGTCGTGTAGGAGATTTAGTCCAGAGAAAGGTCTGATGCAATGAATTTAATATTGGAGTAGGAAGACAACACCTCACTGAAGGAGGCACTTAGTCAGGAAGGGTGGGAGAAAAGGATGGCGCAACAAAAGGTGGACGGGATGGAGAACCAAATTCAACTAGTATTTCAAGCCATCTCAGACAACGATGGAGTACATGCAGCCTCATCACAAGAGAAAATGAGAAAGATAGCACAAAATATGCAACAATATAAAGAACATATCAAATAACTAGAGGAGTGTGCAGTTCCCATGACTCCCCCATAAGTTAGAGTGAAAAGAGAGTAGGATTTGACAACTTCTGCAGAGAACATCACACAAAACATAAACATAATGACAACGCTGTTGGAGAAGAGTGCCCAACTATGGACACAAATTTGAGAGGATGGGAGATTACAAGAGCTGCAGGGGAAAGTGGACAAACTACATGCAATAATGGTAGATGTCAAACAATGACAGAGGATTATGTCACTGTCAAAGAAGATCAATACGGCCACGAAAATGAAGAATTTACAAGCCAAGGAGAAGGTAGTACAAGAGCAGCAAATGGTGCGACAGGCTCAGTTGGAGCCCCTACAAGAAAAGGTAAAGAAACTGGTCATTGATATTGATGTAGTAAATATGAACATAGAGAGGATATGCTTGGAAGGGGGAGAACTGCTACAAAACCCAGTTACCGCTTAACTGGTGGAAAACATGGCTGAAAGGAGCAGCCAGGCTCAGGCATAGTGCCAGAGAATAACTGAAATGTATGACGTGATGGTGCAAGTAATGACAGATGCTGGAGTAAGGAAGTGACTCAGTACGAGTCACAATGTCAGTGTTGGGGGCCTGTTGGGTGAAGGCCCATTTTGGGGAAAATGCTAATTTTGGAGAATAAAGCACAAATAAGGAAAATACAGCTGACAAGAAAAGAAGCACGTACAAAGTAAAGCACATGAAAAGGAGGAAAGCATGCGAGGCGCGCATGCAAGAAGATTGAACCATGATAGGTTTATGGTTTTGGTAAGAGGATGTAATGACTGATAAGCCAAAACGAAGTATAAAGAGGTACCTAGGTTGTCTAGGTTAGGGTTCGAGGAGTTGGATAGGGTTCGGTGTTATTGTAATTCCATAATGTAAGAATGAATGTAATATCCGAGGTTGTTTTGTAATATTTTGAGCTGAAGAAAGAAAATAAGGTAGATCTTGAGGGTTATATCATAGGATTAGGAACCTGGTGTAATCTAGTCCACCTCACTAAAGATCTTGATCCAACTAAGGGATAATTGTAATGCACATGGTGCCATAGATGACAGAACAATAATAAAAGAGCCCAAGAGCCAGATCTTTGTGAACATAGCCCACGCAAGGGTGAACCATGATAGCTTATGTGTTATGTGAATGATTCATTTCTATATATTTGCTGTTAATGATTAGATATTAGATGAATGTTTGATGAGGTAGCTAGATCTGATTGTTTTACATGCATGAATAATAATGATAGAGTACTTATCATAGATGGATATTATAGTAAATAAATAAATATCACAAGGTTCAATTCCATATCCTCACTCACTCCTAGGTTGAAAGAACCTGAGCATTGCATCCACCCATAGAACTATCTTGGGTGAGACTTTGCAGTGCACCCCATGTACTGCGCTGCCTTCGGGTTTTCCAGGCGGGCCGATAGTTTTAGAGGGTTTTGTTGGAAACCATAGTAGATATGAACCTCGGTCAGCCCAAGAATGGTAGAAAGAGAGAAATAACCAACAATTATATTATTTGAGGGTGGGTGTAGGGGGGCGACAACCCCTTGCGTGGGGGTTTGGGGGAAGCATGTCACATTTTTTCCTCTGGAAACGTGTCACATTTTTTCCTTGTTTTTCGTGTTGCCTCGATTTTCATGTCCATTGTTGGGAGGTTTTTCGGCACATGGTTTGTGCCGATGGTTTTCTATTTTTGGTTAAGGAATTAGGGTTGTTGACTAATCCAGGTCATTGGGTTAGTGTTTTGGATGCCATTGGCTCCTATATGTATATTGTATTGTAAACAATGTCTCACAATGAATGAACATAGAATATGCTGGTTTCCCGATTTGTGTTTCCAGGGGAAAAATCTCTGTGTAATGTTTGTATTTTCCATTGTATATTTTTTGTTCTTTTACTGAAAATCTGTTTGTAGTAAATATTGTACATGGTTAAAATATACATTTGGTATCAGAGCTAAGTTGTCTTCAGGGGGATGCCTTTGTGGTCAAGGTTTTGGCTTGGGATTGTGATAAGCCTTGTTACAATGGGAGATATGTGGTATTGATTTTTTAGGTGAAAATAAATGGCGAGCAATTCGAAAATGGAGATCGATAAGTTTAATGGGAAATTTTTTGAGCCGTGGAAGCTCAAGATGGAAGATCTATTGGTGGACAAAGATCAGTGTATTGCAATAGATCCATGTACTGCACCTACAAGAACTTCAACAGATGACTGGAAAAATTTGGATCAAAAGGTGAAGAGAACAATCCGACTGTGTCTCTCAGATTCAGTATTACTGAATGTGTCAGAGGAAGCTACGACCAAGGATTTATGGGATAAGTTGGGGAAGTTGTATTAGTCTAAGTCCTTAGTAAATGAAATATTCTTGAGAAAGAAGCTGTATAACCTAAGGATGAGAGATAGAGACTCAGTGGCAAAGCATTTGAATGCCTTCAATACCGTGGTAAGTCAGTTAGTATTTGTTGAGATTAAAATTTCTCATGAAGATAAGTGTATCAGTTTACTATGTTCTTTACTAGACTTGTGGGATAGTCTGGTTGTGGCCATAGGTAGTAATAAAACTTCCTTAAAGTTTGATGAAGTGGCCTCATCCTTGTTTTTAGAGGAGATGAGACATAATAATATGGAAGGAAATAACATAGACATATTATTTTCAATAGGACACTCCTAGGAAAGAGATCTAAGTTATGAAGTGGGAGATCTATGTCCAAGGGTAGATATAAATCTCCTGGAAAGTTTGTAAAGGTATATTGGAGATGTGGAAAAGAAGGGAACTACAAGAAGTAGTGTAGATCCAAAGTTGATAAAAAGAAGGGATCTGAATAATATCCTTCTACATAAGAAAATACCTCCAAGGAATAAGGAGGGGATGTGTACTTGGCTTCTTCAAGAACACATGCAAATCATGAGGCATGGTTGGTTGAATCAGGTGCATCCTTTCATATGATTCCCCATAGGGAGTGGTTCTGTGAATATGAAAGGTATGATGGAGGTAATGTTTTTGTAGGCGATGAATCGACAAAAAGAATCATAGGTCAAGGAAAATTCAAGTTGAGGCTCATAGATGGAAGGATTAAAACATTACCTAGTTTTTTTCACATCCCACGATTGGCCAGAAATTTGATTTTTGTAAGCAAAATGGACAATGTAGGGGTAAAAACAATATTTGAAAAGGAAACTTGTAGGATGGTTTGAGGATCAATGGTGTTGTTGACGGGAGTTCTGTTTGGAACTTTGTATAAGATGCAAGGAAGCACTATTAGTGATGGGTGTAATAGTTCCATTGTTCCTAATATTGGAGTTGAAGAAGAAATAACTCCTACAGTCTCTAGAGAAAAGGTTATGCTGTGGCATCAAAGACTGGGGAATATTATAGAGAAGTTTCTTCGACTACTACACGGTAAAGGTATGGTTGAAGGTATGTCTAAATTCTCTCCGGATTTTGATTTTTGTGAACATTGTGTATATGGAAAGTAGAATTGGGTAAGATTTCCCTCTGGTGCAACAAGGGTAGAAGGAATTTTACAGCTAATTCACAATGATGTTTTTGGACCTGTGTTGGTCCCATCAATGGGAAAATCTATGTACTATGTCTCATTTATAGACGACTTCTCGAGGAATACTTGGATATATTTCCTCAGGAAGAAATCTGAAGTCTTTGACATGTTTAAAGAGTTTAAGGCTCTTGTTGAGAATCAAATAGAGAAAATAATTAAGGTGTTGAGGACAGATAATGGCAGAGAGTTATGCAGAAATGAATTTGAATAATTCTGTAATAAGTGTGGTATAACAAGAAATTAGACTACTCCATATACACCTCAATAGAATGGAGTGGCAGAGAGGATGAACAAGACGCTGATGGAAAAAGAAAGGTGCATGCTTAGTGGTGCCAGGTTAGGGAAATAATTCTGGGTAGAGGCAATGGGTACTGCATGTTACCTGGTCAACATACCACCCTCATAATCACTGGATGACAAGACTACACAAGAGGTATGGACGGGTAAGAAACCTTCTCTCACAAATATCAAGGTATTTGGCTGCGAGGCATATGTTCATGTTCCAAAGGAAAATAGGAGTAAGCTAGATAAGAAGGCTAAAACGTGTATCTTTATTGGGAATAAAGATGGTATCAAAGGATATAAGCTTTGGAACCCATAAACTAAGAAGGCATTTTATAGTTGAGATGTGGTATTTAGAGAAATGAAGGATGTTGTTAAACAGGAAGTCCTACCAAGTAAGTAAGAATCAGAGAAAATAGATTTTGATTTAAAGGATGATGAATCAAACTCTACAGAAGAACATGAATCAAAAGAAGAAGATCCTCATACTCCAATATTGAGGAGATCAATTTTAGAAATAAGGCTACCATAAAGGTATACTCCATCTGATTTCCGTTCAAATTTTTCTTTTTTCTATTACTGATGATGATCCTAGAACTGTCATGGACATAGTGGATTTAGAGAATGGAAAGCTCTGGAAAAAGGCCATGGATGAAGAAATGATAACCTTGGATAAAAATGAGGCTTGGGATCTAGTGGAGTTTCCAACTATAAGAAATCCCATTGGTAGAAAATGGGTCTTTAAAAGGAATCTGAATGCAAAAGGAAAAGTGGAGAAATACACAGCTCGATCAATAGAAAAGGGTTATTCACAGGTTGAGGGAATTGATTTTGGTGAGATTTTTTCTCCTGTTGCCAAGTTAACTTCAATAATATTTCTGTTATCTGTTGTTGTTGCATTTGATTTTGAGGTAGAACATATGGATGTGAAGACAACATTCCTACATGGGGATATGGAAGAAGAAATCTATATGAAGCAGTGAGAAGGATTTTCTGTGAAGGAAAAGGAGCTGGTATGCAAGCTGAAAAATTCCATGTATGGTTTAAAACAATCACCAAGGATGTGGTATCAAAAATTTGATACTTATGTGTTGGGACTTGACTTCACAAGAAGTAAAGAGGATCATTGTGTGTATTTTAAATTAATTGGTGATAATTTGATTTATTTGGTCTTCTATGTGGATGCCATGTTGCTGATAGGAAACAACAAAAAGATTATCTAGGATGTGAAAAATCAGTTGTACTCTAAATTTGACATGAAGGATCTCGGTGCTTCAAATTTCATTTTGGGCATGGAAATGAAAAGAGATCAGAAAAAGAGGAAACTATGGTTAAATAAGAGAAAATATGTCGAGACAATATTACAGAGGTTTAATATGCAGGAATGTAAGATGATCAAGGTTCCTATTCTTGTTGGTGTAAAGTTATCTATAGATCAGTGTTCCAAGACAGAGGAAGGGGAGGAGGACATGTCTCGTGTTCCATATGCAAGTGAAGTTGGCAGTTTGATGTATGCAATGGTCTGTACTAGACTAGACATTGCACATGCAGTGGGAGTTTTGCGCAGGTGTATGTCAAAACTAGAGAAGGAGCATTGGAAAACAATAAAAAGGGATTTCAGGTATTTGCGTGGCACTTCTAGCTATGGATTGTGCTACCAAGGAATACCGATATTGGATAGAGTGTTGGATATACATGTCTTTGTGGATGTATACTGGGCTAGAGATCTGGATCGTAGGAGATCTACAAGTGGGTATGTGTTTAACCTGTTTGGAGGAGCAATAAGTTGGATGAGAAAAATACAGGCTATAGTGGCACTTTCAACTACAAAATTTGAATACTTGGCAGGCACTCATGCAAGTAAGGAAGCAATATGGTTACAAAGATTATGTTCAGGTATTGGGTTGGTACAACAATCTGTAAGGATAGATTGTGACAGTCAGAGTGCAATTTTTCTGGCTAAGAACCCGACTTATCATTCAAAGAAAAAGAATATTTATATTCAATATCACTTTCTGAGATACATGGTTGAAGAAAATAAAGTGTTGCTGATGAAGGTGGACACTTTGAAGAATGTTGCAGATTCATTAACAAAATCTGTGAGCACTGAGAAGTTATCTTGGTGTAGAGGATCCATGGGAATTTCTACCCTAGATTATTGACTGTGTATGATCCAGGTGGATATCGTTGGCCACCCACATTTTCCAATTGGCTCAAAACATTTTTCTGGAAATTTTGGTAATTTACTATTTTTAGCAGTTTTTAACTTCCGAGGCCATTTTGAGAGCCTAAATGAAGGTTTTTCGAGATCGAGCTTCTCAAAGATAGCCAAAGGCTCTGATTGAGCCCCCAAAATGAATCTCCTCGATGATACATTTCCAATGAGCTATCGTGCATGCAAAACAAAGATCGTATTCCAAAGTTACACCCTCGGGAAGTTGATACACCAAACTACCCAAAACAGGGTCCACAAAAATGTTGGATTTTCATCTTCTGGGGTTAGGGTTTTGGATTTTATTTATGATAAAAAGGCCTTTGGAGCCTCATTGTAAAATCATCTTCTTGCGAATGTGATTAGTAGACACATGTCTTCTTGTTGCTGCTTATTGATATGCTGTTAAAATCGAGAAGAAATTTAAGCACTAGAACAAACGAGAGTTCGGGTCTACAAATCTGCAACAACCAAAGTATGATAAATACGGACCTAAAAAACATTCTCCTGAAAACTAGGCCAAGCCACAGGAAAAGAAGGACCATGGAAAGGCAAAGAAGGACACTGGAAAATGGTGTGATTGCCAAAAAATCCCCTGGCACAACACTGATGAATGTCTCTCAAAACATTCATTTGTGGTCGAGATAAAAGAAAAGGAGCTGAAACCTGATTCAGAATTTGATTATGAAAATACTGATAGAAGACAGATCATCAACGAAGACCCCACTGCTATTTTCATGACCACAACAATTCAACCAGAAGAACCAACATATTCTGAAGAGCGGAAGCCCCTTTTTAATTCACAGATGTGGGTGAAGGGGACCCCGCTACATTTTATTATTGAAAGAAGAAGCCAGAAGAACCTCATCTCAACAGAGGTAATAAAAAATCTAGGATTGTCGACAACACCACACCTGCATCCATACAATATCGGGTGGCTTCGCCAGGGATGAGATATTCATGTTAGCCAGCTGTGCCGATTGTCATACAACATCTAACCCTTCAAGGATGAGGTATTATGTGATGTTTCCCCCTTGGATGTTTGTGATTTTCTCTTGGGCCCACCATATATGTGGAAGCATCGTGTTATTTATGAGTCTCAACCCCGTAGTGTAATTGTTACTCTGGGGGGTTATATATATAGGATACCAAAGGTAATTCCGACTATTTTACCACCTCAATAGTGCCGCAAGGTATTATCTTATACTACAAAATTCAGCTTCTTCACAGTATGTTCAAAGCGTGAACATAAGAACACCACTGTAGCCTCAGTCCAAGCACCTTCTATCCAACATAAGTAGTTCGACAAGATTACAACAAAGTGTAAAGATTCCTTTTTCACAAAGGCATCTCATGTAGATAGACTGGTTAAAAAGGTCCAACCCTTCCAACCACAAGTTCATGACAACCTTCAACAAGCTAAGCAACACAACTTCTCCAACAAGGCAAGCAACTCATCACGATGCAGATTCAACAAATGCTTTTCCCTCTCCCCCGAGAAATCAATGCAATTGATACCATTGGTTTCTAAGGAGGGCATATTGATCCAAGTGGATATCTGTGGCCACCCGCCTTTTCCAACTCGCTCAAAACAATTTTTGACAATTTTGGTAATTTACTATTTTTAGCAGTTTTTAACTTTCGAGGCCATTTTGAGGGCCTAAATGAAGGATTTTTGGGATCGATATTCTCAGTGACAATAAAAAGCTTTGATTTGTCCCCCAAAATGAATCTCCTCGATGATACCTTTTCAACGATCTATCATGCGCCCCAAACAAATATCGTATGCCAAAGTTACGCCCCCGGGAAGTTGATACACCAAACTACCCAAAACAGGGTCCATAAAACTGTTGGATTTTCATCTTCCAGGGTTAGGGTTTTGGATTTTATTTATGATAAAAAGGAATTTTTAGCCTCAATTGAAAATCATCTTCTTGCGAATGTGAGTAGCGGACACATCTCTTCTTAGAGATAAGCTACCACCATTCTAGCGAGTCTTTCACTATGTACTTTTACAATCTTTGTACATTTTCTCTCATTAATAGAAAATTGCATATTACTGTATCTCTATATTTATGGTTGTATATCTGATACATTTCTATTTTATTATTGGATATCCAAGATATCTCTATACATTTCTTTATTATATCTCCACTCTCATTTGTGTCGAAAATAATCTGGATCGATGTAACCCTATAACCCCCTGTATGCAAAGAAAAAAACAAGTGGGAGAATGTTGGGTATGTGTTATATTCTTGGGTGCGTAGGGGGGTTTGAGGGGTTTAGGGGGGTGAAATCCTCCAGTGCGGCGGTTCGGGGGAAACATCGTCGATAATTTTTTTCCCTTGGGAAATGTGTCGCATTTTTGCCTCATTTTTCATGTTGCCTCAATTTTCATGTCCATTGTTGGGAGGTTTTTCATAACATGGTTTTTGTTGATGGTTTTCTATTTTTGGTTAAGGAATTAGGGTTGTTGACTAATCCAGGTCATTGGGTTAGGGTTTTGGATGCCACTAGCTCCTATATGTATATTGTATTGTAAACAATGTATCACAATGAATGCATATAGAATATGTTGGTTTTCCAGGGGAAAAATCTCTGTGTAATATTTGTATTTTCCATTGTATCTTTTCTTTTCTTTTACCAAAAATTTGTTTGCAATAACTATTGTACAAGGTTAAAATCTACATTAGGCACCCTTCACAAGCATACAATATATCTAAAAATAAATTATTACAACATTGAATCTCATCCTTTATCTTCTATATGTTTTTTAAATCACTTAACAAAATCGACTCAACTTTATGTTGAATCAACATGCATATACAACATTAGAAACTACTCAATCATCATGATAACATAAGCTAAAAACCAAATATGCAAGTACATAAAAATTGTACAACTAGAAACACTTCATATATTTATAAGATTAAGTTACAAGTACATACAATTATCTTAATACAAGTTGGTACAAGTCAAACTCTCCAAACTTAGTTAGGGAATATACCATAAATAGTAAACCCTATCCACCAACTCCTCCTAACCATGAATCTTTCCCACCTAAAGTTGGTTTCTCCACCAAAGATCCACAATAAGAAAATATTACACACCAAAAATTCCATTTTGGAACCTACACTTGCATCCCACAAGTGTACAAGAGAAATAAATCTATTCTCCCTCTATCTTCTCTATATCTATCTATCTATCTATCTATCTATATATGGGTTTTCTTATTTTAGTCATGTTTACAAGAAATAATTGAGTTAATAGTGTTTTTAAATAAAAACAACCATGGATATGGGTTATAAATAGAACCCCATAATTATCATTTATATGGTTCAACATTCATTATGAGCAATAATGAGTTAGGTTTTCTTATTTTAGTCATGTTTACAATAAATAATTGAGTTAATAGTGTTTTTAAATGGAAACAACCATGGATATGGGTTATAAATAGAACCCCATAATTATCATTTATATGGTTCAACATTCATTATGAGCATTAATGATTTATGCTATTTACTTTGAAATTGAACATGGAACTCAATATCGTCAAAAAAATAACCCGACAACTTTATAAAGATGAAATCATAAACTGAGATAACATAGAGAACGAGACCTAGATCAATGGTTAAGCCACCGTTGAGGGATGTCGAAGACACATGACAACCATCGAGCTCACATGCAAAAAAATGAAAATAATATTGCACATAAAACAATGCAATTGAGCTTACATGCAAATTGGTGCAAATCATATTTCATGCAAAAGGAACCATATAATCTTGTAGAAAATTACCTATGGTGGTTAGAATACAATGAGAAAAGAATTAGAGTACTCACTAGTCCAAAACTTTGATCACATTTTTGACAATATGGGTTGAATGAAAATTGGGAAACACCCTTAGGGGTATTTTCCTATCATATATAGAACTTGGATCCTAGTGGAACTTTGATCATGCTTGAAATATTTGTTAGATTTCTCACATATTTGTGGTGGGAAATTTATTGGAAATATGGTTATTTTTCTATAATATTGACTTAATCCCATGTGAAATGGCACAAAATATATTACATGCAAAACAATCCAAACAATATTGCATGCAAAATGGCGCAAACGACCTTTCTCACAAAATGGTGCAAAGTGGTCAGGTGAGAGGCTAGTAAGTGATTACTCAAACTTCTAAATTTCTGACATGTAGAACAAGGGGCAAAGGATAGGTCAGATAAAAACATCATCATTCAAATTCATGATCAATTTAGAAAATAATATTTAATACTAGACTATAACTTAGAAATAAATCCGTAGTCATAGGTGAGCTCGTAATGATGATTAGGGTTGCGACTATGAAAATGACCTCCATAACACTACATGTATGCATCTTGAGAGTCATAGTTTCCAAGACAAATTTTGTTAGTTTCTTATGAGGTAGCAACGACATGTCTATTATTGGTGGAATATTTCTCAAAGTGATTGATAATAATTGCTGACTAGGTCTTGAATTTAGTATACTTGTGAAACTATAGAGTTGTGTGAGTCATGACTAGTGGATCATGTAATTAATGATCCTTTTGTTTTTTTTTTACGTTTTGATGTAAATAGTGCCAAACCCAAGATGGGCTCTACACATTGGTATAATATCTCGTGTTCATAAAATTGGTCTAAAGGGTCATTGTACTATGATTTTTTTGTGTCATGATATATAATAAGGGAGATATACAAGTTTGTGTCGACCAATGTGGAGGTTCATACAAATTGGTTAATTTGTTTTAGGAATGATAATGGCTGTGATTAGAGGCCAATAAAAACATTCTCAACCACCACCCCACTAGAGTGACCCTTTTATAGGCTTGCTCCACTAGGGAAAGTGACCCTTTTGTTCTATATGTCTCCTTAATGAGACATTAGTCACATGACTTCCTTTATGGGGGAGGCACAGGATAATGTTTAACATAAAATGCAAAAAATACATCAAGGATAGGAAATGTTATCCCTAAAGTTTGCACCAGACTGGTATGGCACAAAGCTAGGGCATTGTTAAGAACCAAATATCAAAATAGCATAAAAACACCTCAGAATAAGTACTCAACGCCTTGACAAAGAGAGAATTTCAGATAATAAGCCTCTTCGAGGGGACAACCTCCTTATACACCAAATAAATTTCCAAATACAAGATGATTCCAAATGAAAATGTCTCCTTGGTATCGATAGGAAACTAGGAGGCACAATTACAACTAATGGACCCAAGCCGACATAAATAAAATAACATTACTAATGTAATATGCCCCAATTAAGGGGTAATGTGCCACTATTTAAGGATTACCATTCCCCTCCCCTTCAAACAAGTATCATCCGCAATGCTTGAGTAATTATGGATGATTATGTATAAAAGACTCATCTTCCCAAGTGAAATCTTCAACATGTAGTTTCCTCCACTTAATGAGATACTCCGAAATGGATCTATTCCTCAGTTGGAAAATTCTTGTATCAGTGATAGCTTCAGGCTCCAATATGATTTTTCCTTCCTCGTCAAGTTTTGGAAATATAGTTTGAACTGGGATCTTGTCACCTATAACCTTCTTTAAGCATGAAACATGGAAAACTGAGTTTACTCTCAAAGACGCGAGAAAATCCAATTTGTATGCCATAGTACCAATATTTTGCAACACCTTATAAGGGCCATAATACTTTGGGGATAATTTATTATCCTTCTTAGATTGCTTGAGGGACATCTATTTGTATGGTTATAATCTTAAAAATACCCAATCCCCTACTTCAAAACTTCTTTCACTACAATGCTTATCTGCTTATTGTTTCATGCGATTTTGTGCCATGGTCAGGTTGTCCTTTAAGAGTTGGATAACTTGTTGTTGATGCTCGATGTGATCTTCCACTACTTGAACATTGGATTTTTCTTTTAGAGAGGAAGTGATGGAAGGTGGGTGATATCCATAGAGTGCCATAAATTGTGTCATTTTTGTTGTAGTATGAAAGGAAGTGTTATACCACCATTCTTCCAAGGGTAACCATTTGAACCATTGCGGTTTTTTATAAGAGGTAAAGCAACAAATGTATCCTTCTAGACATTTGTTCACTATCTTGGTTTTTCCATTAGATTGAGGAAGATAAGATGAGATATGAGCCAATTGAGTACCCAAACAAGAAAATAATTTTGTCCTAAAATGTCCAGTGAAGATGGGATCTCTGTCACTTACAATAATATTTAGGCTTCCATGTAGATTTTGAATTGTCTCCATGAATGCGGTGGAAACTGTACTGGCTTTGAAAGGATGACAGAGTGCACAAAAGTGTGCGTACTTGGTTAGTCTATCAAAAATCACCATGATGACACTCTTTCCTTCAGACTTCGGTAACCTTGTGATGAAATCCATGGAAACCTCTTCCCAATGCTGACTTGGGATGGCTAATGGTTGTAAAATACCTGGGGTCTTAATTGTTTACACCTTTTTTTTTTGGCAAACCAAACATTCTACCACAAACCTTTGAACATTAGTTTTAAGGCCATCCCAAAAAACTTGCTTCTTGACCCTATGGTAGGTTTTCAAAAATCCCGAGTGCCCTCCTACCGGAGAGGTGTGCAATTCCAAGAGTAATTTGTTTTTGAGTTGGGAGTTATTACATAAATATAAGCTATATTTGTACCATAGTGAACCATTTTTCCATGTAAATGCATCTGATGCACTGGAATCCTGCTGCAACCTTTGAATGAGAGTCCACATGTTTTCATCATTTTTCCATTCATCCCTCGCTTCTATTATCCAATCAGGTTGGATGATCGAGATAACATAGAGAAAGGCCTCAACATCTTCATCCTTTCTTGAGAGTGCATTTGCCACAACATTTTTCTTGCCTTTTTTGTAGATGATTTCAAAATCATAACCCAACATCTTGGTCACCCATTTTTGTTGTTCTTATGAAGATAATGTTTGTTCCAAGAAGTATTTAAGACTATCATGATTTGTTTTGACCTTGAAGTTCCTACCTATTAGGTAAGGGTTCCATTCCTTTAATGCATGTAGTATTGCCATCATTTCCTTCTCATAAATGGGTTTTTGTAAGTCCTTTCCCTTGAGTGGCCGACTTTAAAAATCAAGGGGCCTTCCTTATTGCATTAGAACAACACCAATGCCATTTCCCGAGGCATCACATTCCACAATAAAGGTTTTTTTGAAGTTTGGTGTGGTCAAGACACGAGCTTTGCACATCGCCTCTTTAAGTTGTTCAAAGGCTTGATTTGCCTCTAGAGTCCATGAAAAAACATCCTTCTTAGTTAATGTCGTTAAAGGTGCTACTATATATACAAACAAACTTGCGGTAGTAACCTGTCAAACTCAAAAATCCTCTAAGATTGTTCAATTTTTTGGGAATCGACCAATCCATCATGGCCTTAATATTGTTAGGGTCTACCATGAAACCTTCATGAGATACAATATGACACAAATACTCTACCTCCTTCACCCCAAAGAAACATTTGGATGATTTGGCATATATTTGTTTCTCATTTAGTAGTTGTAGCACCTTGTCAACATGTCGAACATGATACTCCCAAGACTTTCTATAGATTAGTATATGATCAAAAAATACTAACAATTTTTTTTAAAGGAAGGGCTTGAAAATGGAATTCATCAACCCTTGAAATGTGGAAGGTGAATTTGTAAGGCCAAATGGCATGACCAAAAATTCATAATGGCCTTCATGAGTTCAGAATGTTGTTTTTGGGATATCTTCTTCCTTCATTCTAATTTGATGATACCCTGAATGGAGATCCAACTTTGTGAAATATATTGCTTCATCTATTTCATCTAACAATTCATCAATGATGAGAATGCGAAACTTATATTTAATAGTGATCTTTTTGAGCTCTCTATAATCTATACACATATGCCATGAGCCCTCTTTCTTGAGTATCATTGCCACCGGTGCAAATTAATAACTTTGGATAAGTCTAATAATGATAGCCTCTAACATTTCTTCAACCATACACTCAATTTCACTCTTTTGGGAATAAGGGTATCTGTAAGGCTTGATGTTAGGAGGAACACTCCCAAGAATTAGGTGAATAGCATGATCATGATTTTGAGTGGGTGGAAGACCTCTGGGAATATCTTCAAATACTTTGGAATTCTTATCAATGATCCCTAGGAGATCTAGGAAAATATATGGCTTAGATGTTTGCAAATCTAGTGAGCATAGTTGTACAATTACACCATGATGCCCCTTTTTCAATAATTTTGTCATGACATTAGAACTTATCACCTTACTGGGTTTCCCTGTGATACCCTTTAACTCAATTTCTTTTCCTTCCAATGAAAATTTCATGAAAAGTTCTTGAAAATTAAAAGCCACTGTTCCCAATGATTGTAACCATTGGAATCCTAGTACGACATAAACACCACCCATGGGTATATAAATCATTGGAATATTCATTACATATCCCCCCATAGTAAGATTGATCTTATGGCATTTTACTGAGAAATTGATGGTTCCTCCATTTGAAATCATTACTTGAAACTTTGGCACTGGATATATAAAGTAATTGAGAGCTTTGGCTAATTTATAGGAAATGAAATTATGAGTATTACCAGAATCAATTAGTACTATTAACTTTTTCTTTTTTATATATCCTTTGATATTGAGGGTTTGAGGAGTGATAATTCCATCCAATGCATTACATGATATCGTGGGAGTCAACTCTTCAGAAGAAATATCTTCTATGTTTTCATCTTGAGATGGTTCTTGTTCTTGTTCTTGTTCTTCTTCCTCTTCACCATGGATGATTTTAGGGGCTAAATTTCGTTCATGGGCTAATTTTCCATGGTTTTCCAAAAAAATATTTGCTATTCTAAAAATGATTCACCCAAATTCTACATGATAGAATTATTTTACCTTAAAAATTGCCAAACATTTATACAAATTATACAAAATCCTTAGAAATTTGAATATTTTTACAAAAATATCGCAAACATTTTATAGTTTGCATATGAAGGATTAGTAAGATTCGCCAAGGTTTCTACGTTTTAAAATAAATTTCCATTCTTAAAATCATCCCTGCTCTTCACAATCTATGTAGAGTAATTTCTTCTCACCACACTTATGTCCCTTACTGTACTTGCTGTCACAATTAAAGCATAAACCTTTTGCTTTTCTTTCCTCCAATTTTTGAGGTGTCAACCTTATAGGTTGAGGTGTTTTAGAAGAAGGGAAATTATTCTCTTGATAGTTGTTAGGAGTGGTCCTTCTAGTAGCCATAGCCATATTTTTACTTTCAACATTTCTCGCCATCCTGAATGCATTCTCCAATGATTTGGGTTCCCAAAGGCGAACCTCATGTTGAATGTTGTCCTTTGAATTTCCTATGAATACATCAATCAGGTGCTCATATGGAATATTCGTTACCTTTATATTCAATCTTTGGAAGTTCTGAATGTGCTCTGCAACCGAACACTTTTGCTTGAGATTTATCAATTGGATAAAGAAGGTATTGCTCCTTGTATCCTCATAGTATGCTATCATTTATTCCATGAAAATTGTCCAAGTGACAACTGATTTGCAAGAATAAAGCCATCGATACCACACAAATTTATTGGGTTCTAAATATAAAGAAGAAATTCATACCTTTTGTGTATGTGGCACATCATATAGATCAAATAACTGCTCCATTTGAAGTATCCATGTGATTGCATCCTTTCCATCAAACTTCCTCATATCAATCTTAGGAAAGTGGAATATTCGTTACCTTTATATTCAATCTTTGGAAGTTCTGAATGTTCTCTGCAACCAAACACTTTTGCTTGAGATTTATCAATTGGCTAAAGAAGGTATTCCTCCTTGTATCCTCATAGTGTGCTATCATTTCTTCCATGAAAATTTTCCAAGTGACAATTGATTTACGAGAATAAAGCCATCGATACCACACAAATTTATTGGGTTCTAAATATAAAGAAGCAATTCATACCTTTTGTGTATGTGGCACATCATGTAGATATCACTGTTTTACCTGGAACACTTGTTTGAGACTAGTTAATATGACTAGTCAGATACCCTATCTTACATAGGGTATGTCTACAAAATTAGGATGACCCAGAAGTGGAAAGTTTTATCATAGCTACCTTGATAATTTATATGAATATCCTCCAGGTTTCAAGGTCTGAAACATCACATAGAAAATATTATAGTGAAATTTCCACGATGACTAAATTCAGGATGATTCCAGAACCCTATATTACACATGATATATATCCAAAAGTATATGGTCTCAAGAGATGAAATTTGAAACCCACATTCCTTGATCCGTCTAATAAATATCATACAAGGGGTTCCTTCTAAAAAGTCATAGAAAAAAGTTATAAAAAAAATTCCAAGGTGTCTCAGATGCAACAACAAAACCCCAAGACCTTGAGCTTTGATACCAAATGTTAAGAACCAAATATCAAAATAGCATAAAAAAAACCTCAGAATAAGTACTCAACGCCTTGAGAAAGAGAAAATTTCAGATAATAAGCCTCTTTGATGGGGAAACCTCCTTATACACCACAAAAATTTCCAAATACAATATGATTCCAATTGAAAAGGTCTCCTTGGTATATATAGGAGACTAGGAGGTACAATTACAACTAATGGACCCAAGCCGACATAAAAAAAATAAAATTCCTAATGTACTATGCCCCAATTAAGGGGTAATGTGCCACTATTTAGGGCTTAACAAGAACCTCAATTATTGCAATGATTTAATTTGTAGGTCACAGTTGGTTTATGGATAAGGTATTTCAAGTAGATTAGATGGAATGAATGTCTCATATGAAAGATTAAGCCTTTATCCAAATAAGTAACAAAAAATTATAATGTCAAGGGCATACACCTTGAAAGCTTGAGACTTTATGAACAACATGAAAAGAAGAAATAGAACAAAGTCATGAACACATAAGCTAACAATCTGTCCATCTCACATATTCATCCAAAAGACATTCAGATACAAAACATTATCTTGGATCAAAATCAAAATATTTGAATACAGATTACAAAGAAAAAAAAATTAATGGAAAAATATTCACTACAATTTGATATGAACTTGCATGACAATATATGCATTGAGAAAACTTGTCTCTGCATTGAAATAAGAAGAATTAGAGAAGAAATACAATATAGACTCAGTCAAACTTAATAAAGTAATTGATCTCTTAGCATAAAGTGTTGTAGGTTCTGTACAATATGATTTCCAACCTTCACATGGGTTCTTCAAACTCTGCCCACTCGAATCTCTTCTCTTCCCAAAGGAAAAAGAAGAAAAACCCCCTCCTTCTTCCTCTATTTGTTTTACAATATAAAAGTTTATCATTACAAATATAAGATCCAAAATAGGTGGATCTAAAACAAACTAATGAATAGGTGGATATTTATGACATCTAATTCCCCAAATCAAATACATGAGGTGGCTGCCAGATATTCTGTTAATTGAGTATTTTTAGGAAACCAAATTGGTGAATTGTTGGAAAAATCATCCTTAAAGCACCACCTTTATCTCCCAAATGATGCACTTTTTATGGAAGCGGTCTGAGTGGTACTCAAATTGGCCCATTCTTGAGAAAACCCATGTTTTAATTTCATGATATTCAACCTTATTTTCTTTAGGAGACACGTCAGAAGACGATGACAAAAACAATCACCTACATGAAATTTTGTTGAAAATTACTTTAATGAATGTCTTGTATTTTTGCAATGTAGACCCACAAGAGATCTAATACAAACTTGAAAATTTAGAGGAAAATATGTAAAGGAGGTAGATGCATAATATTGATCTTGAATTTGTCCTCAAAATCCATGATTGGAAGCAATGTAAAAACATAATTCATATTTTCCTATAGTGTACATTAACAACTGCTAAAACAGGGGCACTATAGAAAACATGGTCTTTCTATAGAGCACATTGTTTTACAGCGCAGGTCAAAATTTAACAAAAATGCTCCTTCAAACTATTTAAATTGTTGAAGGCCTTGCAAAAGGTGTTAGAGTGGCGACCTTTCTCAATTCAACAACCATATAAAACATAAAATATGATGAAACCTTGCAATGCATATTTAGAAATAATAATATTTTTGTGATGCAAAAATAACTAGATTTCTATAGCAACAATTACCCACCCTCCAACTATAGCCATCCATAATGTGATCAGTTATAACCAATGTAAGAATATTTAACACGAATTATTTCAAGCAATAAAATCTATCAAGGCAAAGAAAAAATGGTTCAAAGACACAAAATATAAACGAGTATAAAGTAAGTAAAGCAAAGGTTTAAGTTTGTGAAAAGGATTTGTAAGTCAGGGTAGGCTTAGGAATAGAGGTGGTTTTGAGAAAATCAGTTTAGGTACTAACAAGAACAATGATAGTTATACACATGTAGGACCTTATGAGAGAATTTTGATGTACCCTACTTTGACTTTCCTCCCTTCACTATTAGGGATTTCCATTCATTCCTCTTCATTTAGTTATGATTTTCCTAGCTACGAGTCCAATATATTTTCCCTCAACCTCATAATATATTTTAAATGAAAAACAATTACATAATTAGCATCATTTATAACTGCGACATAATTCAATATGAATACACACCAATCTTATAAATTGTTGATTTTTTTTTTAACCACATTCATTATTAACATGAATCTTCCATCTAAGTAACCATAATTCCATAAACAAAAATCACATATTTCCCATCAATTTATGGAATAACATTGTAGAATACAAATAAAGTAATTCCATATGGAAATAAATATGAACAAGTTGTGCCCCCAAAACTTCCCACTAAAATTCTCTAACTTAAGAGGCTTTTAGTAGCCCCCCCCCCTAATAAAATTTTGTCAAGGTACTGTATCACTACATATTTGACTTGATACTAACTTAGAAAACTACTACTTTTCTAATATATTATAAACCCTAACCCTACAAGAAATCATAAGCATCTAAGACATTGAGTTTTCTTTACTTGTTTGTTGATTCACACTTATTCAAAAAAATAAAATTTGAAGTCGTGCTCAATCACATGGTAATTCTTCACTGATCTAGTAATGCTTGTAAGCCATTGGTCTGTTTCTCACCAAGAAAACACTCTTCGTAATGAGATATATCAATTCATCTAATTTATATTCATATACAACCTTTCTGATAGTAATATCAGAAATAGTTCTGTCATAATCATTTATGTCGGAAAACCTTTCTACCTTGATGAATTTAGACCTTGATGAAGCTCTTTCCAATACATATTTTCTTCTAACACACAATTTCATGCTAAGTCTCAGAGTGATTATTATGCTTATGTGTCAGCTGGTTATTGGTTTGTAAATCTTGTCTGAATAATAAAATTTTAATGCTTAAGTGGTTCCCTCACAAAGCAAAGGACAATACTTGGCTAACCCGGTTTGGATGATTTATTCGTTATCCATAAGATTTAGTTTATCTACAGGTAAAATGTTGGCACAAGAACAATTATCGAAAAGGGAATATCGTTTGATACCTTCTTGTCAAAGTTAAAATATTTCTTAATTTCCCCTCTCTAACGACAAATGTCCCAACCACACAATCAAAGAGCCTGTCTTCAGAGTCATTTTTTGAACTTTATCCTCCTATAAGAATCCTTCCGATGGTTCACAAGGAAACACGATTAACCAATATGTAACTCTTGGTCCTCGACATACATATCAACACAAACAAGGGAATATTACTAGATACTCTCTTGATAAATCTAAAGAGTGATACAGATTTTCCCTCTCCGATGGTAGTTCCTTCTAACTACATGCTATTAAGGAAATATTGATGTAATATGTAATTTCTAATCCTCGACACACATCCGAATTCCAGGAGGAATATTCTTTGATACCCTTCCATCGGAATGAAGGATGGTTGTGAATTTATATCTTTCCACTAATAACTCCATCCGATAACACTCTTGGAGCTATTTGAGCCTAACTGTTGACCATTAAACCCTCAATACACACATATGAGAGAGTTGTAGCGCCAAATGCATTAATGGTGAAGTGGTGTTACACTTGCAAATACGTTGTCGCACACTCAACATTAATTTCATGATTTAGGGGAAATTTATATCTCCATAATAATCTCAAAACCCTACTTATCTCAATATTTACCTCCATGAATCTGTTAGAACACTCTACTCTACATACTGTGATCTTGAGCTAGCTATAAGACTTGAGTTCATTTCAGGAGTAACATGTATGCAATTGCTTTAAATTCTGTATTGTTGTATTGTTATATCTATAAATAGACTTATGTGTTGTTCATTTGTTTTAGGACACAACATCTATGCCATGTCACGCACAAACACATGAAATTCAAAAAATCGCATAACACCTATGCCAGTTCCTATACCCATACCTACAGTGAACCCAAAAGATGTCTTGTAAAAAGATACCACCTATCATATTGGGGTGGACCCTTTCCCAATAAATGATAAAATTTACAGGATATTCAACATGAGAGGATTCGCATCCAAAGACATATATCTGGGGGTTTACCAGAACATCCAAAAAAGTTACATTCACCAAGTGGTTGCCTGAACGACGTTGTTTCTTTACAATGAAGCAACTAGATGGTGTCTTAAAAAATTTAACCAGAGCACAACCATGATCGTAAAAAAAATAGGGGTCCAAATAGCATCTTTGAGGCCTGAAGATATTAGCCTCCAATATCACCTTCCAATGTCCACAGTGTTCCTAAACGACCCATTTATGAAAATCTTCAACAAGGATAACAAATATTTTTTCGAATTGATGGAAGATTGGTGGGTCGATGAAGATAGGAAATTTAAACAAGGACATAGGCTAATTCCTGCCCATGAATTTAAGGGACTGTACAAGAGATTGATTTCTATGTTGAAAACGCTGTATGGGGAAGAAAATAACAACCATTTTCAAATGGAATGGATATCCATGGCTTATACAGTGGTAAAAATAGGTCAAGTATTCAACTAGGTGAAAATACTAACTTTCAACATCTGCCAGAACTTCAGGAATGTATCAAGCATGAAAAACCAACTTTCTACATGTTTTCATACCTTACAGATGCTATCTGCTCTTCTGTACAATTTCTTGCATTTGGATGGAATTGGAACTAGGAACACCCCCCCTATACATGTATAGTTATCAGAATTGTGGGATATGAACTAAAAAAGGTACATTTATGACATTTGTGATTTTTTCCTTTCCCCATTACATATCATAATTTTTGGTTATTAAACATATAAAATATCAAAAGAGGCCATGGTAGGAATGAAAGGTATCACAAATTAGTATCTAGGAAAACATTACGCATACATTAGGGTATATGGAAATTCAGAGGCCCCTCCTCTTTCATAAGTATGTCCCTGGTTGACTTCTTATTAGGGAAATTGCCTATTATACCATGATAACATGAATCACCTCATTTTGTTCAACTAACAACAAAAATATTTGGCCTAGATTCCCTATCCATATAAGAGGCTACACATTGTTGAATGAGCCTCATACCAGAAAAGAGGGATAGACTCTACATGAAAGATGCCTATGCCTAGGAGAAGCCAAAGGACATGAAACCCAAGACACACCACTTGATCATGTAAAATATGTTGGTCTCACTCATCCAATAATACATGTAGTGGATTTCGAAGAAGAGGTATTTAAAGGAGTTTTATTTTTTGAAGAAGTATTATAAAGGATACCACATGATGTAGACAGAGAAAATATTTTAGCCGATGAGGAAGAAAGAAGAAAAATAACTCAAGAAAAATTCTAACTACTTCTAGAAAAGGACCAAGAGAAGTTACAGGAAAAGGAACAAGAAGAGAAAAAGAGGGTGGATGAGATACATCAAAAGGCCATTACAATAGAGGAAGAATATGAAAAAATACAAGAATAAAAGAAAAAGAACTAGGAGGACACCAAAGGAAAAGTGAAAATTGAGCCCAAGAACGTCCCCAAGGCTGATGAGAAGAAGAAAATGAAAGAGGAACTTAAAATTCTTGTTGATGAGAGGAAGACAAATAAATATGAAGAGACAAGAATCTCAACAAGATGCACTTCGAAATAAAAAGGCCGAGGAGGAGAAAAATAAACCAACAGTAGAAGCAAAAACACAAAAAATGTTGAAGAAGAAAAACAAAGATTAGCAACAGAAGAAAAAGTTAAGAATAATAAGGAATATGAAGAACAATAGAAGGCTACAAAGGCCGAAGGAAAAAATAAATATGATATGGAAGTAGAATGGTAAAGACAAAAAAAATTAAATGAAACTCAAAACAGTCCAACCACTCCAAATGTAAGCATAGTGAACATTCCTCTCTAGGAATGTACCCCTCTCATGGATATTCCATGTAATGCCACCTTCTCCTCACAAGTGTTGAATTTAGATAATTATATAACATCAGTAGGGGATCGCTATTGCAGTAATAAAACTAAATGGATTGAGAAAATATCAAACAAGAGGAAAACAAAATATACAATTGTTAGCCAGTCATCAACACAGAGAGTCATTGAATGGAAAACAAGGTTAGATCCTAGATAAAATTCCAATCAGAAAACCTCTGCACTCCATGCATTTGCAAGAAAAGATTCAATGTCTGTATTTGAAGTAGATACAACCCTAGACACTGCACAATCCAAAATTCTTGAGTTTGAAAGAGCAACCATAACTACTGAAAACCTTCACAGAGAAGAATTGCACAAATCCTTACAAACTAAAAAAGTTGAAATTAATATAGAGTCTGAAAGGAAATCACACAAATATCAAAATTTTCATAGAGAAGATTTAGATTCCCTTAGACAGGAGCACTCTAAGGACATAAAGAGGCTGAAAAATAGGCATGCACATGAATTGGCCAATCTACAAGCAAAACATGTTGAAATCAACAACTTTGTTGAACAACACGAATACAAGATTCTAGGGTTAGTGTTAGACAAGGAGAATCTTGAGAAATATTTTGAAGAAAAAAAAGCAACAACCCTCACCCTAGAAGTAATAATAGTAGAAGCCACCACCATCAATGAAGAAATGGAATTAGAACAAAAAATATGCTTCAACATATTAAATGATATATAGAAGGAAAAGGATGACCAAATAAGGCTAGAGGATCAGATCGATGAGATCAAATACAAATATCAAAAGGATAATGATTCATTTGATAGGATCATATATTGGAAAGGAGTATACAAAACCCCACCTAATACCTTGCCACTTTACACTAGTAAGAAAAAGATAAAAATTCAGGTCCTTTTAGATACATGGAAATCCCTATTGCATGATATACAAACCACTCAGGGGACAGTGACCAAGGTATATAAAATACCATGGAACAATTTTGATGACCTTCCATAACAATTTAGGATGAAAGTCATACCTACCATTAATATAACAACACCGACCAAATTAAGCATAGATGAAGTAGACAAACAAAGGAAAGTCAGTCAGGAAATTATAGAACAACTAACACAGGTAAATAAATAGGTTCTAAATGAATACTTGTTGAATCCCATCAAGATGATCACACTGACCGAAAAATTCATCAAGAAGATTGAACAAGAGTTGAAGTTAGAAGTGTCCACAAAAATATGCGATGGGGAATTGGACGTAGAAAATATGCAATTGAGCAAGTTAAAAGAGTTAATAAAATACTATATGCTTTGGAGGGAATATTGGGCTCATATGGAAGCACAAAATATCTCATGATGATACCATTTTTGTAACTGATCCAATTTTTGTTTTCTTCATATTCTTGATTGTAATTTGAATTGGAATGCAAAGATACATGCCCTAACTATCCTCTGACAAAAGATAGTTTTGGAATGTAAATAATCCCCCATATTTTATAAAAGGGGGAATTGTAATTGAAAATGGGATTTTGAATATGTATTGTATTGGAACAATACGTTTTACTATGTGATTTATAGAGCAAGAGACACTTATGGGTATTTTAGAATAAGATATGTGCATAAATAAATTTTCTTTTGCATATGTCTGCTATGTGAATGCAATATAACATCGTTTATGGATTTCTTCTTTATTATGCTCTCTTTGTTTACACATTTCTAAATTTCCTGTTGAGTACATCAATAGTTTAACAAGTAGACCATACAATTTATTGTTTATTTACTTGTTTTATTGTTATGTTAACACATTATTTGCATATATGTTATCACCCTAATTTTCACCATACATGCTTACCTGACATCAGGCCATCTCAGATCCCTTCTTTGCCAAAGCACTGCTAAAAAACTCTTTAAAAAACCTCTTTTATAAGGGCCCACACGCCCTACTCCATTACTGCATGTGTGTACACGCTAGCTGACCTAAAACAACCCATGTGGATTGACAAAAACACGAAAAAAAGAAAGTTGCCGACAAAAAACACAACTTTGGGTGAGTTAACTGAAACTTCCAGCCATGCATGGCCAAGGGTTTATCCAAATACCTAGCTTCTTCTAGCCTATAAAAGAAGGGCTAGGGGTCCCATTTGGAGGAGGAGAAAATAGAGTAAAGAAGCTCTGCCCAATTTCATATTCCCATTGTCCCAACCCTTTAGCCATCCTTGTGCAAGAAGAGATACAGAGAAAAGAAGTTGGAGGACATTTGAAGAGGAGCCCAGGATCAGGATTCGCGGAGCAATGGCCAGTCTCAACATTGTAAGTTGATTCATAAGAGTTAATAATAAAGAAATGCTTTTCTCGTCCCACTATATGAGTTCTTCATAGTTCAGTAAATATATGTTTGAATCTCTAACCCTTTAGTCTATAGGTAAAATGCATGTGTAGTTTGTTGCTTGTTTTGTACGCAGGTCAATCTTGAGAGGATAGCTGCCAACAAGCAATCAAGCGTGAAGGGGGATCAACATCGAACATCTGGAACAAGGTATGTTGGTCTAACCATGTATTTGCTGAAAAGGAATGGGGTTTAAGTCTGGGGACGAAGGTAGAAAGTAGATTTCTTTTGGTCATATCTGCATGCATAAGATAACCCTATTTTCTAGTCCGTAAGGGGATTTCCCTCACAACAGAATTGGCGACCATACTGGGGAAGTCTCTTGGGTTCCTGGAATTTTATTTTTTGGGTAGCTTTAAAAAGACTGGTTTTCTTGCCTGTTTTTTAGTTTCTGCCAAGTCTGAGCTAGCAGAGAGTCTGATTTCCCATACCAGCTGTCTCTGTTATTTGCTTGACTATATTTTTTCGAGACCCACAGAGGTACATACGGCCTATATAAGGTCTGCATGCGTGTACCTGCGCCCTACTCTCTTACAGTCCACGTGTAAACACTAGCTGAAGAAGTAGCAGTAGCGTGTAGAGTCCATAAATTTTTTGAGGCAGTCATCCTCTTTCCTGTCAGAATCAAACATTCTCAAGGGTTTTCTGGAATTCTTTCTAAGTCTTGGTTGTTTGCAATCTTGTCTCAGATTTGTTTGTTTTACGATTTTTTTCCTTACATTGTTTTCTTTTTCTGTTAAAGAGACTGTCCAAGCCTTCAAGAGATCTTGGTTCTCAATATTAGAGGTCTCTTCCTGGTTTGGATTGTCTGTTGTTATTTTTTCTCAGAGTTTTAGAGATACACGCGGTCTGTATAAGGTCAGACCGCATGTACATGCCCTCTGGCTCTATACAGCTTGCATTCACACGCTTGATGTTGGATTATCAGTAGTGTGCTTGTGTAGGATAGTTTTTGTTGAGGGTAAGGTAGTCATCCTTTCCCTTGATGAGAGTTATACCTCTCATGTTTTTGAATCTCTGTCTTAGCAACCTAGTGGCCTATCTTTTTTAGGAACATACACAGGTGACTGAGGGGTTTACCATGGTACCTAGGATAGAAATCGGGCCACGCTTTGCAAAGTATACCCGGAGGGTGCTTCCGTTTTCGAGTTTCACTTGCACCGGTAAGTTGCTCTAGTGTTGGTTGTTGTAACTGTTCTTCCAATTAATTTAGTATTTGCCTATCTTATCTTCTAGGGACTTTTTTAGTGTGTGTTACTTTTGAACGTTTGGGCTACCCTAGAGTGTCTTTGATCTTCTCACACAGTGGAGGATCATGAGCTCCGGCGGTCACGAAGGCTTCTTGGCCTGCCGCCGGTTACATTGGAGCCACCCCCGCCAACACTAAGGCGAAAGCTAGACCAACAAGGGTATTTTGAAGCAACCAAGTCACAAGAAATTGTACCCGACCAACATCCAGAGGAATCAACCATTTTAGACCTTGGAGCGTAAGCTTTTGGTCTGGTTAAAACCTCCACCACTGATCTTTCGACACCCACCATCATACCGATTCATCCTTATGAGTGCTAGACAGTGTCCGACATAGCAATGGAAACAGATGTTGTTACTCCTTCCGGGAATTCTTCAATTCCCAGTATGGTTGTCACCACAGGAGAATTTCCACCTCCTAACCCACCGTCACCAGTCCAAGCCACCATGGTCTTGATCACAAATACATCGCATAGTGGTCTGATCCCATCTTTGGCGGTGGCCACAACCCCTTTCAAACCAAGTGCGACAGGCCCTTTGTTCTCATATGGGATGCCTAGTTCAGGTACAAGTCCTGTACTTTCCTACTCCACTTTATATACTTTAGGTATGGGGCCAGGGAGCTCTAGCGCTCCTTTGCAAGGTCACATGGGGGGAACTCCTGCTCCTTTTAACACTTTCCCTTATGGAGGAGGTCATATACCTCCTTCATCCCCTTCACTTGGTGGCTCGCATCAACAATCCGCCGGGCAACCTACACACCATAGTTTATTTGGAGCGGGGAGTCAAGGACCACCTTCGCATAGTATGCCGGTAGGTTTGACACCATTTTCTTTGATAGGAACGTTTGGTAACAATGCCTTTTCATTAGCCGCCTTCTCGACTAGGGCCAATCCCAGTTTTGGACAACCTATTCCTATGCAGGGTACTATTCCTGCACAGGGGGCAAACCTAGGAACTTCTTCTGCATCAGGGCCTTGGAATTCTTGGCAAGGATCCGTTCCCTCGTCCGGAATGCCGATCTGGGGTAATTCTCTCCATAATCAATGGAACCCTGGACAAGCTACTATGCCTATCCCCATGGGACCGACATGGGGCAACCCTTCCCAAAGTCCTTCGAATGTAATGCATGCCCAACCATCTATGTCCTATTTTAGAAATCACCCGATGATGTCTCCACATACGCAAAATCCATACGCTGGCCAGGGCCATGGTTTCTACCAGAATCCTGGCTAGCAGCCAAACTTTTCCTGGCAACCTGGTGCCAGTCAAACTCCAGACCCCTTTTTCCCAGGTTATCACCAACAACCCAAACTACCTTTCCTGGAAACCTTGCATTTGCCAGACTTGACAAGGTTGTTGAATGATCCTATCTGTCACGATCCGCGTTGGCCTCCTATGCCGATGAAGTTGCCTTCAGACATCCCAAAGTTTGAAGCCAAGCCTAATGAAGATCCAAGAGATCATGTGACTACCTTCCATCTTTGGTGCTCATCTAACTCGTTGAAATATGACTCTGTATAGTTGCGATTGTTTCAATGTACTCTCATTGGGAGTGCTCCAAAATGGTACATTGAGCTCGATCACTCAAGATACTCTTCCTTCGACGAACTAGCGATGGCTTTCCTAAACCATTTCCAGTTACCTGTGAGATACGACGCTGGCATAGAGATGCTTGCCAATTTCGAATAGACAACAACGGACCATATCTCGGATCACATCCGAGAATGGAGACGCCAGAAGAGTTTAATTAAGGTGTCAGTCCCACCAACATTCCTTCTTGAGTGGTTCCTTAAGTATTTTGTCCCGCAGTTATCCAAAGACATCGCGACGTCAGGAGTATTCTCTGAAGAAGATGCCATCATGAGAGCTCAACAATTTGAGCTCATCTATTCTCAGTCCAGTTTATTATACAACATCTTCCCAGATGCTCCATGCTCAATACTTGATAAAACTAGACAGAGAGCTGGACCACATGCCAGTGGTATTGTTGGTTTAACACAAACAAATCCCGCTGAGCAATTGACAAAGCAATTGCAATAGTTATCTATACAACACACAATGGCCAGCCAAACTACTACTTTGGCTGCTCCCCCTACCAAAACGTCGGAGGTACACACAGTGCAATTGACTAACCCAAAGGCCACCCAACATCCTGGAGGAAAGAGAAAACAACGAAAGAAGGGTAAGGGGGATAAAAAACCTACCGATAATGCTGGCGGGGACAACACTGAGAAAAGGAAGGCGAGGTATCCATGCAACTTGTGTGCGGAAGACCACCCGACCCATCTATGTCCTCGGTTTGCAGAAGCCCAAAAGTTTGTGACGCAACAACAACCTGCTGTGTTGACCAATCCATTTCAACATGGGAAAAAACTAACCCAAGCCTCTGCAAGCACGAAAGGGGGCAACCAAGAACCCTCTCCACCTGGAAATAACCCTGCATCCACGAATGTCTATATGGTGAGGGGTGATGCTTTTATATCGACTAGAGCGCATGACTATAGTAAACCAAGCACTTTTGAGAAGGGTAAAGAAGATGAACTCCCATCTCTTCCTCTACAGATTGAGAAGACGTTGGGCGAAACAATGACATGCATTCCCAAAGGTGCATTCAAAAAAGCTTCTCATAACCCAAACGCAAGGGCCACCCATAACTACTCTGTGGTGGAAGATTTATCACAAACCCCTTGTGCGATGTCCACTTTGGAGATCCTCCAAAGCTTCCCTTCCTAGAGGAAAGCCTTATTAACCGCTTTAGGATATACCAAGACTTGTAATATGGGTACAATCATGCTGGATACAACCGACTTAAAACCTTGCCTACCTTACCACGTAGCATTTCAGATAGTAGTGGATTATCCCACAAAAACTTTTACTCAGAATATCTTCCGCACGGTGGTTGATGAGGTCGCCTCGACATGAATTATGTCGTTGGCATGTTGGAAGGCCGTTGGCCATCCCATTTTGTCTTCGTCACATACTCTCCTCACCACTTTCGACGGTCGTTCGTTCCGACCACATGGTATCGTTCCTTCTTTCCCCGTGCAGTTAGGAGGGAAGACCATGTGTGTTGAAGTAGAGGTAGTCGATGATCCCCTCGACTATAACCTCTTGTTAGGAAGGAGTTGGACTTATGCCATGCAAGCAGTGGTTTCTATAGTTTTCCGGGTCTTGTTGTTTCCACACGAGGGCTGGATAGTGACTGTCGATCAATTATCTTTCTCCAGACCTGACCCTGCTTTGGGCATCCACAGTCCCAATGATTGATAATCCTCAACCAGGTGTTGTCAACGTAGGGGTTGGTTTGTGACCATATTTGATGGGTACCTTCGATTACCTGCCCCCTCAAGGTGATATCAAGTTTATATCCAATCACCATAAGTTTGAGATTTTTCAAGTTTCGTCGTTCCGCACGACTTACTTCGACGATCCATGGATACTTCCTTCCCCATCAGCCACGATGGATGGGACAGGGCACCCAGGCATATCCATGCCCTTGTTCGCAGCTAAAGTAGCGTACTCTTTAGTCCAACAAGCTTCAACTAGCACTGATCCAACTCTCGCACAAGAGTTCGATCCACTTCTAGAGCCTATTTGGGCTCAGGGTTCTCTCGATGGCCTCGATTCGTTAGACTTGGTCTTGCCCTCCGACGAAGCAATAATTGAAGCAATGACTAGTCCAGACAAACCCTGAGAAGATCTTCATCACAGGTCATACTTCCTCCTAGAGTTAAGACGAATCAAAGCAGGATAATTTACTGTGACTATGATGGGAGATCAGTCTTGTCCTATTAATCTCTTAGCTACCCACGAAGTTTATGATGAGGGTAATATGGAAACCATCGCTGAAACCATATCTATCAATATCTCCCGAAACCCTTGTGTCGTCGAGAATGTTTTCGTTAGAGATGACTGCTCCCCCAGAGAGATTCAATTCTATACAGATATTTTCAAAGAATTCTATGACGTTTTTGCCTAGTCTTATGAGGAAATTACAGGTATCGATCTAAAAATAGTTGAACATGAAATCACAACGTATCCTGATGCCAAGCCTGTTCGACAAAAGCTTCATCCAGTTAATCCTAAGAAAGCAACAACCATTAAGGTTGAGGTTGAGAAATTGCTAAAATTCGGGTTTATCTATCCTATCCATTTGACCCAATGGGTGTCGAACCCCATGCCGGTCAATAAAAAACAAGGCACGATTCGTGTATGTACTGACTTCTGTGATTTGAACAAGGCCTCTCCCAAAGATAATTTTCCCACACCTTTCATTGACTAGATCATTGATGAATGTGCGGGTTGTGAAGCCTTTTCTTTCATGGACGGTTTTTCGGGATATAATCAAATCCAAATCAAAACCAAAGACCAACACAAAATGGCCTTTATTTGTCCATGGGGTACATTTGCGTATCGTAAGATGCATTTTGGTCTTAAAAATGCTGGAGAAACCTTTCAGCGGGCCATGTCTTTTTCTTTTCATGATCTTAAGCATATAGTCGATGCTTATTTAGATGATTTAGCATCTTGATCTCGCAAGAGAATGGATCATCAAAAACACCTCTGACTCATCTTCGAACGTTGTCACTACTTTCAGATTCGCTTGAATCCAAAAAAGTGTAGCTTCTGCATAACGTCAGAACGTTTGTTAGGTTTCATAGTATCAACAACAGGGATCATGCTCGATCCTCTCAAGGTTGAGGCAATAATTCAGTTGCCTCCCCCATGCACAATCCTTCAACTTCAGAGTATATAGGGCAAGGCGAATTTTCTAAGATGATTTATTGCTAACTACACCAAGATCACCAAGGGCTTTATGCGATTACTTAAAAAATACATTCCCTTTTGTTGGGACGATGCCGCTCAACCCTCTTTCGCCGCATTGAAACATGCACTCACAACTACTCCTCTGCTCTGGCCACCTAACTATAACAAGGATTTCCTATTATATATGGCTGCAACAGAGTCAACCATTAGCATGGTCTTAGTTCAGGAAGATGACTTGTTCTTAGAATATGTCATCTATTACATGAGCTGAGGCCTTGTAGGACCGAAACTCAATTATTCTCATACCGAAAAACTTGCGTTGGCAACAGTCCATGCCGTTCAATGGTTCTGTCATTATGTTCTATTTCGCAAGACCACCGTTATTGCTGTCGTGAATCCATTTTAGTACATGTTGATACGATGAGTAATAGGTGGAAAAATCAGTAGATGGATAGTCATCCTCTAGGAGTTTGACTTGGATTTCGTTTTAGCGAAGTCCAAAAAGTCACTAGTCTTCGCAGAACTTATTTTGGAGCTTCCAGTTGAGTCAGGCAATCTTGTGCTCGAAGATTTGCCTATTAGAGGAGATATGTTTTTGATCACCTCGTCAGATCCCTGGTACGGAGATA
This sequence comes from Picea engelmannii, assembly GCA_009831015.1. NCBI lineage: Eukaryota > Viridiplantae > Streptophyta > Pinopsida > Pinales > Pinaceae > Picea > Picea engelmannii. The sequence goes on along the minus strand of ML778137.1, from coordinate 213,019 downwards.
TAATTATCTATCTCTAGACTTTGAAGAGCCCCACTACTGCTTCTCGTGATAAGCATCGACGCATACGCTATCAGGCTAAGAATTATCTCATCCTCGATGATACATTGTATCGAAAAGGTGTAGACTGCATCCTACACTGATGTCTCACTCACGAAGAAGTAGTTATCCTGCTTAACGATTTCCATACCGGAGCTTGTGGTGGTCATTTTTCTGGGTTGGAGACAACCCAAAAGATTCTACGAGCAGGTTACTTCTGGCCGACACTTATCAAGGATTGTATCGAACCAGTCAAGAAGTGCCATCCATGCCAAAACTTCTCTCAGAAGATGAGGGCACATCCCGCTCCCATGTTTCCTGTCATCACAGTTGGTCCTTTCACCAAGTGGGGGATTGATTACACTACATGCAACCCTCCTTCAGCAAGGGGGCACTGCTATATCATCGTAGCTGTAGACTACTTCACAAAGTGGGTTGAAGCTATGCCAACATTTAAAGATGATGGAGAGACTACAACTCTCTTTTTATTCAATCAGATAATAGTAAGGTTCGACGTCCCAAGAGAGATTGTCACTAACCATGGAAGTCACTTTCAGAACCAGATGATGACCGAGTTAACGTCAAATCTTGGGTTATGACAGGAACATTCATCACCCTACTACCCCCAAGCAAATGGGCAGGTGGAAGCTGTAAACAAAACTCTTAATACCATTCTACAACGAACTATCAACTCAGCCAAGTCAAATTGGCATTTGATGTTATACTCAGCATTATGGGCTTACCAAACATATGTTAAGACTGCAATCGGTTTCTCACCTTTTCAACTTGTTTACGGGCTGGAGGTAGTCTTTCCCATCAAATGTCAGATCCCGTCTCTAAAATTAGCAGTACAATTACTGCCAGATACTTCTCCACTTGAAGAATGGTTAGTATACCTTGAGCAACTCAATGAGAAGTGTCATGATGCAGCCCTGGCCAACGAGGCTCACAAACATAAGGTCAAGTGTTAGTATGATAGGTCTATTCATCCTCAGATTTTCTCTGAAGACGACCTTGTCCTGGTCTATGACCAAGATAAGGAACCCATAGGGCCAGGAAAAATCAAACCCATGTGGTTCAGACCTTTCATCATAAAAGAGGTTTTAAAAAAGGGTGCTTATCATCTGATTGATTTTGAAGGGAATGATTGGGTGGAGCCTAGAAATGGGCTCTACCTCAAGAAGTATTACTCATACAAAGGTCACTGTGGGTAACTTTTTGTAACATATGTATAGTCTTTATACTATTACTTTTTAGTTTCTTTTAGTGTTATGGACGTGTCGTTGATGTTATCTTTCGTCACTATGGAATATGTCAAGTGATTCCGAGGTGTTCGTTGGGTATGCAGATGGTGCTAGTCGACACACTCAGAGGCTTGCCTCCGCAACTTGGGTAATCTTTACACCTCAAGGCTAGTTATTATCTTCTGGAGGTATATGCTTAGGTGACAATACAAATAATGTCACCGAGTATAGTGGAGTTCTTGAGTTGCTTCGTGATGCTTTATCATTGGGTATCTCTCATCTCCAGGTCTATCTCAATGCTCAACTGGTTGTGTCTCAGTTAAATAGAGTATACCGGGTCCATGATCCAACTTTACATCGACGATTCCTTAGGGTACGTCTCTTAGAACGAAACTTTGATTATATTACATATTTTCATGTTCCTAGGAGATTAGACCAAGTTATAGATACTCCAGCTAATCAAATTTTAGATTGGCATATTGCACACATATGAAAGAACATTCACGTAAACATGTAAATACATTTTTTGCACACATGATCCATAAGACACAAAAGACAAAAAAAACCATATATAATATCATAAAGTAACCAAAGTACACCGATGGATGCAAGTGCCTCAAAAATAGGACCAATAATGAGTCACAGGGCTTATGCCCTCAAAAAATATACAAGTAGTGCTCCTGGCACGTCAAAATGTCTAACTAAAGTTAGGGCCTGTGGGCCCTGTTATACTGGTCCACAGCGTTGGCTAAACGCCGAAACAACCGGACCCATGTCCGCGGTGCCCCCACTACATGGGGCTGCATAGATGGTGGCAAGTCCTCAATATCTGCCATCGGGACCGTGCGAGTGAGCACAATAAAGTTACGCTCGACTCATCTCAATACCCTCTCAGCCTCCCCGGCTGGAAGATCTCCTGCTACTGCTAGTCCCCCTGCGGCAGCAGGTGCGGCCCCTGGTTGAGGACGATGCCTGTTCCTCGCATAGTCAACGGGTCGCACTAGTCCCACATTTGCACACAATGAACACATATCCGTCAAATAGTTTGGCATAACAAAAACAAATGATATATATAACAAAACAACATAAAAATTACATATGTTTAAAACAAAAAAAAACTACAAAGGTGGAGACTTACCCATCTCCCCTCACTCCTCGCCAGGAGGTACGGGTATCTCAGGGTCTCTCGAAAAATCAATCCCGGCATAGGGGTAATCCTCTATAACCAGGATCTGTCGTGACAACCATGCAAAGAAGTCATCATCGAAGGACTCATTGGTCCTTATGCCACCCTATCGCAGAAGTAATACTGCCCATCTACACACAGCAGGCAGAGAGGCCTGATGTCCTTGTACCACTACTCAAGGACTAAAACTTGGAACTCTCTCAAAAAAGAACGAACACAGAATGGTCCCGAACCTGAAGTTCCTATGTGTCCGAAAATGACAATATGTTAGCTGTCTTTTCATACACTTAAGCAATGTGGTACTCCAATCAAAAACTTGTGAATTTAAGCACTGGACTGCACAGTTCATCTATGCACATGACACCTGATGTAGAGCCGCAGAACTAGTAATTCACCCAATAAGCAATACTATCTCTTGTAGTGATAAGTTAGTGATATTGCTTATAGGCACCTGCGTGCTCGAGCAGTCTGTATCATCTGCACAATATAGACCTATCAATTCCACTATGTTATGCGGCCCTGAAGGAAAAGTCTAGAAGTTGACTGGTTCCCCTCTCCTGGAGAGGCCAGTCAAAAAGTAAATGTCCTTGACTGTGGGCACCAGTGACTGCCCCTCTAACATGAATTCCTTTGCATCTGGATGCCAGTAGTCAACCAAGGCATTCAGTATCCTAGGTTGTGCCCGTAAGAAAGGACATAGAAAAAACTTGAGTAACCCACATTGCATCAAAGTAGCCATAGCATTGGGGTCTTCCCCGACCAACTCATTCACCTCTTCATGCTCTCTTTCTCTCCAATGGAGATACATCCTACAAAACACCAAGGTTCAGGAGGGTTAACCCTTTCTTTTTATGCCTTTTTCATTCCATAAGGGGGTCCATGCGTGCTGTATTGGTGGCAGTCGCGTGTACACGCGTGCAGAGTTTACTTTGCCCGAATGTACACGTGGCCTGTCCAGAGACAACCCGCGTGGACTTAGGACCGACCTTTTAAAGGTCGACGCCCCCCTAAAAAATAAAACCCAATGCAAAAATAGAGACTTAAAATGCAAGATAAGGGAGTTTGTACTTACTTGGTCTAGACATAAGTTCGTTTCGTCCACTGTAGCTCCCAGAATCACTGCTTTTGACAAAGGGGGTCTTTTGGCTCTAGAGTCAATTTCCAAATCAGCAATGGTGATAATGATCTGCCAACTTCTATTTATAGACTTTTTGGCCTCTTTTTGTCACTTTTTTGGCCTCCCTTATCATCTTATTTATACCAAAAAACATTTAGAGTGATTCAAGAGTTGCATAGGAGGGATTTGATCGGATATTGGGACAGGTTTTTGGAGTTTTGAGTAATTTTCGACGTTCCATGAATTTTTTTTTCCGAAGATCAACTTGAGCATATAGGTTAGGCTTCTACCTTGATATTTGTACCTTGTTGTCTTTTTCCCTTGCCATAGGATCAATCCCATCAGGTTGTGACACAGAACCATCATAGCTACTTTAGAAGTGTCGCAACTTGGTGTTAGAGATTACCGGAACATGGATGCCCTAGGTAGATCCTGGTTGCATTATGGTATCTATGCTATCTCTAAAACACTGTAGGCTCAGGAGTCCTTGTAGTTTTTCCTGAATACGAGTTTGAGCCTCATTTGCATGATTCTTATTCGCTCTTGACCTCACCCTCAGGACTCCCCCCCAAAAAAAAATAAAATAAAAATAACGGGTGTTCTTTTAATCCCTTTTCAGACCCTATAAACATGAAAATATTACCGAGCGATCTTATGGCCTTTCATGCTCGTTAAACTGAAATTTGAAGTCCCTTCTGTTTGGCAGTAGTTTACCCCTTTTTTGGTCTGGATGGTCAACTGTACGAACAAAGGTATACTCTATGGAACTTCAGTTCTCTAGAAGAGTACTCTCAGGTATAATTTTATCCCTTTTTTGGGCCTGAGGGACTAAACTTACGAAGAAGGAACCCCCACAGAGTCCATAGTTAAGCTCTTTTCAAACTCCATAAAATTGAAAATATCGCTGAGTGACCTTATTCTTTCACACTCGTTAAACTGGTCCAGAAGAACATTCCTGACAGAGTCCATAGTTAATATTTTTTTAGACTCCTTAAAAATGAAAAAATGGCCGAGTGATCTTGTCCTTATCACACTCGTTAAAATGGTTTTGAATAGACGTCTTGTCGGTGCTAGTTTACCCCTTTTTCGAACTGACTAGACTATCTTCGAAAAAGGTACCTCAATGGAGTCTCCTTTTATGATTTTTCAGGCTCTCTAAATATGAAAAATCATCGAGTCTACCTTCTCTAGGCTCGTTAAAATTACATCGAAGGACGTTACCATTGTGTGTTTTGTTAACCACATTTTCATATCTTATACGCCAACCTTGTAGCACTTTGCTTCTACGTCTTAACACCCTTGGCCCCCGGAGGATTTTTCCCGAGTATCATTATTTTGAACATCAGTCTTTTCCTTGTGCCTTGAGATTGTATGTTTGTCACACTCATTCCTCCATTGTAACGTAACATTCCTTTATTCTTTTTTCCAAAATTATTGAAAAAAGACAAAAAAAATCAAATATACCCTAAAAAGAGGAAGGGAAAAGTATTTTCTTTATTGGAAGCATAACAAGTCGCCCTTGGATAACGCACATATTTCCATTTGTTCATCAAGATTTGGGATGTATTACAACCTTAGGAAGATGTTCTCACTACATAGAGTTGTGTCCTCCTCCATTTGGTTATTCTTCCAAAGATATGGAGAGTTTGCGTTGCCTCCTGCTTCATAAACTTATGATTAATGCCATGCTTCCTAAGTCTTATCATTTGTCATGCTATTGTCCAAGGGAATTTTCTACCAAGCCTGAGTCGCCCTCTTTGTAATTTGTCTCTTGCCCTCATACCCGACCATCCTGAATGTCCAATCAAGTCCTTGTTCAAAATCAATGAAGCCTTCAGTCTGATCATCAAGATTATCTAGTCCATGACCAATGAGCCATTGAAGACCTCTAGGTAGTGAAGTCGTACACTCATATTACACTCCTACCTTGAGTTTTGAATATTTTGAAGTTGTTGCTCGAGCTCTGAAGATCTCATCTCCAACCATCAGGCCATATAAACTTCTAGAAGATGGATACTCTATATGTATATCTTTTTGATTTCGAGATGTAGCTCCGCTGTGTATCATTTGCAGCTACAGTTTATATAGTTATTTGACATGGATCTATAGTGTATTTGATTGGTAGCCATGATTCTATTTTATCCTGAGCATGGGTATGCCTTCCTTGGTGAGACATTTGTTATTTTGCAGATGATGCCTCTCGGTTCCTGGTCCCTGGGCTCACTTATTCGACGCATCAGTAAATATTGGTAATGTATTTCAGCCATCAAATGCTATTTTGACCTCACACATTAGGGGGCATCTGTTATCATCCTAATTTGCACCATACATGCTTACCTGGAATCAGGCCATCTCAGATCCCTTCTTTGCCAAAGCACTGCTAGACAACTCTTTAAAAAACCTCTTTTATAAGGGCCCACGCACCCTACTCCATTACTGCACGCATGTACATGCTAGATGACCTAAAACAACCCATGTGGACCGACAAAAGAACGAAAAAAGGAAAGTTTCCGATGGAACACACAACTTTGGGTAAGATAACTAAAACTTCTGGCCATGCATGGCCGAAGGTTCATCCAAGTACCTAGCTTCTTCTAGCCTATAAAAGAAGGGCTAGGGGTCCCATTTGGAGGAGGAGAAAATAGAGTAAAGAAACTCTGCCCAATTGCATATTCCCATTGTCCCAACCCTTTAGCCATCCTTGTGCAAGAAGAGATATAGAGAAAAGAAGTTGGAGGACATTTGAAGAGGAGCCCAGGATCAGGATTCGCGGAGCAGTGGCTGGTATCAACATTGTAAGTTTATTCATTAGAGTTAATAATAAAGAAATGCTTTTCCCATCCCACTATATGAGTTCTTCATAGTTCAGTAAATATATGTTTGAATCTCTAACCCATTAGTCTATAGGTAAAATGCATGTGTAGTTTGTTTCTTGTTTTGTATGCAGTTCAATCTTGAGAGGATAGCTGCCAACAAGTGATCAAGCGTGAAGGGGGATCGACATCGAACATCTGGAACAAGGTATGTTGGTCTAACCATGTATATGATGAAAAGGAATGGGGTTTAAGTCTGGGGATGAAGGTAGAAAGTAGATTTCTTTTGGTCATATCTGCATGCATAAGATAACCCTATTTTATAGTCCGTAAGGGGATTTTGCTCACAACATTATATGAATTAATTATTTTAAAAGTAGTGTTATATTTTACCATACTTGTTTCTATTAATCTTCTCTTGATCTTGATGGGATATGATAATTTATAATTGCATTTAAATAGAATTAGACAACATTAGTTAGTTTAGTTTTAGATTTTAATTCTTCTGAGAACATCCTATTCTCAGATTCATATTTAGATAATAATTTAGAGTGGAAACTAGACCCACATACTAGTTGAAAACACTATCCCAAATGAGAGTGGGTCTAATTGGTACATGCCATTGGGTGTTCTCCCTTACCTGCTTGACATGACAATTTGGACCCATCAAAATAACACTTATCTATCATCAAATTAATTTCCAACACATTGGTTATTGAGGAGAAGGTTCATTTCCCAACTGTAGGAAACAAATGTGGATTCCACCCCCAAGATAAGCCATGATACCACCAGGGTTAAGAAACTCTTGCAAGGATCTATATCTCTATGCCTACCAAATCTATAATGCTGAATAAATTTGACCAATTAGAAATTTTACGTCAAATCCAACTAAGGAAAATCCTCCAAGCATCACACCCACCCCACAACTAGCATCGATACATTATTCCAATGATATAAACATAACACAATGAAACATATTTCCCTTCTGTTAGCGTCAAAAGTCACTCCTGGATTGCTTGCAGGAGCAGAGCCCAACACCCATCAGTTTTATGTCACGCTTTATTTAATGGGGTGATCAGATGGGTAAAGACTCAAGAAAACATAGCTTTAACTCGGGAAACCGGGCCTGGTATGTAGAAAGCAAGGGAGGTCTTGATCCAACTTCTGTCAGTAAATGATTAAAGGGTGGTAGAAAGAAGACTTGGGAGAAGGGTGAGCAAGACTGCCTCGGGCAATAGGCCTTCGGAAGCTTGAGGACGAAAAACTCGGAAGCCAAGATCCTCTTGGTCCAGAGCTTCAAGGAGCTGAGGGGTGACTCGACTGAATCTTTCAATTCCAAGTTTGTTCAGCGTCGAGAACATTACAAGAACCTATTAGAAACGATATGACTATTACAGTGATCCAACCTACATCATCCTATAACAGTCACAACTCGACTGGATCCTCCAATTCTGAGCTGTTCTAACGCAGTAAACAAAGAAATGGAAGGGAAGATGACATCCATAAAGTAAGAAATATCAAATGCCTTATACATTAACTAGAGCGACCAACGCTTCATCAAAACTTTACAATCGGGAGCTTTTCTCAACCATCGATCCTTTACAAAAAACTAAAACTGAGTCTATATACTCAGGAAAATTCACCTCTCAGAGGCATGCCCAGTCACCCAAAGCTTGGTGTCCCTTCAGTCAAACTCGTACTGATATCTTTCTTTAAGAGCCACCTTAACTACGCATGTCTCCTACAAGGAGGGTAGCTGAGCCATTAAGTGCTAGGCTAGCGTGCGCAGACTTCTCTGTTGAGTCGAGGACTTCGGCATGGTTTCTTTGAAAAATTTGATACACAGGGCCTCTTCGAGCAGACCGCTTTCCATACCCTCCATTCCCTATACTTAATGGATGAAAGGAGGTTTCAACCACCCGCTCCTGCCATCATTTACTTCAAGCGAGAAACAATTTTGAGATCGGACCCGATGGCACTTGGAGATCGCGATAATCCCCACTGTAACTGAACTCGGCGCCTTTGGCCTTCTTTACACAGCTCCTTTCTTTCCCCAAGTAACCACGGGCTGTGACCACCTGCTTATTTCCAAGGCGCTTTCGGTGTTCGCGAATGGTAAGGAGCTATTCCTGCAATTTGAAATCACGATGGGTGAAACACCGAGATGGATCAGTCTGGTGCCACATGTTCCTCTGAGATCTGATGGTCCTGAACTCACCCGCCGCTGCTGTGGGCCCGGGTCTGCGACTCTCCCGGCATATCGTGCGTTGGAATATAATGGAGCTGCTCTTTGCGCCTTGGAGCTGCGATGGGAGAAATGCCGAGATGGCTCAGTTTGCCACCATGTGTCCCCTTTGGATGGATGGTTGAAAAGGTTTCGTGATACCGTGGGCCCTGCTTTCGACACTATCAGAGTTCGGGGTTTCGAGATGTAAAACAACATGAAACTCTCACCCCTCGAACTCCTGAATGCCGAAACGCCGACACGACTAGACCTCGTGCCACGCGTCCTCTGGATGGACGACCGCTATTATCCCCTGCGCACAATATGGGCACGATTCCATGGTATTATCTTTGGCGCAACTTCCGATTCACGATTTCCTGCCAACCACTGATCTGCTTATATGGGTGGATTCGGACCGTTGACACTATAATCCTGCCCGCTCGCTTGATTTTAAGTTCGAAAATGACTTTTTCTGTGCGCTGCACTTGGGTGCTCCTCGTGCAACCTGCAGACCTGGATGTCCTGATGCTGAGGACAAGTAATGTTGCTAACATTAGGCTCCATGGGGGATAGAGTCATCCCTGTGATGCTCTAAGGACTCATTTTGTAGTTCCAGTGCCTTGATATTGGGCTATGGAGTCACTTACTAAGCCGAAACAATAAAAGTAAAAACAAAGAACAGAAAGGACAATATTTACAAAACATAGGAGCCACTGAAGGCTCAGAAAAAACATTTTTTAAGAAAATGCCCATTTACTGGGCTGCTGAAAACTTCTTCACCCTCCAAATCCTGCAACCTGTAAGTGTTATTTGAGAAAAATTCAGAGATTTTGAAGGGGCCGATCCACAGGGCTTCAAATTTGCCGTGTTTTCCCTTATCTTTCTTAGGAGCGTCCCATTTCAGCACTAGGTCTCCTATCTGGAATATCTCCTTCTTGGTCTTCTTATCGAAAACCTGCTTGATCCTTTGATGATGGCCTTGAATTCTGTCCATTGCCTACTCCCTGGCCTGCTGGACCTCCACTAGCTGATGAATCCTTCTGATCATGTCATCAGGCTCCTCCTGATGATCCTGGAGGAATTTTTCCACAGGAATGGCTAGATGAGAAGGAAAAATAGCCTCTGCTCCATAGACTAATTGGAAAGGAGAGACGCCTATAGATCTCTTTGTGGTCAGTCGGTCGACCCATAGAGAAAATTTCAATCTGGAATGCTAGGCCTTCTTGTTGTCTTCCAACAATATTTTGATGATTCTTATCAGGATTTTGTTGGAGGATTCTGCTAAACCGTTGCCCTGTGGATAATATGGGGTGGAGTGAATCAGTTTGATTTTGAACTATTCACAGAACTTGGCTAATGGCTCAGACCTGAAAGCAGCTGCATTATCAGTGACAATCTTATTTGGGCAGCCGAACCTTGTGATGAGGTCCTCCAAGAACCCAATGATTACTTTGTGTGAAGCACTCCTGGTAGGGATAGCTTCAATCCACTTGGTAAATAAATCTGTAGCAGTCAAGATCCATCTATGCTGCCCACTGGAAGCGGGGTGAATTTCTCCAATGAAATCTAGGCCCCATTGCTAGAATGGTCCCGAAACAACTATAGGCTGTAAAGGCAGAGACTTGAGCTGTTGTTTTCCTGTAAATCTTTGACATTGGATACAGGCTCTAACTCCTCTGTGGACATCAGCGAACAAGGTAGGCCAGTAGTACCCGGCTCTGAGAATTTTGTGGGCTGTGGCCTTCCGGAAATGGTGCCCTCCACATAAGCTGCTGTGAAATTCAACCATGATCCTGTCAGCCTCTTGTTGTTGGGAAATAATACCCTACGGACTAACAAGCTAGGGATGAACTTGTACGCAGATCATGACCTCAAATAAAACACTTTTAATCTACCACCCCAATACTCAAACCCCTTTTTCACACACAAGCATGGAAAATATCTACTAACCTTTTTATATCGACGTTTGATGTAGATCCTCCGTTGCGCTTTATACGCTTGCTCTCGCTGCTCCTTCCAAAGACAATCCTGCAATCAAGACAAAACACTATGCATGCATGCTATTCTTCTACCTAAGGGTTAGATATTAAGCATAAATCGAATAAAATGTATATCATCCATGTATTGGGACGGGAAAAGTATCTTTTTATTAATCTCAAGATGAATCAACTTACAATACTGATAGAGACCGACCACCGTTCCTCGATCCTAATCCTGGGCTCCTCCTCTTCTTTGTCCTCCAACTGCTTTGCTTGAATTCTTCGTAGGCTTGAGGAAAGGCTAAAGGGTTGGGACAAATGGATTTGGCAATTGGGCAGAGTTTCTTTGCTATATTTTTCCTCCTTCAAATAGTACCCCTACCCCTTATTTTATAGGCTAGAAGGAGCTAGGGTGTTGGATGAACTCTCGGCTATGCATGGCTGGGAGTTCTAGTTAACTGACCCAAAGCTTTTCATCCCATCGACAACTTTCCTATTTTTGTTCTTTATTAGGTAAACACGGGCTGTAGTGGGCCAGCCAGCGTTCCAACACATGCAATAGTAGGCCTGCTAGCGTTCCAACGCGCCCAGTAATGGGTTAGGGCGCAGGTTACTTAATTTAAGAGGTTTTTCAAGAGTTTGTTCAACATGTCTTTGGAAATGAAGGGAAATGAATTGGCCTGATGCCAGGTAAGCATGGATGGTGCAATTTAGGGTTATAACAGATGCCCCCTAATGTGTGAGGTCAGAAGAGAATCTGATGGCCGAAATACATTACCAATTCTTTACCAATCTGTACTGATATGCTGAATGAGTGAGCCCAGGAATTAGGAATCAGGAGGTGCCGTCTGCAAAAAATATCAAATGTCTCACCGAGGCGGGCATACCCATGCTCGGAATAAAATAGAACCATGGCTACCAATCAAATACACTGTAGATCCATGTCAAATAACTATGAAGAGTAGCCACGAATAATACACAGCGAAGCTACATCTCGAAATCAGAAAGATATACATATAAAGTATCCATCTCCCAGAAGCTGATTCGGCCTGATGGCTGTACTTCAGAGCTCGAGCAACAACTTCAAAATATTCTAAACTCGGGTAGGAGTGTAATATGAGTGTACGAATGCACTACCCAGAGGTCTTCGACGGCTCGTCGGTTATGGACTTGATAATCTTGATGATCGGACTGAAGGCTTCAGTGATTTCAAACAAAGACTTGATTGGACGTTCAGGATGGCCAGGCATGCGGACAAGAGACATATTGCAGAGGGGCCGACTCAAGCTTAGTGACAAACTTCCCTTGGACAATAGCACGACAAGTGATAAGACTCAGGCAACATATCTGTTAATCATAAGTTTACAAAGTAGGAGGCAACGAAAACTCTCCATATGTTTGGAAGAGTAACCAAACGGTGGAGGACACAACTCAATATAGCGAGCAAAGCTTCCTAAGGTCATACTACATCCCATAGTCTGATGAATCAAATAGACAGATGTGCTTTATCCAAGGGCGACTCATGATGTTGCCAATAAAGAAAATACTTTTCCCATCCTCTTTTTGGGGTATATTTGATTTTTTTTTGTTCTTTTTGATGATTTTGAAAGAATAAAGGAATATTACATTACAATGGAGGAACGAGTACAACAAACATACAAGCTCAAGGCACAAGGACAAGACTAATGTTCTAGGAAATGATACTCGGGAAAAATCCTCCAGTGGCCAAAGGTGTTAAGATGCAAAGGCAAACTGTTACTAAGCTGATGGCTAAAGGACGCAAATGCGGTTGATAGAACACAAAATGGTAACGTCCTTCGAGGTAAGTTTAACGAGCCCAGAGAAGGGAAGCTCGATGTTTTTCATATTTAGAGAGTCTGAAAAAAGCATAAAAGGAAACTCCATTGGGGTACCTTTTTTGACAATAGTCTAGTCGGTTCGAAAAAGGGGTAAACTAGCACCGACTAGACGTCAATTCAAAACCATTTTAACGAGTGTGA
>ML778137.1:190142-200370 GCA_009831015.1 Picea engelmannii | reverse complement strand
CACTCGACAATCTTTTCAATTTTAGGGAGTCTGAAAAGAGCTTAACTATGGACTCCAGGGGGGGTTTCTTTTTCGTAGATTTAGTCCCTCAGGCCCGAAAAAGGAATAAAATTATACCTGAGGATACTCTTCTAAAGAATGGACATTCAATTGAGTATTCCTTTGTTTGTACAGTTGACCATCTGGACCGAAAAAGGGGTAAACTACCGCCGGACAGACGTGACTTCAAATTTCAGTTTAACGAGCGTGAAAGGCCACAAAATCGCTCGACAATCTTTTCATGTTTAGAGGGTCTGAAAAGGGATTAAAAGGAGACCCTTTATGTCTTGGGAGTCTGGAGGGTGAGTCAAAGAGTGAAAAAGACCCATGAAAATGAGGCTCAAACTCGTATTCAGAAAAGACTATACGGACTCCCGAGCCTACTATGTTGTCAGAAACGGCATGGACACCATAATGCAACCAGGAACTACCTAGGGCATCCATGTTTTGGTAAGCTCTACCACCAAGTTGTGACAATTCTAGCAGATATGACGGTTCCGTGTCACAACCAGATGGGATCGATCCTATATCGAAAGAACAAAAGGCAACGAGATGCAACAGTGGGGATGAAATCCTACCCTATATGCTCAAGTTGATTTTTGAATTTTTTTTTTTATGGACCGTCCATATATTTTTTTTATTTTTTGAAACTCAATAAAAAATGTCCCAATACCTATTCAAATCCCTCCCATATAACTCCTGAACCACTCAAAATGGTTTTTGGTATAAAGAAACTGATAAAGGGGCCCAAAAAAGTGACAAAAAGAGGCCAAAAAGTCTATAAATAGAAGCTGGCAGCTCATTATCACCATTGCTGATTTGGAAATTGACTCTGGAGCCAAAAGACCCCCTTTGCCAAATATCGTGATTCTGGGAGCTACAGTGGACGAAACAAACTTCTGCTTGGACCAAGTAAATACAAACTCCCTTATCTTGTATTTCAATACTTCATTTATTGTTTGTTTTTGAGTTTGGGGGTGGGCGTCGACCTCAAAGAGGTCATCCCTAGGCAAACGCGGGCTTTCCAGGGACAGCCCACGAGTACCCGCACGTAGAGCCAAAGCTGCACGTGGGTACTTGCGACTGTCGCCTCGACAGCCCGCGGGTACCCCCCGCGTGATGAAAAACCCAACCTAACTAAGTACTGATGCCCTCCTTTTGCCTTGTGGTTTTGGCAGGATGTATGTTCAGTGGAGGGAGAGGGAGAACGAGGCTGCCAATGAGGCAGTGGCTGCAGATCCGAACGTCATGGCCGTGCTGACGCAGTGTGGCTTGGTGAAATTTTTCTTGTGTCTGTTTATGCACGCTCAACCTAGGATACTGAATTCCTTGGTTGATTATTGGCATCCAGATGCAGAGGCCTTCATGATAGAGGGGCAATCCTTGGTGCCCACCACCGAGGATATCTACTTTTTAACGGGCCTCTTGAGGAGAGGGGAACCCGTCAACTTTCATACCTTTCCTGCGGGGCCGAGCAAAGTCTTGGAATTGATAGAGGAGTACTGTGAGGCTGGGACCGATCAAATATCTTCCCTGGTTCCCGTGAGCAGGATTACCAACCTCGCCCTCCAGACCATTTTATCACTCATAGGGCGGATTATCGGCTCTGCGGCCGTGCACCAGGATTCGCGTGCACATATGAACTGTGCAATTCAATGCATGAATGCACAAATTTTTGACTGGAGTACCACATTACTGGCAAGCATGACAGGCCAGCTGACAACTTGCAGACAATGGACGCATAGGAACTTCGGGTTTGGGACCATCCTATGTTCGTTTTTCTTTGAGAGAGTTCCGTGTTTCAGTCCTCGGCTGACAGTACGAGGACATCTGGCTACTTTCCCCGTAGTGTGCAGATGGGCAGCTTTGCTGCCACGACAGGGTGGTGGAAGGACCATAGAGGCCTTCAATGATGACTTCTTTGCGTGGCTGTCGCGATAGATCCCAGCGATTGAGGACTACCCATATGCAGGGATTGATTTTTCCATAGATCCAGCGATACCAGTGCCTCCTGGTGAGGAGCGAGGGGAGATGGGTAAGTCTCCACCTATCTAGTTTTTTTTGTTTGCATATGTAATTTTTATGTCTTTTTGATATATATATCATGTTTTTGTATAACAGAGTTTTTGACGGGTGAACATTGTATTGCATGCATATGTGGGACCCGTGCGACCTGCTGATTATGCACGGAATAGGCGCCGCCCACGGCCAGAGGCCGTAGCTGCCGCCACCGGGGGAGCAGCAGTAGCAGGGACCCTCCCAGCAGGGGAGGCCGGGAGGGTTCTTAGGCGGATTGAGCAAAACTTCACTGCGCTCACTCGCACAGTTCCCATGGCAGAGATAGAGGACTTTCCACCCTCCTTGCAGACTCATATTGTGGGGGTACCTCAGACATGGGTCCGATTGTTTAGGCATTTTGGGTCAGGCTGTATTTGAGTATAACAGGGCCCATAGGCCCTGAACATACTTGTAGACTTTTATGTGCCTCGAGCACTGATATGTATATATATTTTTTGAGGGCATAAGCCCCAACGACTCGTTATGGTTCCCACTTTTTGAGGCGCTTGCGCCCATCCATGTACTCTGAGGATTTTATCATGTTTATATATGGTTTTTATTTATTTTTTGTGTCTTATGGATTATGTGTAAAAAAATGTATTTGCATGTGTATGATCATGATCTTTTTATGTGTGAGCAAGATGCCAATCTAAAATGTGATTAGCTAGAGTATCCGTGATTTGATTTAGACTCCTAGGAACATGAAAATATGTAATATAATCAAAGTTGCGTTCCAAGAGACGTACCCTAAGGAATCGTCGGTGTAAAGTAGGGTCGTGCACACGATATATTTTGTTTAGCTGTGACACAACCAGTTGAGTGTCTAGATAGACCCGGAGACGAGAGATACCCAATGTCAAAGCGTCACGAAGCAACTCAATAAATGCACTATACTCAGCAACATTGTTTGTGGTTTCTCCCAAGCATATCCCCCCGGAAGATAACAACTGACCCTGTGGTGTAAAGATTACCCAAGTGGCGGAGGCAAGCCTCCGAGTGTGTCGACTAGCACCGTCCGCATACCCAATGAATACCTCGGACTCACTTGACATCTGCCATAGTGACGAAAGATAACATTAATGACACGTCCATAACATGTTTTTCAAAAGAAACGAAAGAAGTTAATAGCACAAAGACTATACATATGTTACAAAAAGTTACCCACAATGACCTTTCTATGAGTAATACTTCTTGAGGTAGAGCCCATTTCTAGGCTCCGCCAAAGCATTCCCTTCAAAATCAACCAGACAATAAGCGCCCTTTTTTAAAACCTCCTTAATAATGAAGGGTCCGAACCACATGGGTTTAAACTTTCCTGCCCCCAGGGGGTCCTTATCTTGGTCGTAAACCAGGACAAGGTCGCCCTCAGAAAAAATTTGAGGATGAATGGACCTATCATATTGACACTTGACCTTATGTTTATGATCCTTGTTGGCCAGGGCCGCATCACGACACTTCTCATCAAGCTGCTCAAGGTGTACTGATCGTTCTTCGAGTGGAGAAGTGTCTGGCAATAACTGTATTGCCAATTTCAGAGATGGAATTTGACATTCGATGGGAAAGACTGCCTCCAGCCCGTAAATGAGTTGGAAAGGTGAGAAACTGGTCACAGTCTTAATTGATGTTCGGTAAGCCCATAATGCTGAGTATAACATCAAATGCCAATTTGACTTGGCTGAGTTGATGGTTCGCTGTAGCATTATCTTGAGAGTTTTGTTAACAGCTTCCACCTTCCCATTGGCTTGGGGGTAGTAAGGTGATGAATGTTCTTTCCATAACCCAAGATTTGATGTTAACTTGGACATCATTTGGTTCTGAAAATGACTACCATGGTCAGTGACAATATCTCTCGGGACGCCGAACCGTGCTATAATCTGGTTGAATAAGAAAAGAGACGCAGTCTCTCCATCATATTTAAACGTTGGCATAGCCTCGACCCATTTAGTGAAATAGTCATTTAGTTGGTTGCATGTAGTGTAATCAATCCCCCATTTCATGAAGGGACCAACTGTGATGACAGGAAACATAGGAGCGGGATGTGCCCTCATCTTCCGCGAGAAGATTTGGCACAGATGGCACTTCTTGACCGACTCGATACAATCTTTAATAAGTGTGGGCCAGAAGTAACCTGCTCGTAAAATATTTTGGGTTGTTGCCAACCCAGATAAGTGACCACCACAAGCTCCTGTATGACAATCGTTGAGCACTATGACGGCCTCCTCATGAGTGAGACATCGACGCAAGATATAGTCTACACCTCTCCGATACAACGTATCATTGAGTATGAGATAGTTCTTGGCCTGATGGCGTATCCGCCGATGATCATCATGAGAAGCAGAGGTGGGGCACTTCAAAGTCTGAAGATAGATCAGTATATCTCTGTACCAGGGGTCTGACGATTCGATCAAAAACATATCCCCCCGGATAGGCGATTCCTCAGGCACCACGTCACCTGACTCAACCGGAAGTTCCGAAATAAGTTCTGCGAAGACCAATGACTTCTTGGACTTGGCTGAAATGAAGTCTAAGTCGAATTCTTGGAGGATGACCATCCATCTACTGATTTTTTCGCCGATAACTCGTCGTGTCAACATGTACTGGAATGGATTCACGACAGCTACGATGGTGGTCTTGCGAAACAAAACATAATGACAGAACCGTTGAACAACATGAACTGTTGCCAAAGCAAGTTTTTCGAGATGAGTATAATTAAGTTCTAGTCCTACGAGGCCTCGACTCAGGTAATAGATCACGTATTCCGAAAACGAATCATCTTCCTGAACTAAAACCATGCCTATGGTTGACTCTGCGGTAGCCAAATGTAATAGGAAATCCTTGTTATAATTCGGTGGCCGTAGTAGAGGTGCGGTTGTAAGAGCGTGTTTCAATGCGTCGAAAGAGTGTTGCGCTGCTTCATCCCAGAAAAAGGGAACATCTTTCTTCAGTAAACGCATGAAGCCCTTGGTGATTTCAGCGTAGTTGGCAATGAAGCATCGTAAGAAGTTCGCCTTGCCTTGAAGGCTCTGAAGTTGTAAGATTGTGCGTGGGGGGGGCAACTGGATTATCGCTTCCACATTAAGAGGATTGACCATGATCCCCGTGGTTGACACTATGAAACCTAACAAACGTCCTGACATGACGCAAAAGCTGCACTTGTTGGGATTCAAGCGAATCCTGAAGTAGTGATAGCGTTCGAAGATTAGTCGGAGGTGCATAGGATGATCCTTTAGCTTGTGAGAGTGTGATGCTAAATCATCTAGATAGGCCTCGACTATATGTTTGAGGTCGTGAAATGAAAAAGACATGGCCCGCTGGAAAGTGGCTCCAGCATTCTTGAGACCAAAAGGCATCTTGCGATAGGCGAATGTTCCCCACGGACAAATGAATTCCGTTTTATGTTGGTCCTCAGGTTTGATTTGGATTTGATTATAGCCTGAAAAACCATCCATGAATGAAAAGGATTCACAACCGGCACATTCATCAATGATCTGGTCGATGAATGGGGTTGGATAATTATCTTTCAGACATGCCTTGTTCAAATCACGAAAATCGGTACATACGCGAATCGTGCCTTGTTTTTTATCGACCGGCACGGGGTTTGACACCCATTGAGTCAAATGTATAGGGTAAATGAACCCTGCCTTAAGCAATTTCTCAACCTCAGCCTTGATGGTTGCTGCTTTCCTAGGATTAATTGGGCGAAGTTTCTGTCGAACACGCTTAGCATCAGGATACGTTGTGATTTCGTGTTCAACTATTTTCAGATCAATGCCTGGCATTTCCTCATAAGACCAGGCAAAAACGTCGCAGAATTCTTTAAAAAGATCAGTGTAAATCTGAATCTCTTCGGGGGAGCAATCCGCTCCGACGAAGACATTCTCCACGATGCCAGGGTTGTGGGAGATGTTGATAGGTATCGTGGCAGCGATAGTCGCCATATTGCCCTCAGCGTAAATTTCCTGTGTAGCTAAGAGGTTAATGGGACATGGCTGATCTCCCGTCATGGTGATAGTGAATTCGCTTGCATCGATCCGACTTAACTCTGGGAGGAAATATGATCTGTGATAAAGATCTTCCCAAGGTTTGTCCGGACTAGTCATTGCTTCGATTACAACTTCGTCAGAAGGCAAGACTAAGTCCAACGAATCACTAGTAGCAAGAGAACCCTGAGCCCAGATAGGCTCAAGAAGTGGATCCAACTCTTGTGCAGGAGTCGAATCAGGAGTAGCTGAAGCTTGCTGGAATAACGAGTATGCTACTTCAGCAGCCAACAAGGGCATGGACATGCTAGAGTGCCCTGTCTCATCCATCATGGCTGACGGGGAAGGAAGAATCCACGGATCCTCAAAGTAAGTCGTGCGGAACGACGAAACATGGAAAATCTCAGCCTTGTGGTGAGTTGATATAAACTTGACATCGCCTTGAGGAGGTTGGTAATCGAAAGTACCCATCAAAGATGGGCACAAAACAACTCCTATGTTAACGACACCGGCTTGAGGATTATCTATCATGGGAACCGTGGATGCCCCCAAGGCTGGGTCAGGTCGAGAGAAGGACAACTGATCAATGGTCACTATCTGGCCTTCATGTGGAAACAATAAGACTCGGAAAACTGTAGCGACCACCGCTTGCATAGCATAAGTCCAACTATGCCCTAACAAGAGATTGTAGTCGATGGGGGCGTCAACTAGCTCGACTTTGACGCACACGGTCTTTCCCCCTAACTGCACGGGGAAAGAAGGAATGATGCCATGTGGTCGGAAAGAACGACCGTCGAACGCAGTAAGGAGAGTAGGTGATGGAGACAACTCGGGCTGACCAATGGCTTTCCAACATGCTAACGACATAATGCAAGTCGAAGCGCCCTCGTCGACCACCGTGCGGTAGATATTCCATGTAAAAGTTTTCATGGGGTGAGCCACTACTATCTGAAACACGACGTGGTAAGGCAAACAAGGTTTCAAGTCAGTCGTATCTAACATGATGGTACCCGGGTTACAAGTCTCAGTAGAGCCTAAAGCAGTCAGCAAGGCTTTTCTTTGAGCAGGTCAATTTTGGAGGACCTCCAAAGAAGACATAGCGCAAGGGGTTTGTGATAAATCTTCCACCACAGAGTAGTTCTGGGCGACCCTTGCGTTTGGATTGTGAGAAGCCCTCTTAAATGCACCCTTTGGAATGCGTGTCATCATTTCTCCCAACGTCTTCTCGATTTGTAGAGGAAGAGACGGGGTCTCGGCTTCTTTACCCTTCTCAAAGGCGCTTAGTTTACTATAGTCGTGTGCTCTAGTCATGATTAAAGCATCACCCCTAACCATATATACGTTCGCGGAAGATGAATTATTTGGGTGAGGGAAGTTTTCCTGGCTGCCCCCTTCGACACTTGTAGAGGCTTGAGTTAAATTTTGCCCATGCTGAAAGGGATTAGTCAACATAGCTTGCTGTTGCTGTGTGACAAACTTCTGGGCCTCCGCAAGTCGAGGGCATAAATGGGTCGGGTGGTCTTCCGCGCACAAGTTGCATGGATACCTCACCTTATTCTTTTTCGTGGTGCCCTCGCCAGCATTATCCGTGGGTTTTTTATCCCCCTTACCCTTCCTGCGTTGTTTTTTCTTCCCTTCAGGCTGCTGGGTGGCCTTTGGGGTAGTTGTCTGTACGGAGTGTACTTCCGACGTTTGGGTAGGAGGAGCAGCCAAAGCAGTAGTCTGGCTGGCTGCTTAGTGTTGTATGGATAACTGTTGCAATTGCTTTGTCAATTGCTCAACGGACTTACTTTGTGCTGAACCGACTATACCATCGGCATGTGGTCCAACTCTCTGTCTAGTTTTCTCCAGTATTGAACGGGACACATCTGGTAAGATGCTGTATAACAAACCAGACTGAGAATAGATGAGCTTGAATTGTTGAGCCCGCATAATGGCGTCTTCTTCAGAGGAAACTCTGGACGTTGCGATGTCTTTGGACAACTGTGGGACCAAGGACTTAATGAACCACTCCAACAAGAATGCTGGTGGGATTGGTACTTTGATTAGACTCTTTCGACGTCTCCACTCTCGGATATGATCAGAGATATGGTCAGCTGTCGTCTGTTCGAAATTGGCTAGCAACTCGGTGCCGACATCGTATCTCACAGGTAACTGGAAATGGTTAAGGAAAGCCATAGCCAGTTCACCAAAAGAAGAATATCGTGAGCGATCAAGCTCGATGTACCATTTCGCGGTGCTCCCGATGAGAGTGCGTTGAAACAATCACAACTGGACGAAGTCATCTTTCAGTGAGTTAGATGAACACCAAAGATGGAAAGTAGTCACGTGATCACCTGGATCTTCGTTAGGCTTGGCCTTGAACTTGGGAATGTCCGAAGGCAACTTTTTTGGCATAGGAGGCCAATGTGGATCATGACAGATAGGATCATTTAACAACCGTGTTCAATCTGGCAAGTGTAACGTCGCCAAAAATGGTAGTTTAGGTTGCTGTTGATAGCCTGGGAGAAAGGGCCTGGGGTTTGACTGGCACCAGGTTGCCATGAAAAGTTTGGTTGTTGGCTCAGATTCTGGTAGAAACCATGTCCCTGACCAACGTATGGATTTTTCATCTGTGGAGACATCATTGGCTGATTCCCCATAAAGGACATAGGATTTTGGGCACTCATTGTGTTTGACGGACTTTGGGAAGCATTGCCCCATGCCGGTCCTGTTGGGAGAAGCATAGCAGTCTGTCCGGGGTTCCATTGACTGTGGAAAGAATTACCCCAGAATGGCAATCCAGCGGAGGGAACAGATCCTTGTCCTGAGTTCCAAGGTCCTGGTATATGTGCCCCCGACATAGGAATAGTACCCTACGCCGGAGTAGGCTGTCCAAATATGGGAGTGCCCCCAGACGGGAAAGAAGTGGGTGTGAAAGTGTTGTTACCAAACCTCCCGTTCCAAACAAACGGTGACGAACCTACCAGCTGAGTTTGCGCAGGTGTTCCTTGACTCCCGGCTCCAAATGAACTCGTGTGTGCGGGCTTCCCGGTTGTTTGCTGATGTGAACCACCAAGTGAAGGGGACGAAGGAGGAATATGACCTCCAGCGTGAGGAAAAGCATTGAAAGGTACATGAATGCCCCCAAGTTGACCTTGCAGAGGAGCGTTAGAGCTCCCTTCCCCCAGACCCAAAGTCTGTAAAGTGGAGTGAGTGAGTGCAGGACTTGTTCCTGAACTAGGCATACCATATGAAAATGGAGAGCCTGTCGCACTAGGTGTGAAGGGATTTGTGGCCGCCACGATGGATGGGGTCGGTCCACTTTGTGACGTAGTTGCGGCAAAATCCATGGTGGTCCGGACCGACGACGACAAGTTAGGAGATGCTTCTCCTGTGGTAGCAACAGTGGTGGGAATGGAAGAATTCCCAGAGGAAGTAGCAGCGTTTGTTGCCATAGCTGTATGAGGCACTGACAGGAGTTCGGTAAATTGGACTGGTACAATAACCGGTGTCCAGATATCAATGTTTGGGGTTTCAACCGATCCAAGATTGGCGATTGATTCCTCCGGGGTTTGTTCAGGCTCAATGGTTAGAAACCCGGCTGCTTCGAAAGACCCTTGTTGGTCTAGCTTTCGCCGCAATGGTGGCAGGGGTGGCTCCAGTATAACCGATGGCAGGACCAGAAGCCTTCGTGACTGGCGGAGCTCTGAATCCTCCACTGTGTGAGAAGATTCATGACACGCTAATGTATTCTACACGAACAAACAGTAACACACTGTTCAAGGATAAATTCGTGAGTGCGGACACAGACCAATCTCCTCAGATCCACCTGGATCTGGAACAAACTGTGACAGAATACTACTCTTTCCCTAGTTCTAAAGTATTGAATGGACAAGAGAAGAAGGATGATGTACTTACTTTATGAAAGCTCTCCTTATCTCTGTTGATCCTCGCTCTGCTACGATGCTCTTGCGTCGTCCAATCACAACAACACAAACCAATCACAACAAAGAGATTAATATATTAAAAACTCTAGACTATACATGTGATCAAGGAGTCATGTAATAAGATGATATCATCATTATGGGAAAGGGACATATTCATGTATTATATTAACTGAAAGAAAAGAAATACAACCTGAGCCTTGATGTCGTAGATCTCCTTTCAAC
>ML778137.1:149738-189074 GCA_009831015.1 Picea engelmannii | reverse complement strand
TTTTTTTACATCACAGGTATGAAGGAGAAACTGATGATGTGTAAATACTCAAAGATAAAACGAACAAGAAATGCTTGGAAACAAAAACTTTTACAAAAATGCAAAAACCAACAACCTTTCAACAAGAAAGACTTCTTTTCCTTTTGAATTTTCTAAGATTTTATGCAGAAAAACATCGAGAAATTTCGCTCAATCTGTGAGCTACTTATGTGCTAAATGTACTGCAAAAATTATGAAAAAAGGCTTCTTCCTAGCTACTGATGCAACAACACAATCTTCAAACCAAGAAGAAAATGAAAAAGAGAATTTTTTTTTTATTTAATTGCAAAATCAAGAAAAAAGGGAAAATGCCGACAAGCACAAAACCAAGAAAGCAAAATAAAATTCTGACTTAAAGCACAGATCACAAAGAACCAGAGCAAAGACGCACAAAGGCAATCAAGAAAGCACCGATTCTAACACTTGTCTAAAAACCATAAAACAAATTTTTTCTTTTGTCTTTTCTATCAAAACATCAACTAAGAAAAACACAGGCTAAGGATTAGAGGTCCTAACCTGCTGACTGTGTAGCCCCAGACTCAAACCCCTGAGAGGAACACTTCTCACCAAAGGAGGGGTTGACTGCCCCACCCAAGCTGAAAAGAAACCAATCAAGCCCGCGACTGTCACTGAAACAACACGCGTGCAAACGCGTGCTGAGCTATAACAACGCGCGGGTACCTGCGGGCTAAACCTAAACAGGCCTCTGGTATTGACAACCAGGGTCTCTTAAAGGCTTGGATGCTTCTCCTTCAACAGAAAAAACAAAAAATAATTGCAAAAAGAAAACAAATGCAATAAAGCAGACTGAGACAAGACAGTGAACCAGTGAGACCCAGACATGATCCAGAAAGCCCCCTGAGAATGTAAAATTCTGACAGGGAAGAGGAGACTGCCTCTTAAGATTTCTGAGTCTTACACGCTATTGAAACCACTACAACAAGCGTTCACACGTGGGCTGTAGAAGGTTAGGGTGCGGGTTACACGTGTGCAGGCCTTCTGCAGGCCGCATGTACCTCTGTGTGTCCCAATAATAAATGTCAAGCACAGTCAAGGAAAAGCTGGTATTAATAACCAGGTTCCCTGCTAGCTCTGACCTAACAAAAAATAGACAAACAAAGAAGTAGAAAATATAATTCCTTGAACTACCCAAAAAACCTTAATGAAATCTGGGAACCCTAAGAGTAAAATCCCCAGTGGAGTCGCCAATTCTGTTGTTGGGAAATAATACCCTACGGACTAACAAGCTAGGGTTGAACTTGTACGCAGATCATGACCTCAAATAAAACACTTTTAACCTACCACCCCAATACTCAAACCCATTTTTCACACACAAGCATGGAAAATATCTACTAACCTTTTTATATCGACGTTTGATGTAGATCCTCCGTTGCGCTTTATCCGCTTGCTTTTGTTGCTCCTTCCAAAGACAATCCTGCAATCAAGACAAAACACTATTCATGCATGCTATTCTTCTACCTAAGGGTTAGATATTAAGCATAAATCGAATAAAATGTATATCATCCATGTATTGGGACGGGAAAAGTATCTTTTTATTAATCTCAAGATGAATCAACTTACAATACTGATAGAGACCGGCCACCGTTCCTCGATCCTGATCCTGGGCTCCTCCTCTTCTTTGTCCTCCAACTGCTTTGCTTGAATTCTTCGTAGGCTTGAGGAAAGGCTAAAGGGTCGGGACAAATGGATTTGGCAATTGGGCAGAATTTCTTTGCTATCTTTTTCCTCCTTCAAATAGTACCCCTACCCCTTATTTTATAGGCTAGAAGGAGCTAGGGTTTTGGACGAACTCTCGGCTATGCATGGCTAGGAGTTCCAGTTAACTGACCTAAAGCTTTTCGTCCCATCGGAAACTTTCCTGTTTTTGTGCTTTATTAGGTAAACGCGGGCTGTAGTGGGCCAGCCAACATTCCAACGCATGCAGTAGTAGGCCTGCCAGCGTTCCAACGCGCCCAGTAATGGGTTAGGGTGCGGGTTACTTAATTTAAGAGATTTTTCAAGAGTCTGTTTAGCATGGCTTTGGCAATGAAGGGCAATGAATTGGCCTGATGCCAGGTAAGAATGGATGGTGCAATTTAGGGTTATAACACCTCTTGTGGATCCATGCATCTTAACAGTACCCCTAGGGGGTCTTTCCAGTATAAAATTTGACCAATAAGGAAATATCTGACTGCCTTGAGCTTCAGAGCTCTTGCTTTGTTTCTCGGCAGGCCATCTGGAGGCCGCAACTCCTGCAGGAAGTATATGAAATCCTTATACCAAGGACATCGGGCCAAATGGGGCTCCCTTTGAGGGTCTTTTTTAGACAGTCGACCCTACTGGATTCCTGAGAATTTGTTGATAAAACTTATGCCCAAGGCTTGGCAATTGGATTCAACCAACAGCTTGGCTAGGCCCTGACCTTTGATCAATTTGGTAGGCTTTATTTCTAGGTCAAATTCCAGAATCCTGGCGAAACACTTACTCCTTTTCCCGTCTATGTCAGGCTGGACGAGAATGTCTTTAACAGCAGCTGAGGGGACGTAAGCGATGATTTTTGACTGCAGGACGTAGATTCTGCATGCCTTGAGAGCCTTTACCAGGGCATAGGCCTGCTTCTCCATAGTGTTATACCCAACTTCGACATCCCTCAATGCTCGACTGAAATAAGCAATAGGCTGCTCAATTCTGGCCTTGTTTGTCTATAATAAAACAACAGCCACCGTGTCAGGAGAGGCAAAGGAGAAAATAAGGAAATCCTTTGAGTAGTCGGGACTAATAAGCACGGGGGATTCAGTCAGGGTCTTCTTTATTTGCTCGAAGGAATGTCGTGATTCAGAAGTCCACCTCACTTCGTTTCCTTTCCTTAGCATGGCTGTTATAAGTTTTACTTCCTCAGCAAAGTTAGGCACAAACCTCCTCAGAAAATTGATCTTACCAAGGAAGGATTGGACCTCCTTCTTGGACCTCGAGATTGATAAGGCCTGTATTGCTTCAACTCTGCTAGGGTCAAGCCTGAATCCTTCCACTGATACTATGTGGCCCCGTAATTTTCCCTCCTGCATGGAGAACAAAGATTTCTTGGGGTTTAATGAAATGCCAAAACCCCTGCATTTCAGGAAGACCTTCCTGAGATGACGACAATGTTCTTTATCCGACTTTGAAAACACTGTGATGTCATCTAGATAGATGACCACAAATTTATTCCTTTCCCCGATGAAATCTATGTCCATGGCACGTTGGAATGTTGCCCCTGCATTCATTAATCCAAACGACATCTTTGCGTACATGAATATGCCCCATGGAGTGGTAAATGTCGTCTTTTCCCTGTCCTTAGGCAGGACAGAGACCTGATTTTAGCCAGAGAAACCATCAATCATGGACATCCTGGAAGCTCCTGTTACCCTCTGCAGTATATGTTCCATCTTTGGTAAGGGGTAGTTATCCTTTCGTGAGCTCCTGTTCAGGTTTCTGAAGTCTACACAGAGTCGAATCTCTCCATTCTTTTTCCTTACTCGCACCAATTTGGCCACCCACTCTGAATATCTCAGTGGTACAATGATCTGGGCTTGAAGCAACTTCTTCACTTCCCTCTCCATGATAGGCAACAACATAGGATTGATCTGTCTCAGCTTCTGCCTAAATGGATTTTCCTCCTCTTTTAATGGGATTTTATGCTCGATGACAGAGGTGTTATAGGTTTTTAGGTCTTCGTAGGTCCAGGAAAACACATCAGCAAATTCCCTCAAAAGTCCAATGTATTCGGACCTCTGCTCCTTTGTCAGACTGCTTGACAATTTGACAAACTTGGGCTCACTCCTCTCGGTCCCAATGTTGCACTGAATAGTATCAGTGTCATCCTCCGAGGTCTCTCCTTTTAATGACACATCATTTCTATCAAAAATCCTTTCCAAAGGAACCAGTCCCCTTGGAATATGATTGCTGGGCAGCTGCACAATGTTACGCTCTGTAATCTTATTCAAAAAATTACCCCCATCAAGCTTTTCTTCAGAGACAGAGTCTCGGTCGATATGCATCTCTGAAAATTCTTCGACAGTCTCCAAGAACTTCTTGATCTCAAGATCATCCTCGAATACCTTCCAATGTTTGACGTTGTTAGGTATGGAGGGCCTGTATTTCACTTCCACATCATATCTGAATTTAGATGGCAAGGGTGCTTTGAAATTTCTTGCGGATGTAGCCAAGGAATCTGCCATCGTGTTCTCTTCTCTTGGGATGAAAGAAATGTTAAATGCTGAGAAGAAACTGTCAACTAGGTCCCATACCTCATTTCTGTAACTCCTGAGTCGAGGATTCTTAGCCTGATAGGCATTTCTGATCTGTTGGACCACCAACTCTGCATCTCCGAACACTGCTACCTCCTGAATTCCCATTTCCCTTGCGACTCTTAACCCTAGGACAAGAGCTTCATACTTTTCCACATTGTTGGTAGCTTCAAATTCTAATTTGTATGACAAAGATATGGTTTCATGAGCAAGTGACACAAAAACCACCCCAACTCCAGTGCCTTCCCTGGAAGAGGCTCCATCAAAGAACATTTTCTAGATGGGGGTGATGGAGGGAGGAAATTTAGGGGAAATGGTGGGTTGCTTTCTGAGTTCAAGAGGAGGTTCGGGAGCATGAGTGAGTTGAAGCACACTGGAACCTAAATCAATATCTAAGGCAAAAATGGGATGGTTGGTAGAGTTGGCCTCATCACTGATTATATAGGCCAATTGGGCTTCCCTGTATAGTCTTCTATGCTCTCCTCCAAACATTGGGATAGTAGCGTATGTGAGGTCCATCTGCAAGGTTCCCCCCAGTATTTTTATCCAAGATCTTGATAAAAACATACCAAACTTGGGGGGGACATTGACCACTACAATATCCATGACCACACTTTTCATGGGCAGCTGAAACAAGGTCACGACCAAGTCTTTGATAACTCCTAGACAMTGAACTTTTCTGGAGTCAAAGGAATAGAGGTCATGATAAGCTCGGGTGAATTCTAGTCCTAACTCTTCCATGATAGTTTTGGGCATGAGGTTATGATAAGMCCTCGAATCCATCAAGCAATTATGCAGTACCTTGTCATGTATGTTCAGGGATGTGTAGAAAGGGGGGGATGAGTCATCTCTATCTTCTACCATAGGGCCTAGAATGACTGCAGGTTTTTCATCTTGCAAGTTGATGGAGTCTGTGGGAAGGCATGAGGCTTCAGACTGTAATAGCTCAAAGAAGCATTTTTTGAATTCTTCATGTTTAATTAGCTCGATCAGGGGCACATGGATTCTAATCTTTTGAATCTCATGCTCGAAATTAAAAGAAGATGTAAGCTTGGGAATTTTGTATATTTCGGGAACATGACTCTGGACAATGGGAGAAAGGGGTTGATCCTTCTTACTTCTGTTTCTGTCCTCTACTTCATTAGCAGGCTTCTCTGTTCTAGTGGACCGCTCAGGAACATCAGGTGCTATCGTCCCTTTTTTAGACCTCAGATCATATCTGCCCTGGCTGCCACTAGCCTTGTCTCCCTTGCTCAATTCATTTAGCTGACTGTCCATGAGAGACTCCTCGTATGCTGATTGAGTGAGATGAGGAAAAGGAGGCATGTCTCCGAAGCAATGGATTTTAGGATCAAGTTACTCTGCTCTCTCTTGTTCCTCCTCGACTACGAAATTGTTTTGGAAAGGGGCCTGAACCTTCTGGTCTTCTCTGTCTCTTCCTCTTTCTCTTTGCATAGTCGGAGGAGTAATATTGTTCGGCCTCTTGAAACCTCCTTTGTTTTCAACGTTCTGTTGGCCCTTGTATTCTTGCCTCCCCTCTACTTTCATTCTCTCCATCTCTGCAAGCAGAGACTTCACCATCTTGGTCAGTTCATCCACTTGAGGGTGGGGCACCGATGATCCAGAAGTTGAGTCTTCCAATCTTCCCTTTCTCCTGTCTGTGTCGGCCTTGTTTCTCAGTCTATCGGCTGCTAAAACATTGGATTCTACTTCTATGGCCACATCTTGCATTTGAGGTAAGGAGGTGGCTCTTCTTTCTCTCAGTAACAGACAAAAATCGGGGCCAAACGCACTAGCATAGGAGATCTTGGCCGAGGCTTCTGAAGGCTTTATTTCAGCAGGGATTTTATTATACATCTGATTGAATCTTTTGGAGAAGTCAGAGACAGAATCTCCATCCATATTCTTCAAAGAATCAAACTCTATCATGTAATACATGAAATCCTTCCTGTCTCCCCACTGCCTCAGGAAAGCACTATCCAGAGCTTCGATCCCAGCAATAGATCCGGGGGCCATTCCTCTAAACCATTTTCTCACCTCATCATCTAGGCTCTGGACAAAGACTCTCCTCCATACATCTTCATTTTCAATGTGGAGGTTGTCGACGTAACTGTAGAATGCAACCAAGTGCTCTTTGACAGTTAGGTCTCCTTCCCCAGTGAACTTGGGCATATACTTCAAGTAGTCTCCAGCAGGGAGAGGATTCATAGGATGGGGTAGAATTAAGGGAGCATATCTGGCAGCAACTATGGCGTCCATTCTATTCATAGGGATATTAACACCATCCATAGGAATATTAGGTGGAGGAGAGCTTGGAGGAGAAGGAGTTCGTGAAGGGGCTACTGGGAATGAGTCTCGAAGTGGAGTGGGGAACAAGAGAGGATTTAAGGAGAAAGCTAACGAGCTCAAGTCAGCAGGTGTTTTTCTTTGTGTAGGAGTGGAGAAATCTTCTGTGGTCCTGGGTCTACGCCAGGGTACAACATCAGAGGAGAGGGGAGTGACAAGGATTTCTCCCTCCAATCCCAGATCAGGAGGGGAAAACTCGGCAGGAACACTCCCAAAATTCAGGAAACGGGACACCTCGGAAGGAGGACGGTTAAGAATCTGAGGAGGAGAAAATGGAGTTCTTACGAAAGGAGATGGCGAATTACCTGGTTCGACGATGGAAGATTCTTCTTCAGGGGCCTTTACTTTTCTAAGAACCACCTATGGATCAAATTCGGGTGTAGCTAGAGGCAGCTGTGGATGAGACCGCGTGTGTCTACCTCTGAAAGCCACAATTAACTCAACAGGTTCAACACAACATATTCATCACAATGGAGTCGCCAGGTGCACAGTAGCAATCTTCAAGGGCTATGATACCTAATGCACCTTCATAATCAGAGGCTCAATGTCATTCAATCCCGGGGAAAATTTTCAACTTCGTCCCCGACAATGACGCCTGAAATGTTAGCGTCAGAACTCACTCCTGTATTTCTTGCAGGAGCAGAGCCCAACACCCATCAGTTTTATGTCACGATTTATTTAATGGGGTGATCACATGGGTAAAGACTCAAGAAAACATAACTTTAACTCGGGAAACCGGGCCTGGTATGTAGAAAGCAAGGGAGGTCTTGATCCAACTTCTATTAGTAAATGATTAAAGGGTGGTAGAAAGAAGACTTGGGAGAAGGGTGAGAAATACTGCCTCGGGAAATAGGCCTTCGAAAGCTTGAGGATGAAAAACTCGAAAGCCAAGATCCTCTTGGTCCAGAGCTTCAAGGAGCTGAGGGGTGACTCGACTGAATCCTTCAATTCCAAGTCGTTTCAGCGCGGAGAACATTACAAGAACTGATTAGAAATGATATGACTATTACAATGATCCAACCTACATCATCCTATAACAGTCACAACTCGACTGGATCCTCCAATTCCGAGCTGTTCTAACGTAGTAAACAAAGAAATGGAAGGGAAGCTGACATCCATAAAGTAAGAAATCTCAAATGCCTTATACATTAACCAGAGCGACCAGTGCTTCATCAAAACCTTACAATCGAGAGATTTGCTCAAACATCGATCCTTTACAAAAAACTAAAACTGAGTCTATATACTCAGGAAAATTCACCTCTCAGAGGCATGTCTAGTCACCCAAAGCTTGGTGTACCTTCAATCAAACTCGTACTGATATCTTTCTTTAAGCGCCACCCTAACTATGCATGGCTCCTGTAAGGAGGGTAGCTGATCCATTAAGTGCTGGGCTAGCGTGCGCAGACTTCTCTGTAGAGTCGAGGACTTCGACATGGTTTCTTTGAAAAATTCGATACACAGAGCCTCTTCGAGCAGACCTCTTGCCATAACCTCCATTCCCTATACTTAATGGATGAAAGGAGGTTTCAACCACCCGCTCCTGCCATCATTTACTTCAAGCAAGAAACAATTTTGAGATCGGACTCGATGGCGCTTGGACATCGCGATAATCCCCTCTATAACTGAACTCGACGCCTTTGGCCTTCTTTACACAACTCCTTTCTTTCCCCAAGTAACCACGGGATGTGACCACGTGCTTATTTCCAAGGCGCTTTCGGCGTTCGCGAATGGGAAGGAGTTATTCCTACAATTTGAAATCGCGATGGGCGAAATGCCGAGATGGCTCAGTCTGGTGCCACACGTCCCTCGGAGATTTGACGGTCCTGAACTCACCCGCCGCTCCTGTGGGCCCAGGTCTGAGACTCTACCGGCATCTCGTGTGTTGGAATATAACGGAGCTTCTCTTTGCACCTTGGAGTCACGATGGGAGAAACTCCGATATGGCTCAGTTTACCGCCATGTGTCCCCTTTGGATGGACGGTTGAAAAGGTTTCGTGATACCTTGGGCCCTGCTTTCGGCACTTTCGACGCTATCAGAGTTCGGGGTTTCGAGATGTAAAACAACATGAAACTCTCACCCCTCAAACTCCTGAATGCCAAAACGCCGACACGACTAGACCTCGCACCACACGTCCTCTGGATGGACGACCACTATTCTCCCCTGCGCACAATATGGGCGCGATTCCATGGTATTATCTTCGGCGCAACTTTCGATTCGCGATTTCCCGCCAACCACTGATCTGCTTATATGGGTGGATCTGGACCATTGACACTATAATCATGCCCGCTCGCTTGATTTTAAGTCCGAAAAGGAATTTTTCTGTGCGCTCCTCGTGCAACCTGCAGACCTGGATGTCCTGATGCCGAGGACAAGTAATGTTGCTAACACCTTCTCTAATCAATATTCCATCGAGAATCCTTCCCCTCTAGTGTACTAATGTAGGAAGGAATAATGCCTACAGTCCAAATAATTTGTACATGATATGTTGAGCACACACTTATATTGAGAGGGGAGATGAATAAATATATGATTTTTTTTTACGTTTTCATACATTCATTAACCATAAGAAAACAATCACATATGAGATATATTAACTGTAGAACATGGAAAAGAATATTTACATGGAAACTCTTTCAGGAGAAAACCACAAAACTTCTCTTTATAATTATATGTAGGCACCAACCTCCTGTTGCAAATATTTGTAGGCACCAACCTACCAGAGAAACCAATCCCCACTGGTACAAACCTTGGTATGCACCAACCTACTCTTACAAATATTCGTAGACGCCAATATACTAGAGAAACCAATTCCCACAGGTAAAAAACCTGGTAGGAACCAACCTACTCTTACATATATTCATAGACACCAATATACTGGAGATATCAATCCCCATTTCTAAGCACCAACTTAGCAAGATACACCAATATAGTTGTTTGAATGAAACCAATCTTCAAATTACAATTTCTTCTTTATTACATATAAATTTTTCAAAATATGATAAAATTCATATTACCTTCACTGAGTCTTCTTGCTACTTCTGCCTTCACTAGGTCTGACCAAAATTGAAATTTCCAAATGAAATTTATGGTAACTTTCCCAAAGCTTATTATTTTTGGCCTCTTCCCAAGAATTAAATTTTCCATCATGAAACGTATCCAATTTTACAAATATTATTATGAAATTTTTACCAGAGGTACTTAGGCATGTCACCTCAGATCCCTAAAAATTTTACAATCTGAAAAATCCTAGAAAATAAGTTATAGAGAAAATGCCAAGCTGACCTGTTTTAGATTGATTTCATGACCATTCAAGAACCATAAATTCCACATGGTATATATTATAAGTTATAGAAAACCAAAGTCTAAAATTTTTACCCGAGGTACTTCTATATGTCTCCTAAGATCCTTGAGAATTTCACAGTTTGAAAAGTCCCATAGAAGAAGTTATAGAGAAAATGTCAAACTGACCTATTTGAAACTAATTTCAAGACTATTCAGAAACCCTAAATTCCACAGGGAATATATCATAAAGTATAGTGAACCAAAATATGAAATTTTAACCACATGTACCCATAGATCACCTCTGTCTGCTCAAAATTTCACAGTTTGAAATGTCCCAGAAAATAAGTTATAGCAAAAATTCCAAACTGACCTATTTGAAACTGATTTCAGGAGCATTCAAGAACAACAAATTCCACAAGGAATATATCTGAAAGTATAACAAACCAACATATTAAATTTTAATTGCATGTACCCACAGATGTCATCTTTGTCTCAAAATTTCACAATCTCAAACGTCCTAGAAAATAAGTTATAGCGAAAATGACAAGCTGACCTGAAACTGATTTTGCAACTCTCCCCTTTTGGAATGATATTCAATCTTTGATCATCCAATTATTCAAATTTTATTACATTTTTCACCCACACACTTTCTCTCAATACTTGTTTTTAATCATAACCCTTCATGAAGGGACATGTTAATTAAAAAAGACACATAACCCATTAATTAAATAATTAATTCCCTTTTTTTTATTTCATTTCCCCAAAACCATGGGAAAATACCACGAGATTCCAAACCCCTGGGTTTGAAACCACCATTTCACTTTTTAGTTTTTCATGAACAAACATTTTTTTAATATACAATCAATCTATGCTCTGTGCATTTGTAAATCTGTAATGTGACTTTAATGATAACATTAATCCTTTTACATCAATGATAATAATTCCAACATGAGATAATTTCCTTTGTGTTGAGAGTACATGGATTTCCAAGAAGCATCATGGATTTGGATAAGAAAATTAGCTCAAATTTTGGAGTAACATGGGATAAGATACTTGGTGACACACATTATAATAATATTTCCCCTTGGACCCCACCATCCTCCCACTCTTGTGATATCATAGTGCCTAGATGCTCCTTTAGAAAACTTAAGTTGGAATTTATGGTAGTGTATATATTTTTGATACATGATTTACACTACTTAGGTACACCATGGTTATACCCACATGGTGGCACCAAGAGAACAACATCCACACACTAATCATAGCCCACAACTTGCATTGATAATCATTCACTGGTTGGGGCTTTGCATTGGGATCCACACTAGGAATATTTACAATGTATTTTACATATTTACATCATGGGGTCACTGTGACACAACCATCATCGTGACACAACCACCTAGCTTTATAGATCTCTATTAAATCACATTATTACAACTTGTGAAAGATTGCATCCAACATAGTCCAAGGGTTAAAATTGGGGTATTTCATTCCCTCTCCTTTGGAATAACATCATCCTCAATGCACCTTTATTTATAGTGGTGAGATTATGTTTTCATTATTTATTTACATTTTCAATGACATCCTCTCTATTGTGAACTTGCATTTGTTGGCTTTCTTTGAAAAAAAAGTACAACGATTCCTTTCACTATCTTTAGGTGCTTCCAAGGCCTTAACATTACAACATATGCCTACAAGAACAATCAAAAGAAAAAATACTTGTCATACCCAATACTACAAAACTATTATTCCAACTATATGAAATCGAATTCATAACTAAGGGACATATCATTATTATACAAGATACAATAAGCAATTTTAGCCTAATTATTATCTATATGAAATATATAGTTTTTCACATGGATACCATGGGTGAGATTTCACATAATGTCTTTCTTTGATTCACTTGTATTATATTTACACTTGATCAAACAAGTGTTTGTGATGAATATAAAAGATATATATTCATCCACGTTACCACTCTTCATAACCATTCACAACATTTTCTTGGGAAATTCGTTTCTTTTCAAGCTTATTCCCTCAAGAAATCCAACCCATGAAGTAAATTAAAGAATAGTATAGGCTATTAGAGTTCTATTTCTAGTCCCACTGAAACTCAATCCAATCATTAGTCTAAATTGATCCATACATAACACAATTTCAAGTGTCACCATAGTATAATCCTCCCATGATTTCAAGCTTATAGTAACCATCATATGTATTAGTAGAAAAATCCATCATTTCTACTATGTCAAAAACATATAAGTACCATGAGATATCATCATTAAAATTTCGATCAACATTTAAGTATGTTAATTACATTAATATGAACTAACAAGTATGGCAGTCTTATCATCATGCTTGACATGAACATGCAGTAGTACTAGTCTTCATTATTTGGACTTACTATTACTATCATAATCAAGACAACTCTACCTACTTTATTGTCCTTCTTGATAGAGAATTATTCAACCAATTGAAACCTGAATATTCATGTATATAACAATCCATTCAATTCCACATTAATGATAGCACATACAATTGTCACATAATTATAAACACCAATGTTTCAATCATTCCCACCATTAACATTTTATCTGCATTGTCTTATCATTCATTTTATCTATGTAATGCCACACTTTTCGAGATTATCATTGCATATGACCAAGATATGTATCCTTGGTTGGTTTGATGATTCATAATATTAATGATGTATACGTTAATGAATTTTATGAACAATTCTTATGTACATAGACATGTGTATGAGTGCATATAGATATGTGATGTGTAATGCACAAAATTATGTCATTTTATTTCTCTCTCTCTCTCTCTCTCTCTCTCTCTCCATATATATATATATATATATATATATATATATATATATATATATATATATATATATCACAGGGAATTCACCTTGTTCAACAATATATTATCACATTCAATCATAAAAGGGGTTTTTAAATTGTGAAAGATAAAGTCAATATATTGTAGGTATTGAGGGGGATGTGAGGTCTCAAGGGGTTTATATGTATTGGAGGGTTATAAAAAGGGGTATCTAATAAAAATAAGGGTTTCTTTTATTGGAAAAATGTATTGGGAGGGGGGTTCAATAAAAGGATTTTAGGAGGTATTTACCAATATCTAGTGAAATTAGGAGCATTATTTAGTATCTCACGAATGAAGGCGCTGTGACATAGGTTCACTAAGTGAAGAACCCATGGAAAATATGTTGTAGTATCGTTTTTCACTGATATTGATGATGTAGGAAATGGATTATTTAATTTTAGGGAGAACTTCGAGTTGAGATCTTGATAGCAAGAACTGCCAAGGGAAAATAATTATTTTTTGGATTACGGTATACACTTTGGCATAACTATTTGATATGCGTGTGATTCATGCTTTTTAGAAGAAATTATGAAGATTTTCTAGCTCACTAACATATGTGTGTGGGACACAACTTAGAGGATTTAGTTTTGAGGTATTGTGATAACACTATGTGGTATGTATTTCCTGCTTGATATTGAGAACGTGACATAGATTTCTTTAGAAAATATGCAGTGTAAGGAAGTTGGGTAGGTTGGAAACACCACTATATTACAGAAGTATTCCCTTGTGGATAGGTGAACTTTCCCTTGGAGTACAAACCCCTCTACCAAGACATAAAACTACCTTTGGATGCTACCATTCCCATAGATTAATTTTATCCATTGAAAAAGAGAGAAAGAGGGAGAGTATGATGTACCTCACTTTCAAAGTTTGTCCAAGCTACTCCAATCTGTGAGTTCTGAACAATACCTGCAATGGGAAAAAATATACAAACAACTATCTCTTACTCTAATGGATTAGACAAAATCAATTGTTCTATGAAGATTAATACATGCATAGACAAGTACATGTAAACAAATACTAGAAGGAAATAGGCCAAGTATTTTAATGAAAACTTTAAAAGGAAACTTACAATCTTCAGATGATGTTGCAAAAATCTCTCCAAGTCCTCCTTGTCCAACCCTTGTTTGAAAGATCCACAATCAGAATAACAATGCTTTGATGATTTTTTCCTCCCTTTGTTCACCATGGGAATGCCTTTATTTATAGGCTTTGAGAGGCTCAACCACCTTGGTTATATTTATAATTAGTTGAGGATATGGCTCCAGTAGTTGTGATATCTCCCTTATATGCAGCCTAAGGGTTAGACTCAAGCCAAACCAACTCAATCCATCCATAGCTGTCTTTAGAAGAAAAAGGGATTTCTTCCAAGATTTTCTCAACCAATTCGATGCTCCCTTACAATGGGAAATAAAGCGTTACAAAGCTCCCTATGATATGAACAAAGAGCACTAGTTCTCTTTGTATATGATATGGGGAGCGCTGATCTTCCCAGAAGTTGCCAAGATGAGCAGTTCTCATAGAAAAACATTTGTTCATACTATCAAATAATGGGGCTTCTTCTTCTAACATGTTCTAGGGGTTGCATCAAGTGTTTGTGTGATGTCGTTCATGATGTGACACTTACAGAACGAGAATATGACACTTACGATACTTGCGACAAAAGTGTGACACTTATGACAATGATAATGTGACATTATCAAAGTGAGGAATTTTGATGTGTAAAAGATTCCCCCCCAAAGTGTGAAGTCAAAAAATTAAAGATGATGACCAAAATAATTTGTAGATTCTTCGAAGCAAGGGTATGGAGTTGGGGAACCTGCAGACAACCATCAAACAATGTTAATATGTGTTCCATTCCCAAGGAAGGAATACCTATGCTCGGACTATAACTAACTCAAAGTATGGCTGCTAATAAATACATTGCGGATCCATGATGATATTGACTAAGCGTATGGCCACTAGAGATACAATGTGGATCCATATTTCTATGACATGAACTGATTGTAGCCACAAAAAATACACAGTGGAGCTACAAGATGATAAAACATAGACACAGACCAATACAATGTGGATCTATGTGACAACATACATATCAACATGCTCAAATGACATCTTTCGTAGCCCGAGCAGAACATATAACAAAGTGAATGCTCAACCCAGGGTCCTCATCCCAATCCCAATGTAGTACGAATATTATCCATGTGAATAGATGTTTTGATGTCAAACATGGTAGAAACCACTTCATTACCGGTCATTGAGGTAAACTGTTAACAAGTGCAAGGGAAATCACCAATGATGTCAATGACTCCCAAGGTACCCTAGTACATTCCAACGAATGTGAATAAGTGAGATGAGGTCGAACATTTGTAGAATCATCCGATCAGAGGTCAATGATTTAAACCTATTGTTGGAAGTGAGGAGGCCTTCCATTGGGGCATATAGGTCCCAAGGTACTAACTTGTTTCTAAGTCTAATTCTCGAATGATGTGTTGAAGTAGACATGAAAAGACTCGTCGAAGGAGGGCCTTGATGTATCCCCCATCATCGACACGAAACTGACACATGAAAGTGATAAGATATAGAATATGAGAAAATACTAACACGAGTATGGAAACTGGTAATTTTGTATATGGTTGACTTTTGAGGCAGAAACTTGCACGACGTGAGACT
This sequence comes from Picea engelmannii, assembly GCA_009831015.1. Classification (NCBI taxonomy): domain Eukaryota; kingdom Viridiplantae; phylum Streptophyta; class Pinopsida; order Pinales; family Pinaceae; genus Picea; species Picea engelmannii. The sequence goes on along the minus strand of ML778137.1, from coordinate 173,558 downwards.
TGGAAGCATAAATGCAGAGTGGACAAAAACATAATGTAGCGAGTGCTAAGGAATTCTTTAAATGGGTAAAAGGAGTGTAAATACTCATAGGATTGGTTCAGTGTGGGGGTTTCAACAGATTATCCAAGTGTTAAGTGTGGAGGTTAAAAAAAATTCCATGTTCAAGGGCAACTGCAAGAGCTACTTACAAAAGTTTTCAAGAAACTTGGCTCACTTCCTTCAATTTTTTCCCCCATCGAGATACATGATTAACTATTTTTAATTTAATGATCTCGAGGAGGATAAAACATCCTCGATATAACTCACCTTTGGTAAGTTCCTCTTCCTTTATACAACAAAATGAAATAAGTAAGGGTTCCTCCCCATATGGGTCCTTAAATGTGTAGAGTTTAGCGAGTCCAGAGAAAAAAAACTCAGTGGTTTTTCATGTTTAGAGAGTTTGAAAAGAAATTAAAAGGTGACTCCAGGGTTGTCTTTTTTCGTAATTTTAGTCTTAGAGGTCCTAAAAAGAGATAAACTATTACTCTAAATATGCCCTTTCAAAATTTTTAACAAGTGTGAAAGGAAGCAAGATCACTTGACAATCTTTTCATGTTTAGATAGTTTGAAAAGAGCTTAAAGGAAACTCCAGGGGGTTCCTTTTTCATATATCCTTTACGAGTCTAAAAAAGTGCTAACAATATACTCAGTTACATTCTCATGTATTTTTGAGTGCAAGAAAGAAAAAAATACCAAGCTCATTGGTGTTACAAGGTCATAAAAAAAACTCTGCTCAAATTCCTGTACAATCAAGTTGTTCTGGGCAAAATACATTAGTAACTTCTCGAAAAATGACAAAAAACCAAGAAAAAAACTTTATAATAAGGAGAAATGAAAAAATTTGAACATATCAAATATCAAAGGAGGGAAAGAAATCATTTTACCTTTATTTTTACTATTCTCCTCTCCTCTTTGAGTTTTTTCCTCTTTGGAGCATTTTTTTGAGCATTGATTGTGAGGGCTGTGGGCGATTATTTTTGAAGCCATCTAGATAAGGTTGGTTCTTTCCTCCTCCTTATTCATTTCCATGTATTTTTATTTCATTTCAGCCCTTATTTTATGTGCTTAGGGTCCTGGAGAAGCCTTAGAGCTCCGAACTGGATCAACGCTCACTCAAGTAATCAGGGGAAGCATCGATCATGATTTCAACACCATGGTATGTGCATTGAGGGAGAGCTAATGATTTGTTTTCTTATTTAAGGGAGCGCTAGGTGCATAATTTAATTTGTTTTTGATTTTTAGGCTAAAAAGAGACAATTTGTTTCTTTGAAAACTTAGCTAATGATGATTAATTGATGTATTTGTAGGTTTTAATCATAGCCAATCATGATTGAATGGAAGGAACACAAACAAAAATTTGATGACATCGCTTCTCTACAAGACCCTCAAGCGAGGGTGACCTTACACGATTATGGCTTGCTCAAGTACTTCAAACTCCAAAATATGAGGAAATAAGTGTTGTTGCTTGAATATTTGATCGTCTTATGGGATGATGGTGAGTAAGCATTCTGAATAGGACCACATGTACTTGAGATCAATATGAATGATGTGTATTTTTTGACCTCGCTTTCGAGGAGAGGAGCGTTCATTATTTTGTTCGGACATTGGGCCACTCCATGAACAACCGAGGCATATGTTGCCTAATACTACATACCAAGGTCATGGATGGTAGAAGGAAGGATCATCATAAAAGATGTGATGGATTTATCTCTCTGATCTGTCCTATTTTTCATTACCAAATTGGGGGGACTTGGAATATTGGTTGTTGTCATTGATGTCAACCCTAGTCATTGGTTTTAGACTGCAAGATTGATGAAGGTATTTGGAAATGAAGGACAATGCACATGTAGACAAGACACCCATGGATGGATAGTATACATCATGTTGTTTCTGGTGGTAGGCATCATCTCACGTGGATCCTCATGGTTGAGGAGAAATGAATTTTTTAAGATGAAAAAGTGAATTGAATAAGGAAGTACAGGTCGACCTTGAAGATAGTTAAAGAAAATAATTACAAAATAATAAATGTCAGGTCGGACCTAATGTTAAAATGAAGTGACATAAAGGGTATAAATACATATAATTATACATTCATTTTATACACAAGTTGAATTTCAGAGGAAATCAAAAGTAAAGAAGGCCGGATTTCAAGGGAGGATGAAGTCTTTGGGTGATGTGTTCTAAGGTATGTTATTTACAGGTCATCTTACCATTTTATCGATAATTTTTTTTTCTAGAACTATTCAGATGGTGAAATTGATATGGTATTGATAAGACACATCTAGGTACCTATGGTAAAAATTTCATCTCTTTATTCGCTATAATTTTGGAGATACACTCTGTGGAAGATAAGGTTTTTGACTAGTCCTGAAGCTAGTCATAAACATGTGTTCCAGGTAAAACATTCATAAATTATTCATAGAGAATACAAATGAAGTTAGACCAATTTCATTGGAAATATTATGGGTTGTATTTTCTTGTGTGTGAGTTTCATAATCTGATGTTAAATATTGAGCGCGAGACATTCTGTACAAGTTCGCTCTCCTGAATAAACCAGAATTGAATAAGGTCCACCATTCTCTCTATAACTTCTTTTTGGGGAGGATTCAAGGAGTGAAACTTGGAGGCGTTTTAGAGAATACATTGAGTAATATTATCTATAGGATCATAGTATTCCAATAATTGAATAATTGTATAAGTTGAAGAAGTCTTAGGAAGCATTATTAGGTTCTATGCGATGGTTGGTTGACGGTGATGATTTAATGTAAAGTTTTATTATCTCTCATATACTCTTGGGTGGAAGGAAGGGGAAAGAATGGAGACGTCAACCCTCTCTTGATATTGGAGTATTGTATCTTCCTTTTTAAGGTTTATCCCTCCCTTTATATTTGGAAGCTTTAACTACCTTTGAAAGTCATTACTTCCCTTGAACAATACCTATTGATTATTTCTCATATATTGTGGTGTATTGGTGTAACTCTTATATTATTGTTCATTTCTCATTGGATATAATTGAATGGTTTAAGTATAAGTTGAAAAATGTTTTAAATTGTACTTGATACTGATTCAATCCCCTCTTAGTATCAACAATTGGTATCAGAGTAGGTTGCCTTCATAATAGTTTAACCACTGGAAGGAAAATCTTGAGCAGTGATGGATGACCATGAGCACATTTCAAATGGGATTCAAATATTTGATGGAAGAAATTATGCATACTGGAGTGATAGAGTGAAAACTTACCTAACATATTTGGGAGTAGACATTTGGTACTCAGTTGTAAATGGCTATGTAATCCCAAATAATGCTCCAACTGATCCAAATGAGAAGAAGCTTATGAGTTGTAATTCAAAATCCAGACATGTTATTCTAGGAGCATTGGCACCAAACATTGGTAGCAAAGTGATGGGCTTCAACACTGCTAAAGAGGTATGGGACAAACTCAAGAGTATCTACGAAGGTGATACAAAATTTAATAAGGTCAAGCTTCAACGACATAGAGTAGAATTTGAAAATTTGAAGATGAATGAAAAGGAAGATATTGCAACCTATTTTGTTAGAGTTAATGAAGTTGTTAATGCTATCAGAGGATTAGGTGAAGATCTCTATGAATCCTTGGTTGTAAAAAAAGTGTTGAGATCACTTCTCTTGAAGTATGATGCTAAGGTATCCGCCATTGAAGAAACTAGGGACTTGACCAAAATGACAATGGATGAATTACATGGGTCTCTTATAGCATATGAAATGAGAACAGGTACAAAAAGTTACTAGACAAACAATGAAGCAGTCTTTAAATCCATAAAGAAGACAAAAGATAAGGATAATGACCTTGATGAAGAAATAACAAATTTCATAAGAAGGTTCCATAAGGGAAGTGGAAGATACAAAGGTAAGTCTCCTCTCAAATGCTTTAACTATGGTAGAATAGGACATATTGTTGAAAACTTCTACTATAAAAAGATAAGTCTCAGCAATAAAAATAGCTTCTAATCCAAGGATGATGACATATCCTCAGATGAGAGTAATGAAGAAGATACTGATGGAGGAGAAGTCCTCTTCATAACCCAAGAAACCCAGGATGGCGATCACAAGAATTCTAAAGAAGAAGAAATCATTTATGAAGAAGATTTAGATGAAGAAACCAACCTTGATTCCTTTTGGGGATACAAATACAATGCAAAGAGTGAACAAGAATATGATAATATTGAAAAGTTGAAGCATGTTGAAACTGAAAATAACAAGCTTAGAAACACAAACATAATACTAAAAGGTGAATTGAGTAGTTGTGAAGAAGAGAATTACAAGCTTGAAAAGACCATTGATAGCTTGAAGGAACAATTAGAATATTATGAGAAATTGAAAGAAGAATTGGATCACACAAAAGGGGAGCTACTATTGACAATAGAAAAGTTGAAGAAGTTAAAAAAAAACACTGAAAAATTAGATGAGATCCTTAGCAGTCAAAGATATATAAATGAAAAGACAAGATTAGGATACAATGACAGTTTGAAGACAACAAAACAAGAGAAGGAAGATGAAAATGATGAAACCAACACTCTAGAACAAGTTGAACAACAAGATAGAAGACTAGAATTTAGAAGGAATGAGAGATCAAGAAGATCCTCTCCCATCAGGTATGAAAGCAACCATTATGAAGGAAACTACAAAAGAATATATCGTGAACCCAGATGGACCACACCAAAAATAAGATCACTTACTCCCATGTATCAAAATTTCTTTCTTGGGCATTGTTATACTTGTGGAATTTTTTGACAAAAGACAATCAATTGTAGAATCAATGAAAGGAATAATTACGCAAGCTACAAGAATGTTGAAAATATTAGATATGGAAATTTCCGTAGACCCGTCAACATAAATTATAATCCATTTGACCCATTAATGGATCAAAATATTGTATGTTACAAGTGCAATAATCTTGGTCACAAAGCACGAGATTGTAGAGAGATGAAGGAAGATAATTGTATTCCAAATGTTTGTATACCAACTACAACATGGAAAAGGAAAGAAATTCCACACAATGAAAACTGTCGAATAGCATTGGTCGCTAAAGAATGCAAAGAAGAAGATGAATGGTTCACAGACAATGGGTGCTCATCTCATATGACCGAAGATCAAAGAAAATTTTTCATCTTGAAGAAAAAGGGTGGAAATGTTGCATTTGGAGATGACTCATCTACCAAAATACTTGGAAAAAGAACTTTAAATCTTGGAAGTGAAAATATAAAAGAAGGAAAAGTCCTATTGGTTGAATATCTGAGGCATAATCTCCTCAGTGTCAGCAAAATATGTGATTAAGGATACACTCTTACGTTTGACTCCCGAAAATGAAAAATCAGAGAAAATAACTTAGGAAGATTGGTTGCAACTACAACAAGAAGACCAAACAACATATACATCCTAGACATGAAGAAGAGAGAGAAGACATAAGCCACACAAAAGGATTACAAGGAAGAAAAAGTCCCAAAGACCAAAAATAAGGATGAAGTATTATTGAGTGCCACATGTTCAGGGGGAGCAACCCCAAAGAAGAAAGTTGCCTTTTGCCATTAAACTTAGGGGGAGCAACCCTACACTTTGCCATTGATGTCAAAGGGGGAGATAAATTGGTATCATGATGATAGGGGGAGCATGAGTGTTTCCATCAATGACAAAGGGGGAGATTGTTGGAACATTGGTTGTTTTCATTGATGTCAACCCTAGTCATTGGTTTTGTACCGCAAGATTGCTGAAGGTATTTGGAAATGAAGGATAGTGCACATGTAGAAAAAATACCCATGGATGCATAGTATACATCATGTTGTTTCCGGTGGTAGGTGGCACGTCATGTGGATCCTCATGGTTGAGGAGAAATGAATTTTTGAAGATGACAAAGTGAATTAAAGAAGGAAGTACAAGTCGACCCTGAAGATAGTTAAAGAAAAAAATTACAAAATAAGAAAGTGTCAGGTCGGCCCTAATGTTAAAAGGAAGTGACAAAAAGGGTATAAATACATATAATTATACATTCATTTTATACACAAGTTGCATTTAAGAGGAAATCTGAAATAAAGAAGGCCATATTTCAAGGGAGGATGAAGTCTTTTGGTGATGTGTTCTAAGGTATGTTATTTACAGTTCATCTTACCATTTTCGCTATAACTTTTTTTCTATAACGATTCAGATGGTGAAATTTATATGGTATTTATAAGACACATCTAGGTACCTGTGGTAAAAAATTCAACTCTTTATTCGCTATAATTTTGGAGATACACTCTGTGGAAGATAGGGTTTTTGACTAGTCTTGAAACTAGTCATAAACAAGTGTTCTGGGTAAAACAGTCATAAATTCTACATAGAGAATCCAAATTCAGTGAGAAATATTTCATTGGAAAGAGTACGGGCACTAGTTTCTTGTGTGTGATTTTCATAATCTGATGTTAAATATTGAGCGCGAGGCATTCTGTACAAGTTCTCTCTCTTGAATAAACCAGAATTGAATAAGGTCTACCATTCTCTCTATAACTTATTTTTGCGTAGGATTCAAGGAGTGAAAGTTGGAGGAGTTTCAAAGAATACATTGAGTAATATTATCTACAGGATCAGAGTATTCCAAGAATTGAAGAATTGCAGAAGTTGAAGAAGTCCCAGGAAGCATTATCAGGTTCTATGTGATGGTTGGTTGATGGTGATGATTTAATGTAAAGTTTTATTATCTCTCATATATTCTTGGGTGGAAGGAAGGGGCAAGGATGGAGAGGTCAACCCTCTCTTGATATTGGAGGATTGTATCTTCCTCTTGGAGGTTTATCCCTCCCTTTATATTTGGAAGCTGTGGCTACCTTTGGAAGTCATTACTTCCCTTGAACAATAACTATTGATTATTTCTCATATATTGTGCATGGTGTATTGTGGTGTATTGGTGTAACTCTTATACTATTGTTCATTTCTCATTGGATATAAATGAATGGTTTAAGTATAAGTTGAAAAAGGTTTTAAATTTTACTTGATATTGATTCAACCCCCTCTCAGTATCAACAGTCTGGACATTGGGCCACTCCGCGACCGACTGAGGGATATGTTTCCCAATACTGCATACCAGGGTCATAGTTGGTAGAAGGAAGGATCGTCATAAAATAAGTGATGGATTTATCTCTCTGATCTGTCCTATTTTCCATCACCAAACCGGGGGGGACCACTAGTGCCCATCTCGCTTCAAAGTCTCAAATTTATTATGCCATTCATTGCTTGGAGCCTAGTCTATTCAAATGGATCGTAGGGTTTTTGAGGAATGTTAAAGAGCATATATCCAAATGTAGAATGATAAGGAGAAAACAATTTGAATATGGTTCTTTATTGGTCTCATTTTTCCTAGAGTGGGTTCCATAGATGCAACCATAGGTTGCAATGATAACACACCCTGCGACTAAGCCCCGCATGGAGTGGTGGACTAGTCTTTCCCCTAGGTTAGGTAATGATCCCTAAGATTTTAGATTTACTACCGACTTCTTTGCATGGTGGAGGAGGAAACTAATAATGATCAAGGATTTCCTATATGCTGGGGTGGATTTCAGGGGCAGTGCATACTTGGTGCTTCCTGAGGGTATACAGTGGGACACATCAGGTATGAGAGATTATAACCTTGTAACAATATTTTCTTATTTTTTATATGTTTTTGGTTGTATAATGAGGGATATAATTCATTTTGTTTTCATCATGAAAACATAGGTGCGTCATGTCCAATAGAGATGGCAACATTAGAACGTCATGAAGATGCACATGCAACGACAAAGAATTATTTCGTATTGGGAGGACTCCGAGAGGTGGAGAGGAACCTTCATGGCTTGACCATGGGCATTCCTCCCCTGAGGAGGAGAGATGTGCCTCTACACCTTCAGAGGCATACAATTGGGGTCTCTAAAGGCCTCAATAATTTTCTATGATGGGTGGCAAGAGAGGTAGTGTGCTATGCGAAGCACAATGTGATGCAGGGGGACGAGTAGAGTCTCTAGTCATTTTGTAGTATTTATGATGATTCTATGGGAATAGAGGCCCATGTTTTTCCCTGTTATGTACTTTTGTATGATGTATTTTGAGAATTTTTTTTATCAAGATTATATATATATATATATATATATATATATATATATATATATATATATATATATATATATATATATATATATATACGAGTTTTTCGGTGGCTACCTATGTTGTATTTTGTTTTATGTGATGTTTTTATACATATGATTTTTGTTCCAAATGTTTATCTATGCAAAATATACCAATCTAACATGTAATTCGCTAACAAACCCGTGATCGTGTTGAGTTCTCTCGATATATGTCTATATTCAAGAAATTCAAAATATTTTTTGAGACGAAGAACTCTTAGATCGAGACGTAAAGTTGAGTTGCAAATGACATATTCATGATTTAGTTGATGGACCACGAGTTGAGAATTGAGGTTGATAATCAATTGACATATACCTAGAGAAGAGGCTTTGGTTAATTTTTTTATGATGACATGATACTCTACAACATTATTGGTTGCATATCCGAGGAAAATTCCTTTTGAACTCACTAACTCGCCAGAGTGGTAGATGACCCGAGCTGCAGAAGTGATATTATGGGTATGTCGACTAGCACCATCCATAAACCTGAAAAATATGGGAAAGGATGATATCATCTACGCATTCAATCAAAAATAAAAGTATAAGCAGCTGAGGCAAAACTCATGCAGGCAAAAGAAAAGACACACCACGTTAAAAGAATATAGTATAATAATGTACAAAGCACACATGTGAGATATTCTATGCATAGTACTTCTTGAGGAAAAGACCATTTCGGGGCTCATCGAGAGATATTCCATCATAGTATACTAACTCATAGGTGCCTCTATCTAGCACACGTTTTATGATGTATGGCATGTGCTACATGGGTTCTAACTTTACCGCCCCCAATTTGTCATGATCTTGATCATAGACTAAGACTAGATCTCCTTCTGTGAAAGCATGAGGTTGGATGGACTTATCATATTGATTTTTTATGTGTTTTTGATATGTCTCATTGATGAGAGTAGCATCACGATGGGTTTCATCTATCTTGGTTAGTTATAAGAATCGTTCATCTTCAACAAAAGTATGGGGTAGGAGTTCTACGGTGAATTTCAATGAAGGAATCTTGCATTCGATCGGTAGCATCGCTTATATCCCATATACCAACTGGAAGGGTGTAAATCCAGTTGTGGTTTTAATTGAAGTTCGATAAGCCCAAAGTGTGGATGAGAGTTGCAAGTGACAAGAGGTTTTGTTCACTCCCACCATGCATTGAAGCATGGTTTTCAGTACTTTTTTGATGGCTTCAACTTGTCCATTTTCCTGAACTGTAACAAGGCTTATCACAGTCCTGAGCCAAAACATTTAACATAAAGGAAACCCCATGAAGCCAACAAAGCTATGATACCAAATGTAGATTTTAACACTGTACAATATTTACTCCAAATAGATTTTTAGTAAAATAACAAGAAATATACAATAACAAATACAAACATTACACAAAGATCCTCTTTGCTTCTTGTGAATCCAAGTTCCAACATATAAGTATCAAATTTTTGATACCACATCCTTGGTGATTGTTTTAAACCATACAGGGACCTTTTCAGCTTGCATACCGACTCCTTTCCCTTCACAAAAAATCCTTCTGGATGCTTCATATAGATTTATTCTTCCATATCCCCATGTAGTAATGTTGTCTTCACATCCATCTGTTCTACATCAAAATCGAATGCAGAAGTAACTGATAACAAAAGTATTATAGAAGTTAAATTGACAATAGGAGAAACAATCTCACCAAAATCAATTCCCTAAACCTTGGAATAACCCTTTGCTACTAACCAATCTTTGTGTTTCTCCACTTTTCCTTATGCATGCAACTTATTTTTAAATACCCGTTTGCTGCCAATGGGATTTCTTCCAGTCAATAGCTCCACTAGATCCCAAGCCTCATTCTTATCCAAGGCTGCCATTTCTTCATCCATGGCCTTTCTCCAGAGATTTCCATATTCTAAATCCACTGCCTCAATGACAGTTCTAGGATCATCATCAGTAATAGACAATGAAAAATTTGAACTGAAATCAGATGGAGTATAGATTTCCGGTAGCCTTCTTTCTCGAACCGATATCCTCAATACTGGAGTATGAGGATCTTCTTCTTCTGATCCCTGTTTTCTATAGAGTCTGATTCATCATCCTTTAAATCAAACTCTATGTTTTCTGGTTCTTCCTTACTTGGTAGGACTTCTTGTTTAACAACATCCTTCATTTCTCTAAATAACACATCTCGGCTACACACTACCTTCTTAGTTTCTGGGTTCCAAATCTTATAACCTTTGAGACCATCCTTGTACCCAATAAAGATACACTTTTCAACCTTCTTATCTAGCTTACTCCTGTTTTCCTTTGGAACATGAACATATGCCTCATAGCCAAATACCTTGAGATGTGTGAGAGAAGGTTTCTTACCAGTCCATACCTCTTGTGGAGTCTTTTCATCTAGCACTAATGAGGGTGATCTGTTGACTAGGTAACATGCACTACCCATTGACTCTGCCCATAATTCTTTCCCTAACCCGACACCATTGAGCATGCACCTTGATTTTTCCATCAACGTCCCATTCATCCTTTCTACGACTCCATTCTGCTGAGGTGTATATGTAGTAGTCTTCTACCTTGCTATACCACACTTCTTACATAATTCTTCAAATTCATTCCTGTAGAACTCTCTGCCATTATCTGTCCTCAACACCTTAATTCTTTTCTCTGTTTGATTGTCAACAAGAGGCTTAAACTCTTTAAACCTGTGAAAGAATTCAGATTTTTTATTGAGGAAATATATCCAAGTATTCATCGAGAATTCATCTATAAATGAGACATAGTACACAGATTTTCCCAATGATGGGACCGACATAGGTCCAAAAAAATCACTATGAACTAGATGTAAAATTCCTTCTGCCCTCGTTGCACCAGAGGGGAATCTTACCCGATTATGCTTCCCATATACATAATGTTCACATAAATCAAAATCCAAAGAGGATCTAGAGATACCTTCAACCATAGCTTTATCATGTAGTATTCAAAGACCCTTCTCTTCGATATGCCCCAATATTTGATGCCACAACATAACCTTTTCTCCAAATATTGTAGGAGTTCTTTATTATTCAACTCCAATATCAGAAAAAATGAAACTATTACACCCATCACGAATAGTACTTCCTTGCATCCTATACGAAGTTCAAAACTGAACTCCCTTCAAAAACACCATTTCTCCTCGAACCATCCTGTAGGTTTCCTTTTCAAATATTGTTTTTACCCCTGCATCATCCATTTTGCTTACAAAAATCAAATTTCTGGCATATCCTGGGATGTGCAGAACACCAGGTAGTGTTATAATCCTTCCATCTATGAGCCTCAACTTGACTTTTCCTCTACCTATGATTCTGGTTGTCGAGTCATCACCTGGGAAAACATTACCTCCATCATACCTTTCATATTCACAGAACCACTCCCTGTGGGGAGTCATATGAAAGTATGCACTTGAGTCAACCAACCATGCCTCATGATATGCATGTGTGCTTGAAGAAGCCAAATACACATCCCCTCCTTCTTCCTTGGAGGTGTTTTCTTCTGTAGAAGGAGATTTTCCAGATCCCTTCTTTTTATCAACTTTGGATCTACATTGTTTCTTGTAGTGCTCTTCTTTTCCACATTTCCAACATACCTTTACAAACTTTCTGAGATATTTAGATCTACCCTTATATTTAATCTACCACTTGAGAACTTAGATCTATTTCTTTCCCGAGAGCATCCTCCTGCAAATAATGCGTCTGTTCTCTATCCTTCCATATTCTTTTGTCTCATCTCCTCTGACAACAAGGATGAAACCACTTAATCAAAATTCAAGGTAGTTGTATTACTACCTATGGCCACAACCAGAGTATCCCACGAGTATGGTAAAGAACACAATAAACTGAAACACTTATCTTCATCTAATTTTGATCTCAAAAGATACTAACTGACTTACCACAGTATTGAAGGAGTTCAAACGCCCTGCCACCGAGTCTCCATCTCTTATCCTCACGTTATACAACTTCTTTCTCATGAATAGTTTATTTCCTAGGGAATTAGACTGATAAAAATTCCCCAAATTATCCCATAAATCCTTGACTATAGCTTCCTTTGACACATTTAGTAATATTGAATCTGAGAGACATAGTTGGATTGTGCTCTTCGCCTTTTGATCCAACTTTTTCCAGTCATATGTTGAAGTTCCCGTAGGTGAAATACCTGGATATACCATGATCCACTGATCTCTGTCCACCAACAGATCTTCCATCTTGAGCTTCCACAACTCAAAATTTTTGCCATTAAACTTCTTGATCTCCATTTTTGAATTGCTCGCCATTTCTTTTCACCTGAAAAATCAATACCATAGATCTCCCATTGTAACAAGGCTTATCATAGTCCCGATCCAAACCCTTGACCACACAGGTGTCCCCCTAAAGCCAACAAAGCTCTGATATCAAATGTAGATTTTAGCCTTGTAGAATATTTACTGTAAAGATATTTTCAGTAAAAGAACAAAAAATATACAATGGAAAATACAAACATTACACAGAGATTCTTCCCCTAGAAACTCAAATTGGGAAAAACAACATATTATATATTCATTCATTGTGATACATTGTTTACATTACAATATACATATAGGAGGCATCAACATCCAAAACCCTAACCCAATGACCTGGATTAGTCAACAACCCTAATTCCTTAATCGAAAATAGAAAACCATTGGAAAAAACCATGTGCCAAAAAACCACCCAACAATGGAGACAAAAATAGAGGCAACACAAAAAATGAGGCAAAAATGTGATGCGTTTCCCAAGGAAAAATATGTGACACTACTACTCGTGCAAATAATATAACACATACCCAACAGTCATGGAGAAAACCTAAATTAGTGCACAATTCACCCACCATCTGGTTCTAGAAATGGGATCCATGATCAATTACAATAACTTGTGGGACATAGAATTGAGCGATGATGTGATTGAACAAAAAAAGTGCTGCAATGCGGCCATGATTAAGGAATGTAGGCATAGCCTCAAACCATTTAGTGAAATAATCGATGAAAACGATAATATAACTGTGCCCCCCGAATGAGGTAGGTTTACATTGCATAAAATCGATGCCCCATTTTGCAAAGGGGCTAATGATGACAATGGGATGAAGTGGAGCTGTTTGGGTACATGGTTTCTTATGAAATATCTCATAGGGTGGGAATTTTTTAACGGACTCAATGCAATATTTGAATATGAAAGGAAAAATATAACCAACACATAGAAGGTTTTGGGTTGTAGCCATCCCAGAAAGATGACTGCCACAGGGTCCAAGGTGACAATCATTTAAAAATTGTTCATCCCCTTCATGGGTTAAACAATGTCATAATACAATATCAATTCCATGGTGGTACAAGGTGTCTCCAATGATAAGGTATCACTTTGAATGGTGTCTAATGCAACGTCATTCATAACGTGAAATTCTAGGCTAAAAGTGTTGGGTTTGGAGATAGAGAAGAATATCTCCATACCATGGATCAAACGTACTAATGAGGAACATGGATTCATTGGGAAGAGAATCACTAGGTTCAATATCTTCATCATCATGGGGAATATTGCAAATTAATTTCGCAAAAAAAAATGATTCTTAGCCTTGGAATTTGGCAAACTTGAGATCAAATTCTTGAATAATGGCGATCCATTTTGAATATTTCCCCCCATGCACTTGACGAGTCAAGATGTTGTACATGGGGTTCAAGTTTGCAATGATCATAGTAGTGCATAATAGAATATAGTGGAAAAATATTTGGACGGTAATAACTACATCCAAAGCCAACTTTTCAACATGTGAATATGAGAGTTTGGGACTTGATAGACTTTTACTCAAATAGTAGATCACATGTTCGGTGTAGTCATCATCCTTTTGTACTAACACCATATTTCACATAATTCGGTGGGTGAAAAATAGGTATGTTCGTTAAGGCTTGCTTAAGAGCATCAAATGAGCATTGAGCAATTGCATCCCAGATGAAAGGGGCATCTTTCTATAGCAATCTCATGAATCCTTTAGTGATTTCAGCGTAATTTCAAATGAAACAACGAAGAAAGTTTTCCTTCCCTTGAAAACTTTGCAGTTGGGTAAGGTTGTTGGGAGGTGGTAAAGAGATAATGGCTTTGAATTTTAAGGGATCCACCCTAATCTAATATTTGGAGACTACGAATATGAGGATTCTCCCTCATTCAACAATGAAAATGCATTTATGGGGGTTCAAACATATGTTGTAAAACCTGCATCGTAGAAAGATGTCTCGTAGGTGACCAATATGGTCTCTTTGATGAGTCAAGTGAGATGGTAAGTCATCGAGGTAAGGTTCAATGATACGTTTGATGTCGTGGAATGCATATGACATGGCTTGCTGAAAAGTGGCTCCAGTGTTTTTAAGGCCAAAAGGTAATTTACAATAAGTGAAAGTCCCCCATGGGTAGATGAAGGATGTTTTGTGTAGATCAGCCAGTAAAATGTCAGTCTGGTTATATCCAGAAAATCCATCCATAAGAGTGAAAATGACGCTTTCGACGCCATCATCGATAATTTGGTCAATAAAAGGTGTAGGGTAATTTCCTTGGGACAATCCTTATTAAGATCATCATAATCGATACAAAAACAAATTGTCCCTTGTTTCTTAGTGACTGGAATGATCTTGGAAACCCATTCGGTTAGAGGGATGGGATACATAAAACCATATTTTAATAGTTTTTCGACTTCTACCTTGATTGTTGCGGTTTTATTAGGATGAGCCGGGCGAAGTTTATGTCTCACAGGTTTAACTCCCAGGTAAGTTTTGATTTCATTCACAACAATCGATGGATTGATCCCTGGCATTTCTTCATAGCTCTAGGCGAAGATGTCGCGAAATTATTTAAACAAGGAGATATAAGATTCAACTTCTTCTGTTGAACAATTTTCACCTAGTTGTATGTTTTCCACAATACCTTCTTTAATGGATATGTCATCAGTAATTGTGGGAGAGATGTTTCCCAAATTCCCCTCGGAGATGGTATCCTGAGTGAGTATTGGAGATTTGGAGGAGTCGAGGATATCGCTAGGAAATATAGAGGAAATATATTTCTCTATTTCATCCAAAATGGGAAGAAAGGATGAACGATGGTGGTTGTCATCCCATGGTGCCTCCTTGATACTAAGAATTTCCATAATAGATTCATCTGATGGAAAAATTTGTAGGATTTAATCGAAAGTAGAGGATAGGGAATCCAACTTGGATGGTAACGAATATGTAGTAGATGCTAGAAAAAGTTGGTCGTCCAGTGAAGGAGAGGTTGGTTGGATGGCATCGTAGTCAACCTTTGCAGGAATAATCAACATTATGTCACCTAGTGTATCAAATTCTAAGGGACTAGGCACGATCCATAGATCAGATGATTTGAAGGATTGATGTGCCATAGTCGAAATCATATTGACCGTTGCGATATGTTGCGTAGTGGGAGGAAAAGGTGTAGGAAAGTTACCCATGAGCGAAGAGTATTTCAAGATACCTACCCCAACACTTTCATAAGTAATTTTTGAGTCTCCTAGAAAAGGAATGTTGTTGGTCGTTTGAGTGTGAGCGTCGAGGGTGCAGTAATCTAATTGATCGATGGTCACAATTATACCTTGATGAGGGAATTTGATGCATCGAAAAACCGATGAAGCGATGACAATCATAACATAGAACCAAATTCTCGCTAGAAACAAGTTATAATCTAGGGGAGCATCGACTACTTAAACATCTACAGAAACAAATTTTCCTCCCAATTGAATGGCTAAGGATTGTAATAATCCATGAGGATGGAAACCTCTTCCATAAAATTGTTTTAACATGGTGGGAGATTGATTAAGACCAGGTGATTTAAGGCCTTTCCAACAAGCCAAGACATGACACATGTGTATGCCCCCTCATCCAAGATCGTGCGATGAATACATTGATTATGGACAACAACATTGATTTGGAAAGCATGTTGGTGAGAGATTCATGATTTAAAATTATCTAGGTTGAACGTGATATTATTGGATGACTAGGGATATATAGCTCTGATGGCTGCCAAGAGAGTCCTACGTTGGCTAGAGCAGTGTTGTAGAACTTCGAGAGCTGACATAGCGCAGGGTGTTTGGGCCAAATCTTCAACAATGTTGTAGTTTTGAGAAGCACATGAATTAGGATTAAAGGTCAACTTTCAAATTGTTCTCTTGGGTGGGCGTAGAATAGAGTCTAAGCCTGGTTTCTCAATTTGGAGTGGTCCATATGGAGGAGTAACTGTAGTGGGCAGTGGATCCGATGCAGTACCAATAGTTACTTTTTCCTTATCATTTTTACCTAGAGGTGTGTCATATGTCATAGTACGAGAGGTCAAATCTATCCCATTAAACATGTAAATGTGTGCACTCGATGAAGCTTCCTCGTTAGGAGGATGATTTGGGTTACCTCCTATCGGGGGTGCAATATTTTTTGCAACTAGTGACTGTTGTTGTGGAAAAGGATGTGTCAATACAGTGGGTTGAGAAATTCCTTTAAAACGTTTGGTAACTTTGTCCTAATGAGGACAATATCATGTGTAGTGATCTTCACCACAAATGAGAGATGGAAATTTTGGTTTGCGTTGTGGTTGATTCTCAGTAGAAGATGGTTGTGTTTGTGTTTTTACATTTTCAGTCTGATTATTATTTTTCTTAGTTTTATTCTTAGTTTTATTTTAGCCCCCTGACTGTTTTGGATAAGTAGATTGAATTGCATTCATCTCATATATTTGAGTTAGGGTGGATTTTGATGAGAGTGAAGTCGATCCGATAGCGGGGGCAGTTACTGAACAATTATTTGTGCTGGTTGACTATGAACTAGATTGGGTTTTGATGGAACTGATAACTCCATCTGCGTGAGCAGTGGAGGATGGTTTTGATGGATAGGGAGAATTTATAATCAATTCATACCAAGTACCATATTGGGAATAAACCAAGTCTAGATACTGGGCACAAGAAATGGCTTCCTCTTCTATAATGACACCATCCATGGCTACGTCACAAGTAATAGGAGGTAAAATAGATTTGGTGAACTATTCAACCAACAATTGATTGGGAATGGTTGCTTTGATCAATCATCTTCATTGTCTCCATTCATGAATATGATAAAAAATGTGTACAGAGTTGGTTTGATGAAGGAGGTCAAAATTTTCGTGCCAATTTCGTAGTGGATAGGTAATTGGAAGTGAGTGAGAAAATCCATGGCAAGTGAATTAAAATTTTGAAAAGTTATGTGTTGTAACTCAATGTACCAATTAACTATTGTACCCATAAGTGTATGCTGGAAAAGATGTAACCAAATAGAATCATCCATTAGTAAATTGGATTAACACCATAGATGAAAGTTCATAACGTGGTTATTAGGGTCTTCACCAGGTTTACCATCAAATTTCAGAATATCGGAAGGTAATTTGGCAGGAATGAATGGCCAAAAAGGGGAGTGTAATATGGGATCATTGGTTAATCTCAACAGATACGATAGATCTAGAGTGGTTAAGAATGATAGCTGTCGATTGAATTGAGGATGATAGTGGTGTGGCATAAGAACACCAATAGGACCATAAATTGGTTGTGGTGGATAGTTGTATCTGACATGTCCTCCCATATGATGTTGATGTTCATCAGTAAAAGTAGGATTCATTTGTTGAAGAATTTTCATAAAAGGAGAGGGGAAATCCATTTGGCCCTGGGGGGGATAACAGATGTAACCCTTGGGAGGATAGTTCACTTGATTAGTTTGAGGTGGATAACCAGTTTTCCCTTGAGGGGAGTAACTAGGTTGTCCTTGAGGAGGGTAAGGAACTGGCCCTTGGGAAGGAAAAGATGGTTGGACTTGAGGACCCCAAGTGGGATTCGAGACTGTTGGGAAGGGTTGTCCAGAATATAATCCAAAAGGATTGGGATTTGGGATTCCTCCTTGTGGGTTGGGGTTCAATGGCCCTCCTTAATGTGGTTTGTGGAACCGACTTCCCTGAGGTGGTCCCCAGGACTGTGAGGGTTTTTTGGTAAATGAGGGTTGAGATTGTCCCCCTTCCATTGGTTGGGTAGAAACTAGGATGTGACCAGTAAGAGGGGGTTTCCCCCCAGTCATAATTTCCGTGTTGGAAAATAGTTTCCCTCTGGTAGGTATTTTTCCACTAAAGGGGGTTTTCCCCCGAGTATGGATTTTTCCTGCAGTTAGGTTTAGCTACGTGGCAGGGTTTTTCATTCTTTGATGCAAAGGTGTCCCAACAGGGTTTTGTGGAGTATACTAAGCTGTAGATTGAAGAAGGATGGGAGGTTTAACCGTCAAGGTAATTTGAAAATTAATAGGTAACACGACTCCTGTTTCACTTTGAACTTGTCTTGAAGTGGCAACAATATTGACTGTTGGTTCAATGGGATGGTCAATGGCATGACCTGACAATCCTGCCTCTACACCGATGGTGGTAGAGGTATGTGGAGGGTCAAAAGGTGGCCGACTAAAATTATTTTTTTCATAAAGGTCTTTGTTGGCACAGGGGCAGACCCAGGGTTCAACGCTCAAGAGCGCACCAACAAAACCCTAACTACCAACCCTTTTGGAAACACCCGTGAAGAAGATGAAGTCTCACCTGAGGTAGAGGCAAGGGTGGTTGCAGGACTCTAGTGTCTGCAACTGTAGTTGGGACACATATATGTGATTGTAACACCTTGACAAAGCACTTTTCAATATAGTTCATCAATAGTTAACCAATATTTACTTCATAGATAAAACCCTACTTACAGAGCATCACAATATTCAACTAGATCTAGCATCTAGCAACACTTAGCATGATGAAACAGATCAGATCTCGCAGATTGAAGGAATAAGCACAGTCACATAGGTCATATCTAGCATTCACTCTCATTATTAAGCACAAAGCAACAACATATCTATCTATAATTCATCTATATTAAGCACTTAAGAAAGTAAACACATAAACACATCAATACATCGCACAAAGAATTCACAACACATGATATATGTGGTTCACCCCCACCCTGGGGCTACGTCCACCAACTCTTTGTCTTCTTTATTAGCTTCTTCAACTAGTTAAATGCACAGAGCCACAAAAACCCTACTCCACATAGGATAGGAGATCTGTGCACTCCGCTAGATCCTCCTTCCCCGAGCTAGGTTACAGCACAGAGCCTTCCACAATCTCTTACAATCACTTGTACTCAGCCTTGCAAGTCTCACACAATATGCACAAAGCACTTATAACTATCCACACTTAGCTCATCGGCCTGTCACTTACTTCCTTATCACTTAGCAAAGTCTTCTAGCTTACATCGCCTTCACTGGCCTCTTCCTACATCACCTAGATATCTATTTATACATTACAAAATGGGCCTAAACATGGGTAAACCCATGGGTCGATATTCCCATACCCGTTACATTATCCCAAAACCCAAAAAAGGGGTCAAGATCCATGATCTCCATTTCAACTTGTGCTCCACCTTCAACAACCTGTCGAAGTCCCAAAAATAGGTCAAATGTGACCAAGGATCCTCAAAACTTGGTCAAGGGCTAATAGGCCCCTAACACTCACCCGTGACTCATCCCGAGTCACTCTAATATGGGTAATTCTGCCTCAAAAGCCTCGAGCTTGGATCGAGCTGCTTTGACATGATGTTGTTCCATGGCTTCCTGATCAACAAACTCTTGGATAATAGCTTCGTTGACAGGTCCCTCTAAGCGTAGTTCAACTGCGGTGACAACCTGCTCCAGTTCTTCTCCTCGGCCTTCGATCTCTGAAAACAGTTGGCAAGCCTCATCCTGTATAGGTTGGAGCCTCTGAGTTACTTCCATGAATATTCTCTGAATGGTGTGGACCTGCTATTGAGCAGTGCATTGCTCTTGGGATCTCTTCATCCTTTCAAGAACTGATAGGGGCTTGAACTGCGCCCGTGTTGTTTCTACTTGATACTTCGCCTATTGGAGTTGTGACTCCAGTGTCTTCAGTTCTAGATTCTCAGTGAGTCTTTCATAGGTCTGGGCATTTCGATCACTCAGTTGTTTACATTCCAAGGTGAGGGACTTTATTCTCTCAACTGTGCCTTGAGAAGTTTCTTCACTTTGATCCCTCACATCCTGTGGGGTGTTGGGCATTGCACATAGCCCTAAGTATGCTATTCTTTGTTGTAGCTGCTAGATAACTTATATGAGCTGCTCTACTTGATGTGCGACTCAGTCTTCTACCTTTGGCTCTAAGCATGTCACAGAGCAAAGTGCTCTGTTGACTGTGTCTTTCACTTCGAGTTTCTCTGCAAGCAACTGTTATTTTTCCTACTGAATCTATGCTTTCTCTTCTTCAAACTTTGTCTGGAGAGCAGCCTTCTCCTGCTATGCAACTCGACATTTTTCTATGACTACTTCTTGCACTTGCTTCAAGGCTTGGGTGGCTTGTTCTGTTTCTTCCTATGCGCGATGAAGGCGAGCTTCGATCGCATCATCTAGTCGGTGGAGTTGGGCTGGCTCATCTCCCAACTCTTGTTCTCCTGACAACAGAGGCACAATGGACACTGTGTGACTAGAATGAAGGGCCTGCTGTACCCCTCAGAGTTCAACCTTGATTCTGTCGTACATATGCTCTTGCTTGGCTTCTTGTTTCTGCATGATTTCCTATGAGGCGTCATTCACAGTTGCGATGATGAAGTCAAAATCATCGACAGTGAGCATAGTCTGCATTTTAGTCAACGTGGCTCTTGATTTCTTTCAGGAAGTGGGTTTTGTGGGAGAAACCTTCCTCTTCTTTAGGGGATCAGCCTCATCTCTAGGCGGTGTTACTTCACCTTTCTTCTTCTCATATTCCTTACCATTTGTCTTTTCTACTTTTTCATCACCCCCTCAGCCAAGTGATACAGAGGCAATCTTTTCTGATGCACTGCTTAAGTCTTGGACTTCTTCGATCTTCTTCCTTCTGCTGGTTCTGGGTGTGTCATGTTCCTTGTGAGAGGCCTCTACATTGTCAAGTTCAGAGTCAGACATCTCTGTAGGGTCGGTGGGGATAAGGAGGTCTACTGACCAGTCCTTATTTATCTCCTTGAGGTATTCTTCCGTGAGCTTGTAGTATGACTGAAGCTCCTCTTTGTGCTCATCTGCACGCACAATAATATAGATGAAGTGTCGATCTGCATGGAACTTCATTTGGTGCTTGAACCGTTGTAGGGTGTTCGACGTCATGTGAGGTTAAACTTCGATGGCCCTCTTCAGTTGGAGATAATATGTGTGAAATACTGTGTTCGACTACCACTGAATTCCCATATCGCTCGAGTACCAGAGTGCCGTGAACTTCGCAGCAAGCAGCTCGAACGACTCAATGTCTGGGAAGGTCATAGATTTTGGCATTTCCCAAGAAGTGAACATGATGAGGATCAAGAGCCAGATAAAGTGAAACTCGTAGCCCTGATCATGTGCTTCGCGACAATCTAATTCCAATTGATTAACTAGGTACTTTACCCAGTTCATCTGTAGGCCTTCCATGCACTTCCCTGTGAGGTCAACAACAAAGCCTGTGACCTACGTAGGTCTATTCTTTCTTACTAGATTTCCTGCAATTAATTGACATGATAGGCGCACTGTGCCATTCTGGATGGAAGCTACCTTGTAGCCTCGTGTCCCCTTCTCAACATCGCCGTAAGTATCCTTGATCTTCTATGATAGGGCGCGATTTGTAGCCTTCCCTAGATAGAAGTCCTGTGGGTCGAGTCCTTGCATACTCAATCCAGTGATCCTATGGATCAACGTCGGATCAACTGTGATACGATGGTCTAGCCATAAGTAGCCTCCATGGTAACATGAAATTAGGAGCTTGACACAGGTGTTAACTTCCTAGTGCCTTCCAAAGTGTGGGATATTCATTACATTTAACAAGGTGGACTGCGCGAGGTTCATCGTCCATGACTGGGGGATTATTTTGAAGTTCTTCCCCTTCATCCTGGTCAAGTATTTATATGAGGTGATCATACTATGGTTCTTTCGATCTCCTAGGTTGAAGTCACTGAACTTCAATGTTGCAATATTATCCTATTGCGCTTGAATTGCGTGTATCCCCTTCGGGAGGTATGCAATAACCATGGTGTAATAAAAATATCTAGGCACACTATCACGACTCACCATGCTGGCCAGAGGCAGGATGTAGTTAGGTAAGATGGTCGGGATTAGCTTCACATTTTCCAAGTCATATCTATGCTTGGTTCTCTTCTCAATCACAACTTGGGATGGTCCGGATCTATGAGCAGTCGACGAAGAGGCTTACACTCCTCTCATCAATGACACTTGTATACCCACAAACACTACCCTTTCATACATTACTCTTTCAATCATGAGGTCGATGAGTACCTCCTTCACAGACACTTCAACTACATTAAGTTATTCGAACATACATGCTCGTGGTTGAATATTTCGGGTTGAAGAGAAACTACTCAATGAAACGGGATGAACGGTGATAGCTCGATGATAACTGTGTGGAATCGACTAATCTGCAGGCTCAAATAATCATGGTTAGCAAAAGTGTTCTCGGTGCAATGCTCGACGGAATAAGTAGAAAACTCGGTAACGGATCTCTCCAACGAGCGAGAAGCCTTCATTAATTCAGTTCTATCCATTATGATACGGTTCCAATAGTCTGATGGTGAGATTTCTGACCATAAATGTTGTTCTAACCGTTCGAGGCATCGGGCTAACAATTATACTGTTTCCAATGGATATAATTCTTTGCCATGGCGAAGTTCCATGTGGCGTTGTCTTTCTATCCCAATGAAGTTCTAGTTTTGCAAATATTCCTTCTGTGAAGTTCCCTTTGGAACCTTCTGTAACTTTTCAAACTTTGCTCTCTTCTTACTAATATTTCTATCCTTTTTCCTAGTGATCTTCGTCTCGTTATTCCTCTTTCCATTCTGATTCTTGTCTTCTCTTGGCATAGTAACTTCACACTGTTGACATTCTTTCCTAGTGTTAACTCTCCAAGAAACCCTCCGTGGTTGCAGACCAGAGGTGCTTGGTAACTTAAGAAATCAATGTTTTTGGTGTTTTTTTTATCAAAATGGATCAATGGGATGACTAAACCAGAGTACAACATTCAGACATTCAACATGTAAACAGATGAAACAGTGCCCTCAAGAATTGATTTATCAGTATTTAAACATCAAAGGTGAATGAAGAAACCATGTAACCAAACCAGTACGAAGTAGGGCTTGAGAGACATGCAAGAAACTGAAATCAATCTGTGAGCTGAAAAATGGAAATAAACATTCACATTCAGAGCTAAACCAAACTGATACAGGGAAAGAGAAAGTGGAATCTGATGTCAAAACCGAGAGAAAACTGTGATCTATATTAGCATGAAAAAGATGAATACAGTAGCCAATTATTCCATCCAAAATCGAACCCTTGGTTCCTCTTTTGTTCTGATATTTATAAGTTTACAAAATAACTTCTGATCCTAAAAACATGGATCAGGTCTTACTAAAAATAGAAAAAGAACTGTATGCAAGATACAAGGGATATTTCCTCAAAATCTGGTAGATCTTTGATTTTCCTCTTATTGCATGTTGATGATGTGGAGACAGCCTTCCAAGGCTAACGTTCTTCTCTTCT
>ML778137.1:116981-139436 GCA_009831015.1 Picea engelmannii | reverse complement strand
CAAGTTTCTGGTTCTAAATAGCTTCGATCTATTCTCCTGTTCTTCAATCAAGTGTGCGATCCTCCTAGTCATGAAATGTTTTAATTATTTCTTCTTCTACTCTAAGGATTCCTCTTCTTTTCTTCTGGTCTGATCCCTTTCAATCCAAGGTTTTCCTAGTAACATGGTAAACAGGGCGCTATTCTCAATAAATTTAACAACCTCAAAATCTTCCTCTATCGAAGCTCCATGAGCACTCATAGATATCTGGGTGAGTCTTCCACATAGGGTTATCAACTTTCCTTTAAATAATCCTATTCCTCCCAATGAAGGAATCATAGCGGGCTTTCCCAAAATTTCCCAAGTTCTTTTTGTCATCATATTCACCTGTGTTTCCTCATCTAGAACACAGTCAATTTCGAAGTCTCCTATTCTTGCTTCTATAGATTCTTTTTCTTTACAAATCTCTGACAGGTTGATATGTCAGTGATCATTCAGGGTTTCTTTCATCTGCAATAATATCGTTTATGATTCTCTCTGGGGTTTTGTCATGGTCTTAGTTTCTTTATATTTCTCAGGGTTTTCTTGTCTCATATTGATTCTTTCAATCTTAGCAATCATTCTAGGGAAATATTAAACTTCATTATCCGTAGCTTTACAACAAAGACAACTAGGTCTTTTACCAGGGCATTCCTTAGCAAGATGTCCTATTCTTCTACAACTGTAACAAAGAGTTAATCCTCACTTTTTCTTAAATGATCCCCAACCTTTCTTGGACTGCACACTAGGATCATGGTAGTTAACCTACAAAAAATTCTTTCTACGGTCATGCATCCATTTGTTAGTCCAAACACCCTTTCTATGCATAGGAATAACATATCTTTCATTACTTCTATCAGATCTACTCAAATCAAACCTTCTTTCATCTAATTGTGCCCTACTTTTCAGGCTAGGACAAAATTTATCAAACATACCTAGATCCATACTTTGAAACAAAAATTTCCACTTATCTCACTTCTAACAAAGCACAAATCTTACCTCAAAAATTCACACTTTTACCACTATCAGAGCAAAAAGCTTTCAGATCTAAAAGTTTTCACTCTTTTTACCTCTTTTCTTCAGATCAAACTTCTCTTCTTAGCACAGATCTTCACAGATTAAGTAGAATACTGCGCACTAGGGCAACAGATCTAAGCACAGAGCCTCTTGTTCCTTAGTTCCCAACAATCATAGTTTTAGGTTAGATATTCGCACAAATATTCTTCTTCCTCAGTTCCCAGCCATCACATTTTTAGGTCCCGAAAATAGAACCATTTGTTGGCACAGGGCCAGAACTAGGGTTCAAAGCTCAAGATTGCACCAACAAAACCCTAACTATTGACCCTTTCGACAACACTTGCGAGCAATTGAAGTCTCACCTGAGGTAGAGGCAGGGGTGGTTGCTGGACTCTAATGTCTACAATTGTAGCTGGGACACAGATCTGTGATTGTAACACCTTGGCAAAGCACTTAGCAATATAGTTCATCAATATTTAACTAATATTTATTTTGCACATAAAACCCTACTTATAGAGCATCTCAATATTCAACCAGATCTAGAATCTAGCAACACTTAGCATGACGAAACATATCAGATCTCATAGATTCAAGCACTAAAGACATTCACATAGGTCAGATATAACATTCACTCTCATTATTAATCACAAAGCAACAACAAATCTATCTATCATTCATCTATATTAAGCATTTAAGCAAGTAAACACATAAACACATCAATACATTTCACAAAGCATTCATAACACAGGATATACGTGGTTCACCCCCACCCTGGGGCTACATCCACCAACTCTTTATCTTCTTTATTAGATTCTTCAATCAGTTACATGCACAGAGCCACAAAAACCCTACTCCGCATAGGACGGGAGATCTGCGCACTCCACTAGATCCTCCTTCCCTGAGCTAGGTTACAACACAAAGCCTTCCACAGTCTCTTACAATCACTTGCACTCATCCTCGCAAGTCTCACACAATATGCACAAAGCACTTACAACTATCCACACTTAGCTCACCGACATGTCACTTACTTCCTTAGCACTTAGAAAAATCTTCTAGCTTACATCACCTTCACCGGCCTCTTCATACATCACCTAGATATCTATTTATACATTACAAAATGGGCCTAAACATGAGAAAACCCATGGGACGATATTCCCATACCCGTTACATTATCCCAAAACCCAAAAAAGGGCCCTAAAAAGGGGCCAAGATCTGTGATCTCTGATTTGACTTGCGCTCCGCCTTCGACAACCTGTCGAAGTCCCAAAAATAGGTCAAACATTACCAAGGATCCTCAAAACTTGGTCAAGGGCCAACAATCTCATCCCGATGGAGTTCTACATATAGAATGAACATGAGTTTGTTGTGGATCTACCATTTCAGTAGAAC
Organism: Picea engelmannii; assembly: GCA_009831015.1. Classification (NCBI taxonomy): domain Eukaryota; kingdom Viridiplantae; phylum Streptophyta; class Pinopsida; order Pinales; family Pinaceae; genus Picea; species Picea engelmannii. Next base: position 137,012 of record ML778137.1, on the reverse strand, counting down.
GAACATGGGTAGTGTAGTCTTCATTAAAATTTGGTTGTATTGGTTCCATATCTAGTTGATTATATGGCCTTGATGGCAGGCTAGGGTAATCTTATACTACAATGTTACCCGAGGAGTCCAGTCGAAAAATGAGTGGATCGAGAGGAAATTACAAAGCTAGGTTGAAAGGAAAGGTGGAATCTTCCTGAACCATAACTAAATCTCTCTCATGATTTGCTAGAAAAGGAGTAACAACACTCCCAACATATGAATGGTTTTCAACCTCTTCACAGTAAGTGTCTTCAGGTGATTTAGGAGGTAGGGGTTCATAGCCTTTTGAAGGAAACCCTTGCATCCTACGTGATCTATGAATACCTTTATCGACCACAGTACCAATTTTCAAGGACAACTAAAGTAAACAAACAACACTCGCTAAAAAATCTAGAAAACCAATAAGCAAAACAATGTCTTCTCTCAATGAACGTACTAGTTGGTGATGAAATCCAACATGATGTGATCAAATTGAGAATGGGATAGGATATGAGTGGGTGTATCATTTACGTTGGTGAAATTCTTAACAAAGTTACACCTTGGTGTAAGTTCCCTCATGGTGTTACCCTCCAAGGAGTCCGAGTGAGTTTGACCAATGTTTGTTCCAGGTATAACAAAGACTTCCCTTCATCGTCACCTCGTGTAAGGACCCTAAATATTATGGAAACTAAGGATGTCAACTCACAATCATCATTTGTGTGGGTACAATCGACAGTCGAGTCCGAATATATGGGAAGGATATCAAGTCTGAAATTCTTCAAGAGAACTGAGGACAAATGGACTGGTAAACTCCATAGGACCTTGAACGGATTTGAAATTCATGAAGCTCCAAGACCAAATGAAAACAATTAATCCTCAAGAATAACCCCCAAAATATGATCATACTACTACGGTTGGTTAAGCCTTGGAGGGATAATCTTCGTTTCTCTCCCGCACATGACCTCGTGTTTAACCCCTGTGAGAGAGGGGGATCCCAACTATGCTTATACGAAGGTTGGATTTACTCTCCCTATCACAAGATTCTGCATTTTTCTTGAATTCTTTCGAGAGTTATTCTCATAGCCTATTCCAAAGCTCTAGTCGTAGTCTAATTTTGGTGTAGATATCTAAAATAAAAGTTTATCGTTTGATTTTAATTAGCGTTGATTTTCATGGCTCTTCATTACATAAGGGTGAATGATAGTGAAACTAATGATGTTTGAGACTCGACTCCTAAAAAGGTGAAAATAATGAGATGCAAACTTTCTTTTCAATGAACGTCTAGATACAGGAAGGAGAAGAGTTTATTTTCTTTTGTCACTAACAAAAATGCAAAATTTTATACTATTTTGTTCTCAACAAGAATTCAAACAATTTCCAAATTATAAACAAAACCTTTCCAATATCCAAAACCAATGCATACAAGTATTTCTTTGTTTGATTGCAAATGTAAATTAAAATGTTTGTCTAATGCTTCATGCTTTCAAAGATAATGAAAAGGTTCACTGCTGTGATTTGAAAAGGAGGAAGAAAAAATACACAAATAAAGACACTCTCAACAGTAAGCAAGAAACCAAAAGAAGAACAAACTATCAAACTATTCACTCAAAGGAAAAACACTAAGAAACAAAAATTCATACTTTATAGTCTTCTAGTATTGAGTAAGGGATCAAATATAAGGAAAATAATATTGTGAACAATGACCTTCCTTATGAAAATCCTCCAATCAATCAGATAATCGAAAAGAGAAACAAAAATAAATCAAGTTTTAAAGAGAACGATTGATTTTCCAACAAGGAAAGACAACACAAACTCAATAAAGACTAAAAGAATTAAAGGTAGCAAGTTTGAGTCAAACAAAGGAACAGATCTAAGTTAGAGAAAGATATCCAAGGGCTATGCCCAACAAGCAAGAAAATCAACAATTTTTCAAAGGAAGAAAAATTGGTGCTCTGGTAACCAAAGCACCGGAGTGCTACAACGCTCCCTAATAGACTATGAGGGAGTGCTTATCAAGCAAAACTGTAGAGGGGTGCTAGTCCTGAGAAAAGTCTTAGAAAAACCCAGAAAGCTCAAAAACTCAGGGAAATTCAGTTCGAGACTCTGTGATACAACTTAACAAAGATGAAAGATGTAAGGACATATTAAATCAACAAATGGGATCTAAATATAGAAAAAAGGAATATACGAACCAAGGAAAGAACAAAAATTGAAAATTCGATCCCTAGTGGATTCACCAATTTCTATTACGAAAATATTCCCCACGGACATGTGAAATTTCCCTTGGAGTACATACCCCTCTACCAAGACAAAAAACTACCTTTGGACACTACCATTCCTATATATTAATTTTATCCATTGAAAAAGAGAGAAAGAAGGAGAGTATGATGTACCTCACTTTCGAAGTTTGTCCAAGCTACTCTAATCCACAAGTTTCGAACATTACTTGTAATGGGAAACAATAGACAATCACTTATCTCCTACTCTAATGGATTAGACAAAATTAATCGATCTATGAAGATTAAGAAAAACATAGACAAGTACATGTAAACACATACTAGAAGGCAATATGCCAAGTATATTAATGATAACTTTAAAAGGAAACTTACAATATTCAGATGCCGTTGCAAGAACCTCTCCAAGTCTTCCTCTTCCAACCCTTGCTCGAAAGATCCATGATCATAATAACAATGCTTTGATGATTTTTTTCTCCTTTTTTTCACCATGAGAATGCCTCCATTTATAGGCTTTGAGAGGATCAACCACCTTGGTTATATTTTGAATTAGTTGAGGATATGGATCCAAGAATTGTGATATCTCCCTTAGATGCATCCTAAAGGTTAGATTCGATCCAAACCAACTCGATCCATCCATAGCTATATTTAGAAGAAAAAGGAATTTCTTCCAAGATTTTCTCAACCAATTTGGCACTACCTTACAATGGGAAACAAAGCACTACAATGCTCCCTGTAAGATGGACAAAGAGCGTTAACGCTCCCTTTGTTCACCATGGGAATGCCTCCATTAATAGGCTTTTAGAGGCTCAACCACCTTGGTTATATTTGGAATTATTTAAGGATATGGATCCAATAGTTGTGATATCTCCCTTAGATGCAGCCTAAGGGTTAGATTTGATCCAAATCACCAACTTGATCCATCCATAGCAGTATTTAGAAGAAAAAGGGATTTTTTCCAAGATTTTCTCAACCAATTTGGCATTCCCTTACAATGGGAAACATAGCGCTACAATGCTCCCTGTGAGATGGACAACGAGTGCTAACTCTCCCTGTATATGAGAAGGGGAGCGATGATCTTTCCAAAAGTTGCCAAGATGAACAATTCTCATAGAAAAACATTTGTTCCAACTATCAGATGATGGGGCTTCTTATTCTAACATGTTTTAGGGATTGCATCAAGTGTTTTTATGGTGTTATTCACGATGCGACACTTACAAAATGAGAACGTGAAACTTACAAAATGAGAATGTGACACTTACAATACTTGTGACAAAAGTGCGACACTTACGACAATGATAATGTGACATTATAAAAGTGAGTAATTTTGATGTGTAACAAAATCTATCTATGAATAGAGGGGATTTTGTTTTTCTGTCTTGGCCACTTTGGGTACTTCCATCATTGAGGTAACATGACTAATGGTTATGATTGGGGGGTACGCAATAAGTAAGGGGATGTCCTTACTCCCTAGTAGTTAAACCTTCCTGATGTTGAGCTATGCCGAGGTAATTATACGTGACCCTATAATTATATTAGTTGACTTAAAAGTGACCCACTTTTAGGGATCCCTTGGAAATATGATTATTTTAATTAAATAAGGAAACATGTATTTATAAAAATAATTAATGGATAATTATCTTAGAGTGACACATGGGATAGGTGATTATTCACCTAATTTTTGGATTAATACAAATAGGAAAAAGGTGGGAGTTCCACATGGGTGATGAATATTTGTTAATTAAGAAAACAAAAAATTGTGTATTTATGCATGTGGTGGAGGTGTCAACCTTATAAAGCCTATACATGTAGGGATTCTTCATGGTTTTAGGGGAAGAACCTGAATTGTAGTGAAATGATGCTAAATTTTTGTCAAAATACTATTAAATTGAGTTTGCATGGTGAGATGAGGGAAGATGCATGTTATTACTATTTCAATCCCTTTTTCAGAGGCACATTGACTTTCCTAACTTGTTCAATTATGGAAAACCTATTATTGGTGCATATTATATTGGTGAAATTCTATGTTTTCTCTTGGTTGCAATTTCACATAGCTCAAGGGTCCCAATGAAAGAAGGTTTCCCTAGGTTTGGTAGGGTGGAAACTAGTTGGACCAGTTTGAGTTGGTAAGCCTAAGGAGTTGGACATTGTCTCATGTGCTGGAAACATCATTTTTCTTAAGAATAATTTCAATTATAAATTGATTTCATTGATTATGCATGAATTATGATTTCTAATTCATATATGATTTTATGATAAATTTATTGAGCCATGGCACATGATTCTTGGGAGAATTATGTTTTTGAATCCATGTATGAAATGATAACATAGATGTTAGTTTATCTGAGTTTTATGAATTCAATAACTATGAGAATATTTGTGCACTTGGGGTAAATGATAATGGGATGAAGTAAATCTCTTGTTTAATTTTTGTTGAATTACATGCTTTGAACTAATCCTTTAATTCTCATATAAGAAAGGAATGCATAAGAAACATTTTTGAATAAGTACAACTAGGAGGAAGATGGTTTTATTAGTTGTAAAAGGTATGAGTTGACTTGAAACGGTTTTAGACAATTTTTATCCAAATTTGGTAAAATCTCTTCTTCTTTATGGTTTATTTTTCTTCATTTAATGTGTCACAATGAGAAACTTAGAGAAAGAGTTGAATTCCATTTTATAGATATGGTTTTGAATGAAATATGTTCTTTTTGTTTGAATGTGTGTTGTAGGTGTTATCACCATTAAAATTTTGGTGTGAAATCAAGATTTCGGGACATAGCAAGGTGCTAAATTGGTTTGGAAGTATGATAAATCAAGGGAGGGAATAAATATAGAAAGAAGAGGCTAAATATGGTGGGGTTATAAGGTAATGGGACCCGATGCATCACATATTGTGAGCTCCCCATATTGACGGTCGAGGATCATTTCGGGGGGAGGAGTTGCGTGGAGGATAATTCCCAAAATCGGGCCGAAAACTAAACCATGGTTTTCGGTTGGGACCACGTGGTTCCACTGGGTGCATTTCAGGGTGAGAAACGGGTTGCCCCAAACTTATTCCTTGCACCCCCGAAATTGGAAAAGTATATAAAGGGCATTTGTTTTTTATTTTATTATTTTTCAAAATACTAGAACGTTTGAAAGTTGGCGCGACCACCCCCATTCAACTGCAGCTCAACAGTACACCAAGTTCACGCTATTTCTTCTCATTTTCAGGTATTTTTCATCACCTCCATGGACCCCATCATAAATTCAGTGACAGATCAAGACCCTGTGTCAAATGAAAAAGCCCTAGTTGACCGATATTTAGAGGTTTTCGACACCGAAATCACTGTTTCACCCATCTCTATGTCTAGAAGAAATCTGTCCGATAATGTAGGAAAGAAGATACCATTCCTTGAGGCAATATAGACCAATACAGTCCCTTATTCTGTCGAAGTCGCTTTCCCTTTTCCCGAATTCATAGGTTGGTGCACAGAGTAGTATTCATAGGAATAGAAAGTCGTCGTAAATAAATAGGGGTTCGAGGTCTTGTGTAGGGTAGAGAGTCTATCAATTCAATATTCCCTCAGCATACCATAGTATTTCTACATAGTGTCTGAACCTTTTGATGAAGAAAATATAATTAGGGTCTATAAAGAGTGTCCATCAAAAGTCATAGATATGTTTTTACAGAAAATTGTCAAACCAGAGCATCTTTTAGAGAGTCTGTCTTTGCCAATGAATGTGAGTATAATGGTTATTGAGGTCTAATGGATCTGTTCCTTGTTGATTCAAGTATTAGGTCTAGATAATGACAAACATGTGGTCGAGGTCATGCTAGGTTTTCTATTGACATTTTTTTAGTCAGAGTCTGTTCTGTCAGTCCGTTTCAGTTTTGATCAATTCATAGATGATAATATCCATAAATAGCTAGTGAATTTTCTCTCTCTAAGACATTTTAGATAATATACCCATTTGTTGAAGATTTTCCTGGAAACAAATAAGAGATAATTTCCCAAAGCAACATTCATATCAACTGAATTTAAGAGGATTACATTCCTCATCTTCACCAACAAATTCATGTCCAGGGTTTACAATTTGATTTTCAACACCAACCCACCTATATTTTTGGATGACATGAGGAGCTATCTACAGCCAAATCCAGAAAACAGAATGGGGGACTAGGCACTGTTGATGCATTCAATAATAATCTGGGTTTATGGTTGTCATGAATCCCCTTACCTATTGCCTATTTTTTTGATCCCGAGAGTATTTCCCCTTGAATTCATCAAGCAAAGAATCATATTTGAGACAGAGCATTTCCTGAAATTGCACAAATCCTCCAACCTCAAATTCCCTTTTATCATTGGACCCTTCATTGTCAAAACTAGATCATGCTTATCTCAGATTCAAGCGAAGCTCAAAGAGTTTGGTTTTGCACAACTACAGGGAAGAAGATATGATCCACATCAAATCATATCCAAGAGAAGAATGATGAACGAACATGCCTCTTATGAGCATGAACATGTTTAAGGTTTTGATAAGTTGGAAAATCTAGAAGTCTGTGATGATATGGAAGAAATCTTGCAACCATCTCAAACACAACAAGTGGAGGCAACCCTACAATAGATTCAAACACATCAAGCTCCTCAGAAAATGATATTCAAAGTCCCCAAGGTAAGTGTTTACAACAAGAGAAGAAGTTCAGAGGCCATGGGTACCAGTGATCATCATACTTCCCCTAAGAATATGAAGATTACACAGTCCCCACAGATAGTGGATTTAGAGGAAGAAGAGCCTAAAGAACAAGTGGATATGGATATGGTGGAGAGTGGTACTAGCATTGCAAAAGTTGAAAAGGGGAGTAAGCTTCGAAGTGAAGGCAGCTCAAGAACCATTAGCAACAAAAAACACATCTTTGATAAGACATCTGGGGAATCTTATCAATCTAAAGAAGATTTGGAAAACAATATGCTGAGAAAGGAAACATGGCTATGGGTGAGATGAGGGAGTTATTCCCTGAAGTGGAAAAGATTTCTCATCACAAATCTTCTCTGTTCACAGTAAGATATATTGAGAAGAGGACCTTTAATATAGTAGTTGCAGATGAAGAAAAAGTATCTGAGATCAAGATAAAGTATGACAACATCAGTGCTCCATACAAAGTCAAATTCCACAGGAATACCAGTGACATGTTGTATTATGATTACTTGGGTATAATCTTGAATAATTCAAAGCTGTCATCTTATGCAATGAAATTGGAAGGGCATTTGAGGCAAGAAAAATCATCTAGCAGAGCTTGGAAGACTCAGGTCAAGAGGATGGAATCTGAAGGCCCCCAAGGGGTGAAATCCTGATTGGATGAGAAGGACAAATTGATTCAAATCTTGAAGAAGAAATTGAAAATGTCTTCCACAGACCATCCACAAACAACATAACTGGTTTTCTAGAACAAGAAAAAAAATCATTTCGAAAAGAAGCATTGGACTACAAGGCTAAGGCATTACAACTAGAACAAGAAAAGGTGAATTGGTCACAAGGACAAACATAATTGTTGAACAAAGATGTAGATGTACCTCCTACTACAGAAGTTGGTCCAAGCACTAAAGGACTTGTCCATGCTATGTCACAAGTTATCTTGAAGGTAGGAGAAATCAAGGGGTTAAAAGGGGAGATAGAGAAATTGAAGTAGGAAATGAAAACAAAGGATGAAAGAATGGCTCAATTTCAAAAGGAGAATCAAGCCTTGCAGGAAAGGATAGACAAGATGAAAATAATATTAAGAGGAAAAGGAATGTTGCAGGGAGACAAACACATCATCTATGATTCTATAGCTCCTGAATCTGCCAAGTTCATAGTGTATTTAAACTTCATCAATGATATAGACAACATGGCCATCATAACCCGAAGCATGCACACTATTGTGAATGAGACTTTAGCAAAGAAACCATCAGAGTGGGCCCAAAATGCCATAAACCTGCTCAAATCCATCCCTATTGCAGAACTTCAAACCATTGGAGTTAAATATAGAACCACATTGATCATCTGGGCCAAAGGGTTATTTCCAAACATAACCTGCTGAAATCAGTCCAAACAAAGGTAAGACAGATGGAGCAAAGTGTGAAAGAATTCAAGGAACTGTTTGAAGAATTGTTTATTAAAGGCCTCCCACCATTTTGGGATGGAAAAGGAAAATTATATGATCAGGAAGAATACAACACTTGCCTCACTAATTGCAGAATGGATCACTCCAAGTTTGAAAACCTGGAGGAAAAATTGAAAGGAGCAACCCTGGTTGAACATCTGATTACAGATTTTGACATTCTGAATCAGTTCAAAGTAGTGAAATTTGGACTACCATTCATGACATATGCCTCTTGCATTGACCTGGAGATCCCGATCAAAGAAATGATGGATTATGATTTCCTTTCTGACTTGCAATGGAAGGAGATAGTACGGCTAGGTAAGACAAAGTGCAGTTTTCCAGGGAACAATAGATGAAGTACACATGTCATTGAAGATGGTAGATCAGGCAAAAGACCAGAAAAAAACAAGTGGAAAAGGAAGGAGTTGAAGCGTCATAGGAATTGGCAACTCGATCATAAAACATTTTTCTTGTTAATCATTGTAATCGGTTCCCATACCGAAACTGTCATTTGTAATTATTATAATCAGATTCAGAAACTGAAACACTTCGTTTCAAGCATTGTAATCAGTTTCAAACCGAAGGAACTCGAACTTGTATAAATTAGGAGTTCCAAATGTATTAAGGGTTGGCAGAAGTGCAAGGGCACATTTTTAGTTGTTTAGAACTTAATTTGTAATTTTATGAAGATGAATTGAATACACATGCATAAGTCTTGAAGTTTCCATGAAAAGATTATAATGGTGGTGGTCTGAGTTTTGTCTTCTCTATTTGTATGTATTTCCTGTGTTTCCGATTCCATTTACACGATCTTCTGTTTAAATTGGATAGTTTAAAGGCCCAAAATTCATCTTGTGATGCTTTTGTCTTAAGCAATTTAAACTATGTTAAGTTCTTCCTAACTAATTCAGAATTCATTTCATTAATTCTTTAATGCAGTTACTTGTTTCTCCTTTCTTCTTACACTCTGTAAAGTTCAATTTATAACTCAGATTCATCACCTCATTTAGCCTTTATCCTCTGGAGAGTTCTATTGGCCAATCAATGTTTCCATTCATTTTCAGAAGTTTGACTCCATAGCCCTAAGTGTCCCTCCCCTTCCTTGCCAACAAATTTATAAAAACCCCCAAAACAACAAAACCTAGCCATTGATTGTCAAAGAAACACCAAGTGACACGAGAGAGCCCGAGCTGAGCATGTTATTACCCAACTCTAAAGTTGGTTTGTAGGTTACCTATGTCGTTTGTTTTATTAGCCGAACAAATTTATAGAGTGCTAACAGTAGGAATGCTTGTGGATTCAAGCACGTTGAATATAGTGAGAAGACAATAATGGCATACTCATTGTGTGATCTTTGGCATCCTTGAATAAATTGAATTCATGGGTAGAAAAAATGATTTTATGTGTATGAATCTTATGCTTTTCCAATTTAATGTTGAGAATGTTTTCGATGCATTATGATTTTAGCAGAAATGCATTTATTGTATTCAAAGTGTATGCAAAGTGTTTGATTTTATATTTCAACAAAGAAAGGATTAGAGTGTATAGAAATCGTTTGATTTTATGCCTCAAACAAGAAAACATGAGAATGTAACCATCGTTTGCATGAGTGAACTCTTTTGTGGTAATTCAAATTTTGAGGCAGCAAGATAAAACCATATAGATCAAGTGTGTACTCTCATATGGGATTTGGATTTGTAGTAGTAAGATACAACCACATAGACATTATTTCATGTTTGAAATTTCATATGGAATTTGATTTGAAGTATTGAGCTAGAATTATATAGACATTATTTCATGTGTACTCTCATATGGGATATGATTTTGTAGTAGTAAGATACAACTATGTAGGCATTGTTTATGTGTTTAATTTATACAATAAAATCAATTTCAATCATTTCCCATTATTGGCATTACTTTTATGATTGATTTATGCAAACAAGTCAATTTCCTAGAGGTGAAATCATTTCCCAACTAATATGCTTGGTTCAATGTTTAGACACTTGAATGTTGCTTGCAAAGTGTTTGTAGAAATGTGTCAATGGTTGTAAACAATTATGTTTGTAAGGTGTTTGTATAAATGTGTCAAAAAATGATATTTGTAAAGAATTTATAGAAATGTGTCAATGGGTAGAAAAAAGTGTTTATAGAAATGTGCCAATGGTTGGAAAAAATGTATGTTAGAAACATGTTTGTAAAAATAACAAAAAAAACAACAATAACAATAGTAATCTACATTTTAAGGTCATGACCTAGACAAACACCAAGTTTATATATGAGATCCCTTGTTTGTGGGACATAGGACTACCTTTGCACAACAATTGAATGACTACATATACATATGTGTGCATACCCTACCTCCTTTCATATTTGAACTTGTGACCTCCTAAGAGGAAACATATGTTTGTATAAATGTAATGTTCCTATTTTTGGATTCCCGTGCCTTGCAATCAGAGGGGACTTTATGAGCTTATGTTAGCCTGTCCAGAGGAGTAAAATGAGGATAGTAGTGAGATCGGGAAATTTGGAGGAGTTATATGGGGCCCAGGCTTTCCCATTCACCATATTTCATCATCAGGATCATTTCTACATAGTTCTCTTTTGGTTCTATGGCATTCCGACGGTTTCCATAATTTTGGGTTATTATTGAGCATATTTTAATTAATTACAATGAAGGTACTATTTGGAGTTGTTTATTTGAGAAACACCTTAGTATAATAGCTCGTTAGAACCAAGAAGAAAATACCTACATGATAGGATGATGAAAAGTGACTTTCAGTGGCTAGAGAAGTCATAAGGGAGAATTAATCACTTTTTGGAGTAAAAAGGTACATTAAATTAATAAAGTGATTTTATGAGAAAATATTAAAGATGAATTAAAAGTCACTTGAGGGGAAAAACATGAAAATGGGTATAAAAGAGAGATAAGGGTTCATATTCTCTCATTATGTTGATCACCATTTCACTTGTATCTTTCAGCTCTGGAAGCTTGAGTGTTTTGAGGGTTTTTGTCTAAACAAACCCTATAGATCAACACAGAGGTGAAAGATTCCTCCTTTCCTGATCCAATCTTGGAAAAGGTGGTGAAATATTCCACCCTCTTCATTCTATTCCATTCAGATCTACTTCAACTATTATCTTTGATGAGGGGCACACTGTTGGGAAGGTTTCTGCATGAGGGACACACTATCCAAGATGATGAGGTCCAATTTGTGTTCTACAAAGGAGATATTGGAGAGATTTCACCTTGTATGCAATTTCCATTCATAGAGAGACTTCCCTTGGCGCTTTGGGGGAATTTCCAGTACTCATATTTATTTATTAGCAGAGTTAGGCGAATTATTGGCCAAGGAGGGCGCACCCTTGGTCAAGGGTTTCTTCATTTTGAATTAGATCTTGCATATTGATGTGCGGATGAATTCTACACTTATTGGGAGAAGTATTTGTGAGGATATTGTCCATTTCATTGGTGGTTCAAGCCTCATCTTAATCTATGAAAAATTCATATCAAACAGGGAACATATCTAGTCATTGGGGCCATCCTTTACTACAGAAATTACATATTTTTGGAGCAGTTGTTGGGTGGTTTCTATAGGGAGATTATTTGATTTCCTTTGGCTGCATTTTGTATGTATTTTATAGCCATATATCAGCTGTAGCAAATACATTTCAGATATGGAAATTACTGTATGTTGGACAACCATTTATAATAAATAAACATGAAAGGATTGTGTGGAGGTATTTGTGCTTTTCTATGTATTACTTGTCATTTACTCTTATGTTTATTCTAGTCTATGTTCCACTTTAATTTATGTTTTTTTAGAAAAGTTAAACTTAAAAACATGGATGGAAATTCTAGCTACAACCCATGCATGCAAACTGTTTGACATAATGCCTCAATGATACAAACTGTCATATACATAATATCAAGAAAATAATCATAGAAGAATACACTTCGGGGTGTTAGCACTCATAAATTTATTTGGGTTGTATCAAAGAAAACTCAAAGGTAACTGTTTCAACCAAATTTAGATTGTATTTTGACCTATACAACCAGAGAGAGCTATCTCAGATGTCTAATGACTGGTAATAACTCAAAGGTTTCATCAATAGAGGCACATAGGTTAGATTCTACGATAGGATGAGTTTGTTTTTGTTTTAAAAGGGTTGGTAGGACAAACAAGGAAAATGTACCATTGGGAAATGGAGTCAAGTTATGAAATTAAAATATTGAGCTAATGACTGGTGGTGTACTCATAGAGAACATAGGCAAAGTAAGTGTTATTCTTCAACAACATGCAATATTTTGGATGGAAGCAGAAAAGAGAAAGGGGCATCCCATCACACTGAGAGCATCTAGCAAAGGATGAGTTCTCAATGTAACTTTAGATGAAATACAAATATATATATTAATATGATCAGAGCATCAAGCATGGATGAATTCTGAACCCACAATATTTAAACACATAACAAGTATTTACCATATGAATGGAGCATCGAAGGTGGATGAATTCCAAACATTTACTCTCAGCCAAATAATGGAAAGAACAAACAATTATGGATATGAGAATTACAAATAAAATACATACTTAAAACAACACCGTAATGAATCTCTGCTTCATGAAAGCACGATACTTCTGCATTTAGCTCATCAATATATTCAGGAAAAGATACACAGTCCAATCCCCCCAGGGTCCAAACCTTCTCTACTCTTGTACCATAAAATATATATCACTATAGGTCCTTTCCAAATCACCATTTTGAAATCCAACCCCTTTCCCAAAATAAAAACAGTTACAAACAAAAAATGACACGTTTTAACTGATTTCCTTCTTTTCAGGAGGCAAAATTATGAAAAATAGGATTCAAAATTCCACTTGTAATTCTCAAACTGTAACCACTGTGTAAAATATGAGAACCATTTTTTAGGTAAGCTCGTTATAAATAAAAAAACTCTCTCGGTTTCTTGAAATTCATCTCCAACTGGCCGGAATATGTGTCGCAAAAACATGTCTTAAACAAGAAATCATGAAAACTAAAAAGTAGGGTTCAAATATTCCTTCAAATCTCCCAATCCATTACACTTTTTGAAAATATGAGAGAGTTTTGTATTATTTGGTTTTTCCTTGACAAAAACCTCTCGGGGATTTTCAAAATTCCTCTCCAGTTGGTCAGAAAATGATCCTGAAGTTGACCACTAAACCAGTCATTTACGCAACGCTCCCTATAGCCTGTGCACATCAAAATCCTGTGCGCGACAACATACTCTATGGAACAAAATCCTATGTGTGAAAACATCCTATGCGTGACAACATCCTCTACGCAACAACATCCTCTACACGACAAAATTCTCTGTGCGATGAAATCCTCTGCGTGAAAAAATCCTTTGCGCGACGAAATCCTCTGTGCAACGCACAACAAATGAAAGCAACAAAAGCCTTTGCACAAAAAAATTTCACAATGAGTATGCTTTTGAATTTTGCAATGATATCAATGACATGGAGTGTCATGATTATTCCTTCTCTAACCTCATGAAAGGTGATGATGAACCATAATACCTTTTGACATGATATTCACGCTAACCTATGAATCATCTAGGAATGCCTTGATTTTCCCAAGATCATGTCATGACTTTGAAAACTTTGGACAAACCTCTAAATCTAGTTATGAAAATCATGGTGCTAATAGCTAGCTCCAATGCGGATGCTATCCTCCCCGTGAGGTAGCAAAGAACTCATAGACCCTGTGCCTATCCATTGGGTTGTTCCCAAGCCAACTTTCCAACTGTAACTTGTAACCTTCTCTCTTGCTGACCTGGAACCAATCACACTGAAATCCAAACCTAAACTGTTCCACCACAAATTTATTCTGCGACTGAACGAAACCCAAACTGAAAATTGCTGAAATAAATGCTCACCATGCTGAGCTTATTCACACATACGTACCCTACTTTATTAAGCACGAATGTCAAATCAAGTGATTTCATACTTCCAATAAAGCCAGTCAAGTAAGTGGTTTCTTGACTACAACTTTCTTTCAACTCCTCTAATCATAAAGTCAAACCTGAAATAGGACAAGTTATTCCACCATCTAAAACTATTTCCATGTTTAAACATTACATAGCTCATTTCGATTGAAGATTCTAATAGATATGAAAAAGGGTCCTTGAGAGTAGAAACAACTATCACTTCCTTATGACCAACAATGAAATCATCTTTAAATGGTTATTTTTTACTGTTCACATTGTCTATGTAATGATTTTTTTTTTTAACAACACTTGTATTTTGACATGAAGGCTTCTTTCTGGCTGAAAATTCATTTTCTACAAGAAGAATAAACCTTAGAGTACTAACCTTAGGCCTAAGGTCATAATACTTGTAACAGTGAGCCATTGCAGTATGATATCCTGCTTTATACTGCTCTGAATCAACAAGTAGTGTTTCATGTGTTTTTGTTTCATTCTCTTCTTGTTCTATCTCAAGTTCCATAAGGAGCTTATGTAAACATTATAACTTGTCCTCTTGACTAAGAATGTGACATGAATCCAAATAAGATAATAACAAGGAACGAAAATATTTACACCAATGATGCTTAGAAGAAAAATCAATCCATTTTCTAAAATTTTGAAAAGAAACAAGGTCTTCCACCAACCTTGTTGTTATGTTTGATGAAGTACCTGGATCAAAATATAAGCTTTCCATTCTGAAGACAAGAAACTATTCATACCCCAATCTCTTCGAACAATGAATTTTTTGTGAAAACATTAGCTCTGGATTATTCTGCCAGTGGAATCACCTTCCAACTGATTTTTTGATGTGTGGAGTCGCCAGAGAAGAAATACAGCCAATATGTGCCTAAGTGTCAGCTGCTCTCAGACCTTAGAACTAAAACAATGTCATTCTCCCCGAGGACAATAATAACAATCCTTCCCTGACAATGACGCAAAATTTTTAGCACTTAGAAATTTCTTTGGGCTGTATCAAAGAAAGCCACAAGGTAACTATTTCAACCAACTTTGGATTGTATTCTGACCTATAAAACTAGAGAGAGCTCTCTTAGATGTCTAATGATTGGTAGTAACTCAAGGGTTTCATCAATACATGCACAAAGGTCAGATTCTGCGATAGGACGAGTTTGTTTTTGTTTTAAAAGGGTTGGTAGGAAAAACAAGGAAAAGGTACCATTGGGAAATTGAGTCAAGTTCTGAAATTAAAATATTGAGCTAATGAATGGTGGTGTACTCACAAAGAATAAAGGAAAAGCAAGTATTATTCTTCAACAACATGCATTATTTTGGATGGAAGCTGAAAAGAGAAAGGGGCAACCCATCACACTTATAGAATCTAGCAAAGGACGAGTTCTCAATGTAACTTTAGATGAAATACATAAATATAGATTACTATGAGCAGAGCATCAATCATGGATGAATTTTGAACCCGCAATCTTTAAACACATAACAAGTATTTACCGTATGAATGCAGCATCGAAGGTGGATGAATTCCAAAAATTTACTCTCAGCCAAATACCGTAAAGAACAAACAATTATGGATATGAGAATGACAAATAAAATACATACTTAAAACAACATTGTAATGAATCTCTTCTTCATGAAATCACGATACTTCTGCATTTAGCTCATAAAGATATTCACGAAAAAGATACAGAGTCCAATCCCCTAGGGTCCAACCCATATCTACTCTTTTACCATGCAATATATATAACTATATGTGCTTTCCAACTCACCATTTCTAACTCCAATCCCTTTCCCAAAATAGAAATAGTTACAAACAAAAAATGACACGTTTTAACTGATTTCCTGCTTTTCAGGAGGCAAAATTCTGAAAAATAGGCTTCAAAACGCCACTTGTAATTCTCAAATTGTAACCTCTGTGTAAAATATGAGAACCATTTTTGTAGGTGATATATTTATAAATAAAAACCTCTCTCGTTTTCTTGAAATTTATCTCCAGCTCGCCGGAATACGTGTCACAAAAACATGTCTCAAACAGGAAATCATGAAAACTGAAAAATCGAGCTCAAATATTCCTTTGAATATCCCAATCTGTGACACATTTTTCAAATATGATAGAGGTTTTTATTATTTGGTTTGTCCTCGACAGAAACCTCATGGATTTTCAAAATTCCTCTCCAGTTGGTCAGAAAATGATATTGAAGTTGACCACTAAACCAATCATTTATGCAGCGCACCCTGTAGCTTGTGTGCAGGAAAATCCTCTACGTGACAAAATCCTTTGCGCAATGAAATCCTATGCGCTGAAAAATCCTTTGTGTGACAAAATCCTCTACGTAGTGCGCAACAAATGAAAGAAGCAAAAGCCTTTGTGCATCAAACTTGCACAATGAGTATGCTTTTGAAGTTTGCAATGATACCAATGACATTGAGTGTCATGATTGTTCCTTCTCTAACCTCATGAAAGGTGATGATGAACCATAATACCTTTTGACATGATATTCACCCTAACCTATGACTCATCTAGGAATGCCTTGATTTTCCCAAGATCATGTCATGACTTTGAAAACTTTGGACAAATCTCTAACTCTAGCTATGAAAATAATGGTTCTAACATGGGGGTTGTAACCCATACCATTGACCCTCTAAACATATAAGTAATCCACCTTGAGAGTTGGACAATGAGAGAGTTGATTTTCCAAAGGCATTTGAGAAAACACGCAAAGTTTTTGATGAAAGTTCTCAAATAGTTAGATCTGATTTTTATATCAGATTTGGTTAGGGATATTACAATAAATGTGTCAATGGTTGATTTTTTTTTTTTTCATATACTTTGTTGTGTGATTCTTTTTAGTATTGTTTCTCTGCTTTATTTTGGCAAGAAATTCAGTTTTCCAAGGATGAAATTGTAACACCTTAGTTTTGATCTCCAATGTCGCATTGTATAATTGTAAATGTTATGAATGGCTACGAGCCAAGTGATTTAACATGTAAACATTTTATATTTAAAAATAATAAAATGAAATACACTTCCGACTGTAGATGGGTAAGGACTAGAGTAATGGAGGGCTATGATTTCACAAGAGAGGGGTTTTAAAGGGGTTTTTGAGGGCTTTCCACATGCCTTAAGTCTTAATCCACATTCATAAATTAGTTTGTCATTTAGATATTTATCCCTTTGACTTATTCAACACCCAATCATTGAATTCATTTAAAAGGTTGTGTGAGAAATCCATCCCATTCAATTATGACAACATGGGTTGAGTGTAATCATCCCTGGCGGAAGAGTAATAGTCAATCAATCATGGGAGCATAGGAAAATGTTGGTTGTGGAGCCTGATTATCTTCCTGATTCAGAGGTCTTTTACTTTCAGCCATGTTTATACCCCATGAAGTATTTATACCCAAAAAGTATGTACACTCTTCCACGTTGGGGAGTGCAGAGGGGGGGTACCCCCTCTGCAGGGTCCGAGGTGTTTGGGGGTAAGTGGGCCCCTAGCGTCCCCTGAAGGAAAAATTGCCTTGTAAATGTATATTGTAATTTTATTGTAAATCCAGATCGTTCATTATAAGGTCGCAGATCTAACGATAGAGATTATGTTAGGGTTTTTTTCCCTAGAAGGCAACCCTCTTTTATGAGGGAAATGTATTGCAGCTATGGTTGATGGAAAATATTGTATTATGAGATAAGAGACTGTGAGAGAAAGAAGAGGAAGTTACAGCAGGTTTGTTGTAGGTTGTATCCCTTCATATGCTGGATAATAATAAAGGAAGGACCTGACAATTTCTCTGGTGGACGTAGCCCACATTGGGTGAACCACGTAAATCTGTGTCTCTATTGTATTGTGTATCTTCTGTGTTTTGTTTCCACATTTGTTTTATTTTATTTCTCCATGGTCCTGTTTTTCTAACAACTGGTATCATAGCGAAAGGTATCTCGCAGGAAAAGAGGATCGGAAGATGGAAAGTTTAGGGTCGAGAAATTTAACGGCCAAAACTACCAATTATGGAAGATGTAGATGGAAGACTATTTATATCAGAAGGATATATTCCTACCATTGGGTGGAATAGCAAAGAAGCCAATGGCTATGAAGGATGAATAATGGGAGATTATTGACAGAAAGGGTTTAGGAACGATACGACTGAGCCTGGAAGCGTCGGTGGATTTCAATATTTCCAAAGAAAAGACAATGAAGGGTTTGATGGACGCTTTGGCCAAATTGTATGAAAAACCCTCGGCGTCCAATATGGTATTTCTAATGAAGATATTATTTAATATGAAGATGTATGAAGGTGGGTCTGTTGCAAATCATTTAAATGATTTTAATATGGTTACTAATCAACTAAGTTCTGTAAAAGTGGACTTTGATGATGACGTCAGGGCTCTTCTAATCTTGTGCTCATTGCCAGAAAGATGGAACGGCTTGGTCATGGCTGTAAGTAACTCTGTCTCTGGTTCAAATACTTTAAAATTTTATGATGTTGTTGGTGTTATCCTTAGTGAGTAAATGCGACGGAAAAGCACAGGTGAGACATCAGGAAATGCGTTGAACATGGAGAACAAGGGAAGAAAAAGGATAGAGGAAAGGGTTTCAGGAACCGTGGGAATTCTAGGAAGGGAAGATCCAAATCTAGACTTGGAAAGATAGAGTACTGGAATTGTGGGAAGAAAGGACATCTGAAGAAAGACTTCAGAGCTCCAAAGAAACAAAGAGATGGATAGTAGGAGAGAAATTAGGAAGCAAATGTAACAAGTGATGTGTTACAAGATGCTTTGATTCTTTCTGTAGATAATATTTCTGAGTCTTGGGTAGTAGATTCAGGGGCTTCATTTCATGCCACACCCCATAGGAAACATTTTCTAGATTATGTTCAAGGTGATTTTCGACAGGTTTATTTGGGTGACGATGCACCATGAAAAATTGTTGGAATGGGAAAGGTAAAAATAAAGCAACACAATGGAAACCAATGGTTGTTGAAAGAGGTAAGACATGTTCCATATTTAAGGAAAAATCTAATTTCAACAGGGCAGTTGGCAAGTGAAGGTTTTATATCCATATTTACAAATAATACATGGAAGGTCATCAAAGGATCATTGGTGATAGTGAAAGGAGAGAAGGTAGGTACATTGTATTTATGTACTAGTAATACTGACTCTTCTATCTTATTAGCTTCTACAAGAGTGGATACAACACTATGGAATCATAGGCTTGGACACATGAGTGAGAAGGGGATGCATATACTTCACAAAATAAATTTGTTTCCAGATCCTAAACAAATTGATTTGGACTTCTGTGAGCATTGTGTTTATGGAAAACAAAAGAGAGTCAGATTTCTCAGAGTCGGAAAAGAAAAGAAGAGTGAAATGTTAGAGATTGTGCATACAGATGTATGGGAACCAACTCAGGTATTATCTCTCGGTGGCTCTCATTATTATATTACTTTTATTGATGATGCAACTAGAAAAACTTGGGTTTATTACATTCGACAAAAATATGATGTTTTTGATACTTTTAAGAAATGGAAAGATTTGGTTAAGAATGATATAGGAAAAAAGTTGAAGTGTCTTAGATCAGATAATGGAGGTGAATATTGCAGCAAGGAGTTTGATGATTACTGTTCATACCATGGGATTCGTAGAGAGAAGACAGTTCCAAGAACACCACAAGAAAATGGTGTGTCAGAAAGGA
>ML778137.1:52690-105797 GCA_009831015.1 Picea engelmannii | reverse complement strand
GACTCCTATTTATACTAAAAAGAAGCATCTAGAGGAAGATCCTTCTAGAAGCGAAAGCTTCTATTAGGTCTTCTTACATCCACCTTATTCTATTTTATTGAAAGGTATTATTAATATTGACCTTTATTACATCCGAATATATTGATCTACCTATGTGCGGGTTAGGACCTTAATAGAGGATAAGGAGCTCTTATGAAGGATATTTTCTAGTCTTATGGTGATGTCTTGATCATTGTTATGGGTTCACTATAACATGGAAGGTTGATTCTTTGCACAAGGTTCTATGTGGTTGTTGGGGTTTATGTATGGACCCATGTGGACCTAGGATATCTATGTGAACCCAGTTTCTAAGTGGACCTAGTTTCTAAGTGGACCCAGTTTGATGATGATGATGATGATGTATCAGTGACAGTGACAACAACATGTTGATTCTATCATTTATATTTAAGGGAAAAAGGAAGGGGAGATGAAAGGGGGTTATAGCCTCCTTTCGGTTGGTACTGAGGAATATAGGGAGTTGGAGCTTCCTTCAGGTTGGAGCTGGAGGAAATTGGAAGCTGTAGATTCCTTTGAATGAAATATTTTCTTATATAAGAAAAACATTTAGTGGATTTCCACTTATATCTGTTGTGCATTATGAATTGTGTATCTCTTCTTCTCTTCATTGGGTATATTATTTGATTGGAAAGTAAAGTTGTAAAAACATGATAAATTATACTTGATACTACTCACCCCCCCTCTTAGTATCAACAATATTACATGTAGTTAATGAATAAATTTCAATAACCACCTTATCTATGTATAGTATTAAGAATTGATGTTTATAAGTACACTAATCAGTTCAAGACCATTACCAGGCCAAAAAAAGGTTATCTAAGTAAAAACGATGAAGGCGACTATTAGCATTGATGGTAATTTGATCATTAAAGACTACAAATTGATGTTCTTGTAATATTAATGAATCATTTACTAATTATAGATGAACTCCCAGATCAACATAAAACTTGATTTATCCATGTTGTTTTCAAGATGTGTTGCAAAGGGAGAGTATCCCCTTACCATATGAATAATTATTACATAAAGAATCAATAAAATGCGTTTACATTGCTTCTTTCTCTTGGGAAACTTTAATCATAATTACGAATGTGAAATAAGTTCTTAAATGTGTATAGATCTTGAACAAAACGTCATAAGGAATCAAAGTTTATAAATATGGTTAACGATATGCTAATAATTTGATTGGGAAATTATGTTCTTAGCTAATAATTTTATTGGGACATTATTTTCTTAGTTTTGAATGCGAAACTAATTGTATATGGACTACAATTAAAATTGGTAATGAAAAAGACCTCATTGTGTATACATTTGTGTACAATGTTGTAATGGAAATGGAATTAGTACATTGACATGAGGATCATTTACATGATTTTTTTTATTAAAAACAAAATATAGTCATTTCTTTGAAATAGACTTGTTGTTAGTGTTGGTTTTAATTGACTTAGTGTTGAGGGGCACTTCAATATACACTATCATGCATTAACATTTCCAAAATTCATATACATATATACTAATATTTGCAAAGGCTACTTGATTCACATTTTGCATTAACACATGTATACCATATTACCATGACAAATAATTTAGCATGAAAAATTGTAAGGCTTAGCCAATGCTAAGAAAATATTGTAGACACCTCACCAATTCTTAATCAACCATCTAGACACCTTCCTCTTCTATCGCTCTCAAGAAAACAATTTACAATATAGGTCACCAATTAAGCTCTAATATTTACATCAACAATATGGAATTACAGATGGTTTTTTCACATGGTATTCTTTTTCACATGGTAATCACATAGAAACAATTCCTCTTAGCTTTATCATACCCAACATGAGTATGAACTTCATTCATGTATACATCTATTGATTATCCATACCTAGGGTATCAATCATCATTTAAAGAATTTTTCTTACTCAATCTCTATAATCACATGTACAAGGTTGGTATGGTTCACCGTACCTATGTGGATGCCAACAACATTATTGGTATTACTTATTTTAGTGTAGTGGTGTCTCATGGAAGTATTCAACATCCATTCAAAAAATCATTTGAAAAGTGACTCCTTGTCCTCATGCATTTTTGTTACACAACTCGAAATATACTACATTCAAGCAATTCATGATAGCATACATACTCATAACAATGCATGTGCATAGTCATGGACATTAATTCTTCAAAATATGGATCATTTTACATATGCATTCTAAAAACTATTATTTATTTCATTTATATTCCTCAACCATATAACTACTTTCTCAACTAGAAAAGTGTAGACAATATGGTAAAACAAAGCACACTGCTACATTTGGGTGAGAAATCTGATGTGGCTTTCAACAATGAAACAAAGATTGTTTGTGTTGTCATAAATTTGTCAAAATTATTGAAAAGGAATGTCTCCTTTTTATTTCTATCTTTATTATCATCAAAATTTTGATGATGGTAGGTATATCGATGTTTCAGTGACGTTATATTGGCAATAATATTTTATCATCATAATTTTGTCGATGATAGTTGACAATGCCAAAATGAGTTGAAAATTTAATTTGAGATAGTCACTATTCCCTAATTGCATTGGTAGAAGTTGACTATGTACTATCATTTAAATTTTGTTGCACATATAAAATATATTAATACCTAAAAATATATGGCGACAATTATGTGATACTTTACTATATTTTTTTCATACTTTTGACAACAATAACATTATTTTTCTATCTACTTTCAACATCATTTAGTTTTCATTCTCTACATATTCAAAATTATCTCAAGGTAAATAATTTGAAAACAAATTTTGAATTCTATATTTGTGGAATTATTTATGAATATATTTTTATATTGTATTAATGTTACTTCAAAAGATGTTTTTGTAATAGCTAATAATGTCAATATTAGAAGAGCAAATATTGAGGACTATTTCTAGGTTAAAGGAGGCATATGGTGATGTTGAATGTTATTTCCCTTGCAAAAAGTGCAAGGGATTACAAAGGAGAAGAATTTGAAATTTTTTAGATAAAAACCATTGTAGGGATTTTGGGCACTTTGAAGGGGGGCACAAATTCCATCCATTAGTAAGTTGATCATTGTGGTTGGGAGGAATGTTTTTATCCTCCCCACCCAATTTCAATTCCGATAAGTGAGATGTTGAACTATTAACAAGCATATTATTGTAATAACTTTGAGCCCTGGAGATTCTAGGGTTTACCTTGTGTACTATCCTCTAAATGAGGATAAGTACTTGGGGGTTTCCCTAGATCAGTGTAACTTGGAAGACACACACACACATGAAAAATAATTAATTATTTGTAATTACAAATAAAAAACATCCTAGGCTTTGATTGGAGCCTAAGGACGTGCCAAATTGTAGTATAAATATTGGCAAACAATGTGATGAAGACCATGGAGGGGATGGAGATCATGAAGTTAATCCTATGGAGGAAAATAATGACGTTAGTATAATTGAGATTGATGGGATAAATAAATTGACCCGAGGATATTGATCCTATTAGTGTAAATTGTCTAAAGGATGCAACAATATTGATGCATATTCATTATAGTAATTTTTGTTGAATGTTGTAGATTGTTAGGTGAGTTTTTTCTACCACCATCAAATACTTTACCTTCCACATATAGAGAATTATCTCTATTTATGAAATATATAGGAATGTAGTATCAATCCATAGATGCATTTCCTAATGACCATATTATATATTATGGACAACATGAAACAAAGTTGGAATGCCCTAAATGTGGAATTAGTAGATATCAAACTTATCAAGTAACAAATAACGTGCCCCACAAGGATCTTTGTTATATTCTCATAATTCCACGTTTCCAATGGTTGTTCAAGTGAAAAAACATACCACAATTTATGGATTACCATGCATAGAAGAGAAGTGAAGATAATGTTATGAATGCCTATATATGGTACGACATTTAGGGACATCAAGGAAATATAATCATTTTTTAAAGAATAACCTCGTAATGTTATGATTTTATTGGAAGTCGATGGTGTTAATCCATTTGGACCACTTAGTTCCATTTATTCAGTGTGGCCTATTTTTGTTATAAATAATAACTTTCCTCATTTAATGTTATAATGTTCCTTATCCCTAGAAATCAAAATATGGCGAAGTATACAAAGAGACAATAATATGAAATATGTAAGAGATACCCTTGTATTAAGATAATTTGGAGAAGGAAAAAATGTTCACTTGCCTCTTAATGTGAGGTGACCTTTAATAAAACACACATTCCATAGTCTCCTATCTCTTGAAATAGATTTTCAATATAAAAACCCTAATTGCTTGTGGTCTTGTCACTAATGGGCATTGACTACCCATTGGGCCTTACAAAGTGGACCCTTTTACATTAAATAAATATCCACTACTATACAATGGGAATGATTGAAAGAGGATGGCCACATACAATAATTAAATAACTCCTAGGTACACTAAAGCAGGGAGGTTATGGTAGGGCCCTAAGATTCCCTCCCCATTCAAAATAAATGTTGTCCTCGAGGATGAATATTATGAAATTGTTGTAGAATCATGCTTGGTTCCCATGTGAATTACTTAGGTGGCATGTTGTTTCACTAGATCATTACTTCATTTATCATGCGGTGGTGAAATTGATGCTCTCTAGTGTCAAATACTACTTTCCACTGAAGCCAAATGGAATCTTATTCATCAATTTTTGGTAAGTTGGTTTGCAGCTTGCACTTCGATCACGTAACCTTATTTAGAAAAGACAAATCAAATAATAGATGAGTCTTGGAGTGGTATGGAAGATACATTTTGTAGGCCACTTGTTCAATGTGTTCAGTGATCTCATAAGGTCCATATAAATTTGGTGCTAATTTATGAGATGTTTTTTCTTTAAAACATGGGTTGAAGGTGAAGAAACACCTGATCCTCTGATGCAAAAGAATGTTCTAAATGATCCTAGTCCATTTGTTTCTTTATTATATTTTGAGCCATAAAAAAATTGTCCTTTAGTATGTGGATAATGGCTTCCCTAGTGAGGAGTGTGTGATCCACTTCC
This sequence comes from Picea engelmannii, assembly GCA_009831015.1. Classification (NCBI taxonomy): domain Eukaryota; kingdom Viridiplantae; phylum Streptophyta; class Pinopsida; order Pinales; family Pinaceae; genus Picea; species Picea engelmannii. Next base: position 100,697 of record ML778137.1, on the reverse strand, counting down.
TGAACCTTGGAAGTTCTTGGTAAATATTAAGTTACTAACAATGGTTTTTGGCCATTAAAAAAGTTCACAGGGGGTCATTTTGGTAGCTCCATCATAAGAATTTTTGTACCACTATTATGTGAGGGGAAACTATTGTGCACATTGGTGTGTGTTTATAAAGGAAAAACATCTCAAATAGGTTTATAGGAACTTGTTGACCACTTTAGTTTGACCACTTGCTTGGGGCTGATATGAAATGATCATTTTTAGTTGGGCACCCTATAGTTTAAACAAATATTTACAAAAATTTCTCAAGAAGGTAGGGCCTTGATTTGAGACAATGGAAGTGGTAATTACGCGTAACTTAAAAATATGATCAAGGAATACATGGGAAACTAAGTAGGGTTTAAATGGATGTGTTAATGCACAAAAATGAGCATATTTGGAGAGATGATCAACTACCACCATTATCATGGATTTGTTGCCTACCCTTGGAAGTTCCACTATAAAATCCATGGTGATGTCAATCCATATGTGTGTTGGGATTGGTAGAAGTTGTAATTCCCCTAGTATCTTTATTGTCTCCCCTTTGTGTTGAACTTATGATTATACTGAGAGGGGGGGGGAATAAATATAATATATTGTTTACTTTATTTAACCATTCATCAATAATTCATTAGCTGAGAAACACGAATCACATATAAACTCAAATCATAACACACATAGTTTAACATGGAAATCCAATCGGGAGAAAACAATAAACTTATCTTTATAAATTTCTATAAGAACCAACCTAATGCTACAAATATTGTAGGAACCGGCCTACTGGAGACACCAATATCCTTAATTGATCACCCACTTAGCAAGATGTAGGCACCAACCTATTGGAGACACCAATTTTCTCAACTAAACACCAACTTAGTTGCACCTATTGATCCAAGAGGATATGAGAATGCTCACAGAGGTCTAGAAAGATCCAAAACATCCATACAGGTCCAAAATGGTTCATAAATGTTCAAAATTAAAATTCTTCAAATCATCCTGAAAAAACCATCAATGTGTAGAGCTCAGAGATATCTTTCCAACAGTGTAAATTTTTCCTCAAACGAAGTTCATATGCAAAAGTTATGAGAAGTCAAAATTCGAGTCAAACAATCAAAGGTCAAAGGGAGAGTAAAAGAGTGACATGTGTCACCAATACAAGTGTGACACGTGGAACATAGTTATTGACATCTGACTGGGAAAATTACAACATGAGTGGATCAATCACTGGTTGACAAGTGGTCAAATTGTTGATGACATGTGTCATTGGAGAGCCAATGAGAGGCTGCCACATGGCAACCTCCCACTGGCTAATATTTGTTAATATGTATTAAAACTTATGGAGTCTACGGTGGTCGAAATCATGACCTCCATAAACTCCCAAATACTTATACAAATCCCCATTACCATCGTGCCACTCCAATAGTACTTAACCATGTATATTGTGAGTTATATTTAAAGGGGTGAATTGTATTGAATGGGGTTTAAAAGGGGCCAAGAGCCTAGCCCTCGACCACTAGTTTATGGTAATATGTTATATCACATAACCCATGCCTATATCTGCGCAAAAGGTTTAACAATATTCCATGTATATCATATAGTTATAACATTATAGCTATATTACAAAAAATTAACACCAAGCGCGAGAGTATATGGTGGTTGATGGGGCTTGAACCCCTGACTTTCCACATATAACCCAAACAACTTAACCAATTCCAATATAAGTGTGGTTTGGTTACGAAACCAACCACCTTATAGTTATTACCAACCATAAAATTCATAGGTGGTTAAGAGGTCCGCGCCCTATTTAATGGTGCGAGGCCCAAGGTTGACACACATTTAATGCAGAGTTGGTCTAGTAACTCATGCCAAAGGGTACCAAAGTTATGATGATACATTGTAAAGTGTGCCAAATAGTATCTTGATAGAATTTTGTGAATTTTATATCGAATTTGCAAGATTTTTCACCAATAATCCTATGGTGCACTTTGTTTCTGCATTTGAGAAACATGTGAAAAGGTCATTGTAAAAAAAAATCATTTGAGCATTAATAAAAAGGTCTCTATTGGAAGGGGACTTGGAGAGGTATCCCAAATTGGGTGAACTCTGCTTTTTCCAACTTGTGTATGTGATTATATTATTTTTTTTCATTTAAAGATAATTTATTTTGCAAGTCATTATCATTAAAGTGGATTTGGTTAGATAAGTTATTTACATGTAATTTTCAAAACAATCAAGCAATCATTTTATTTCGAAGATCAAGTAGATGTTTATGTGTATTTAAAATTATCAGCATCTAAGGATTTTTCGGATCAAGTTGGTATCAGAGAAGGTTTGAAAATTATTTTGAAAGTGAATGCTTAGACGAGCCAAACTTAAACTTGGTAAAGGAAAACTTGCAAGTTATAAGTCTGAAATTGGAAAGATATTTCGACGACATAAGATGGCTTCTGAAAAATGAGAAGAAGAATATCAACCCATGAATCATGAAGAGATCATAGCTACACTTCAATCACTAAAAGAAACCATATATGAGTTAGAACAAAGAATTCAAAATCTTACAAGTGAAGAATATTTGGTAAAAGGAGGAGGAGGTGAAGGCGATGGACCTTCAGATCCCCCTTCCCCTTCCTCCTTCTCATCATCAGTTTCTTTTGAAGCAAGTAAACATTCTTCTCATTGAAATAAGTCCTCTAAGAAGTCTGAGTATAATATTCCATTACTAAAATTGGATGCTAATTTTGATTTGCCGACCTATGATGGAGAATTGAATTCCGAGAAATTGGAAAACTGGATCAAGATAATAGAGCTATATTGCAGGGTTCAAAGGATTATGGATGAGGTTGCAAAGTGTAGAAATTTTAATACAAATTATATATTTCCTGGATTCTCCTGATCTAACAATTATATTCCACTGTTAAATATAGAATCGCTTCTACAAATATTCTTGCGGAATTTAAAACAGAACTGCCAATTGCAATATCAAGAAGAAATATAAATCACACATAACACATATGTTTTACCAGGAAAGCATAAATCTAAAAACTCTACTATCATATATTATGTATATATCATGGATCATGAAACAATATCATACAAAACTCTAATTCAATAGCTCTCAGTACAATATACAATCGTCTCACACTGTCATACAAAAATTCGCAAATTCATGTGCCAATTTACTGCCTCCAGACAACCTGCTTCCTTTGCGCAATCCCTGATGATGGAAATCCCTACAATGAATTGAATCCTCTTGCCTAGGCTAGGCTACACATTCATCATTGGCACATCCAATGTGTGTGTGGCTACATGAGTGCACCCACTAAAGTCACAATTGATAGTCCACATGTCCCTTTCCCTTGTTATCTCAACTGGGTCTCCACTGGATCTAACATGCATGTAGTTAACAGTGGTAAATCTTCAGTTGCATGTGAGATCAATGATTGTGAATTAATTAATAATTAATTCACTGATCTCTCACTAGTGTAAGTTTAGTTACAACTAGTAGAACTGAGCTTAACTCACTTAACCGAGTTAAACTACTTTACAACTCACATAACTACACATATAACTCTGTTACAACTTCGAATCACTTAGTTACAACTAATTCGACTTGCATGTCCCACTAGTCAACCTTTGAACTCAAATTTCCTATAGCTAACTGGTTTTCCACTTCAATTAACTATTTCCAAGTGGTCATTGAGAATAGATTAATATTTATTGTCCAAATATTATTAAGGGATAATCATAGTCGACATACATCTATAAATAGAATTTGCTCACCATATAAATAGACATCATCTATAAATAGAATTTGCTCATCATCTAAAAATAGACTTCCACCTAAAAATAGCCTGAGGCTCCATCCTAGTGTAGGTGCATAATTTTCACTAGGATCTTCTTGTTGAATCTAAACACTCCCTCTCAACAAGAAATAGATTATCCTTCACCCCGATCCTATCTCTATGGTATTTGAATTTTATCCTGGTGAGCGCCTTCGTTAGAATGTCTACATCCTGATATTCCGTAGGAATGTATTGAAGCAACATGATCTTCTGCTGCACACAATCTCTGAGATGATGATACTGGATATCTATATGCTTAGATCTATCATGAAACACATGATTAATTGAGAGTTTAATGCAACTCTGATTATCACAATGAATCATTGTCGGATCTAAATGAGAACCAAAAAAACCAACCAAGATATTTCTCATCCAGATAGCCTCACATGCAGCTTGAATTGCTACCATGTATTCTGCTTCCACTGAACTGAGTGCCACAGATCTTTGTTTCCTACTGTACCAAGAAATAGTTGTAGATCCGATACTAAAGATCCCCCTTGATGTGCTCTTTCTGTCAGTTGGGATGCCCGCCCAGTCGACATCCGTGAATCCATGCAACTTCACCTCATCCATCTGTCTATACCAAAATCCATACTCAGATGTTCCCCTCAGGTATCTCAGGACATGCTTACCCGCCTTCCAAAAGATCTTGGTAGGCTTAACCATCGATTGAATTAGCTGGTTAATCGCATAGCAAATGTTCGGTCTCATTTTCACTAGATACATTAGTGAAGCCACTAACTGTTGATAGACAACAGCATCCACTACCTCTCCAGAAGTAGCATCCTCTTTCCTCCAGTTTCCTAGAAGATGAGTATCCATGGGTTTTCAACCCTCCATGTGAAACTTACCCAGTATCTCCCTTGCATACTTGCCTTGAGACACAAAAATCTCACCATCTCGCTACCATATTTCCAATCCAAGGAAACAATGAAGGAGGTCCATATCCTTCATCTCAAACTTCTTTGCAAGATCCTCCTTGCATGAGTGTATCAGTTGCTCATCACCAGTCAGTGTTAAATCATCAACATAAAGAACAATGATTAAAATCTTACCCTCCACCATTTCATCTACCCATGTGGGCTCCTACACGGCTTCCTGAAAGGAAGATGGTTTAGTCACAATACATTTTCTCATGAGAGCCATGTATCTAGTAAATCGGTCAGGAGACTATCTCTGTCTGCACTGTGAAGTAGGGGCTCCTACATTCTATGCAACATCTAGTCTCAATCTATCAGCTTCCGTGGTGCACTTTCTACCATTTCTGATGGATGTCTCTGCATGAGTGGATTCCTCCACTCCATGAACCTCCTCATGTGGTTGATCCACATCTTGAGACTCATCTTTGGGAACTGAAATTTCCTCCTCTGCATGCAATTCCAACTCCCTCTCAAGGGACAATCGCATGGCTTTCCCCTCATCAAATTTTATATCTCGTTGCACAACAATCATTCTGTTGTTTGGAAAATACACACGATAATTATGGGGTGTTTATGTGTACCCCACAAAAATCCCAACTTCAGCAGTCGGTTCGAACTACTTCCCGACATCCTTGGTCACATGCACATAAACAGATGAGCCAAAAATCTTAAAGTGTGAAACATCAGGTTTCTTACCAGTGAAAGCTTCTTTAGGTGTACTCATGCTAAATAATCTATGAGGACAACAATTTTGAACATAAACTGTAGTATTGCATGCTTCCACCCACAAATGCATTGGTAGGCACTGATCATGCAACATCACTCGTGCAACACCCATGATCGTTTTGTTCTTATGAGTTCTCTTCGAATTCCTTCTTTGCTGCAGAAGTCTTTGAATTCTTTAGAGATGTATTCTCCACCATTATCACTCCTCAAAGCCTCGACTTGCTTCCCTAACTCTTTCTCCACCAATTATTTAAACTCATAGAACTTTGAGAATGTTTGATCCTTATTCTGCATGAAGAAGATCCAACATTTACAAGAAAAGTCATCAACAAAAATAACATAATACTTATGTTTTGTTGTTGAAGCAACCGAGAATGGTCCACACACGTCTGTGTGAACTTTCTCCAGGATCGCCGAAGCACAGTTCTCCTTTTCATGAAAGGTGGACTTTACATACTTCCCCATGGTGCAACCCTTGCACTGATCTAAATGAGCAAGTGTTCCCATTGGAAGTCCAGTAGATATTTGCTACATGGTTTTCAAGGCTCCATGATGAAGATGGCCCAATCGCCTGTGCCATAATTCACCCTCATCCCAACTCACAAATTTTTCTACCTTGCCCATCATGGCAGCACAACCATCTACTTCCATCTTGTAGATAGTATTAACTCGAATCCCTATCTTCTTGACTTGACCCATTGTTTTATGTCGCAAAAATATTTTCCATCTCTGAAAACAACACCATAGCCTCTGTTCTCCAACATTGCGACTGCGACCAAGTTTTTCTTCAGAACTTGAACATGCATAACATATTTCAATTGAAATGGTTTACCTAACTCCATCTGAAAGGTAATGGTACCAATTCCAGTCGCACATTATCGTCCATCGTCGCCCATCTCTATATGCATTTTGAGATCTTTCTCCTCCAAGTCACTGAAAATGTCCTTATCTCCTTTAATGTGGAAGGAAGCACAACTATCCAAATACCACACTGATCCCAATGAACTTGCCACCATGCATGCGGTCAAAGAGAAGTCAAGTTCAAATTGCGAGGCAAGGGACTCACCAATTGCAGCTCCAACAACCTTCTTGTTCTTCTTCTTTTGCGGACAGTTAGTAGTGAGATGCCCATGTTCGTGCTAGTGAAAACACTTCACTTTGGACAAATCCAGCTTCTTGACTTTAGACTCAGATTTTGAATGGAATTTATTCCCCTTCCCTTTCCTTTCCTTGGCAGCCAAAGCACAATCCTCTTCATCATCATGATTTTATGAAGAGCCATCTCTGGTGTTCTTCCTGAACTCCTCCTGCACCAGATCCGTCCATAGTCGTTCCCAAACTGGAAATTTTTCCCTTCCATTGACAGAGTCTTAATAATTGTGCCAAATATTGGGAAGTCCTAGGAGCGCCAAGCTCACCAAATCATCATCAACGACTGTTATTCCCACACTCCCTAGCTCATCTCGACATTGGACAAACTTCGTGAGATATTTTGGAATGGAGGCGCCCTTCTCCATCTTGATCTTCCTGAGTTTATCTTTGAGCGCCAACTTCCTATGGTCATTGTTGTTTTGGAATAGATCTGTCAAATCCTTCCACATTGCATATGGTGTGGCTTTCCCATGGAGGTTTGAGACAATGTGGTCTCATACTCCCTCCAACATGATCCTCCTTTCCTTTTCCACTTTCTTTTTCCATGCATCAAGATTTGTAGTGTCTGTAGCGTCTGGCTTAGGAACATCTTTGTCAATGAATTCCTTCAAGCCATTGTCTTCGAGTACTGCCTCCATCCTATCCTTCCAATAAATGTATTTTGAGATTCCCTCGAGTGCATACTCTAACCTCAAGCCATTGAAAGCCATTTCGATCTTGAATCAGTTGTAGCACTAAGAAAGTCTTTCTGCAAATTCAAATTCTATCCAGTCACAAACTCAACTTTTGCAATTTCATGTTCTCTGATACCATGTAGAAATTTTAATACAAATTATGTATTTTCTATATTCTCTTGATCTAACAATTATATTCCATTGTTAAATACATAATTGCTTCTACAAATATTCTTGCAGAATTTAAAACACGATCTCCAATTGCAATATCAAGAAGAAATATCAATCACACATAACACAGATGTTTTACCATGAAATCATAAAGCTAAAAACCCCACTATAATATATTATGTATATATCATGGATCATGAAACAATCTCATACAAAACTATAATCCAAGAGCTCTCAGTACAATATACAATCGTCTCACACTGTCATACAAAAATTGGCAAATTCATGTGCCAATTTACTGCCTCCAGACAACCTACCTCCTCTGCGCAATCCCTGCTGATGGAAATCCCTGCAATGATTGCCTAGGCTGTGCATTCCTCATTGAAACATCCAATGTGTGTGTGGTTGCATGAGTGAAACCACTAAAGTCACAATTGATAGTCAACTTGTCTCTTTCACCTGTTATCTCAATTGGGTCTCCACTAGATCTGACATGCATTTAGTTAACAATGGTAAATATTCAGTTTCATGTGAGATCACCGATTGTGAATTAATTAATAATTATTTCACTGATCTCTCACTAGTGTAAGTTCAGTTACAACTAGTTAACTGAGTTAAACTACTTTACAACTCACATAAATACACATATAACTCTGTTACAACTTCGAATCACTTAGTTACAACTAATTCGACTTGCATGTCCCACCAGTCAACCTTTGAACTTAAATTTCCTATAGCTAACTGATTTCCCACTTCAGTTAACTATTTCCAAGTGCTCATTGAGAATAGATTAATATTTATTGTCAAACTATTATTAAGGGATAATAATAGTCGACATACATCTATAAATAGAATTTTCTCACCATATATAAATAGACATCATCTATAAATAGAATTTTCTCATCATCTAAAAACAGACTTCCACCTAAAAATAGCCTGAGGCTCCATCCTAGTGTAGGTGCATAATTTTCACTAGGATCTTCTTGTTGAATCTCAACACAAAGATATAGTTAGCTTCTCTTCAACTGAGTGGCACTAGCTTAATATGGTGGGAGAGTAATATGCAAGTTGATATTGTTCAAAAGGGCAAAGTTATCTATTCTTGGGATATGTTTACTAAGGATATAAAGAAACAATTCTATCCGCTGGAACATACAAAAACAACAATGATTGAGTGGCAACATCTGGATTGGGTAAAGGCCAGAATATTCAGGAATATACACAAGAATTAAAAAAGAAGGCATTATCCCTAGGAATTTCGTTGTATACTCATGAAACTCTTCTGAAGTATATTGGTGGCATGCATTCATATATTCGTCACACTATTCTAATGTTTAGTCCTATTAACATTGATAACTTGTCAGTACAAGATACACATCTAGAGGCTAGTAAGGGTAAGCATGTGAGAAAAGATAAGAATCCATTCAGTTTTGAGAAGAAACCGAAAGGTAAATGGAAGAGTAAGAAATCAACCACAGTGAAGCAAGCTGAGGGAAGACCTACATTTTCCCAATGTAAGAGAAAGGGACATAAGGAATCATAGTGTTGGAAGTTTCATCTAGATCTATGACCAAATAAATTCAATGATAAAGGGAAGCAAAAGACTTTTGCATCAACTCATCAGGATTTAGGGTCAAATTCCGGAGATGAATCTAATATCATGGCCATAAGAAGAAAATATATACCAACTATCAATTCAAATTATTCATTTCAATATTCCAAGATAGAAAGTGATATTGATCAGAAGAAAATGAGAGATATTTTCCATGTTAGAGTTATAGTCAAGCATACTAAGGTAGATACTTTATTTGACAATGGATTTCAAATTATTATAATATCTAAAGAAATTGCTAATAAGTTGGTATTGAATATGACACTGCACAAAAATCCACAGGTAACAAAACAATGTAAGTCCAGATTTTCAATTACATCTAAGTTCTTTGACGAGGTCGAGTTAGATGTTGCGCCTCTTGATATTTGCATCATTTTCTTGGGTAGTCCATATATATTTGACAGAAAGGCTGTGTTCCATCGAGAATAAAATGAATATCAACTTCTCAAGGATGGTTTTAAATATATTTTCAAAGATCATCACATCAAAAATAATTTTTCTTTAGCGAGCACAGAGAAAATGAAGAGATTCGTGAGCGCAAGTAAATATTTTTTTACCATGATAATGAAACAAAAAGAAGAAGATATAACAATGCTTTAGTAGGTTGTGATCCAAATCATAAACATGAGTCGATCAAAATCATACATAATTTTGATGAGTTGTTTTAGGAACCTATAGGGTTTCCTCCTAAGAGAGAGATTGAACATGAAATATACTTGTAGCAAGATGCTCCTCTTCTGAACATTGGAATGTGTAGAATTCCTGCAGAAACCCCGATAGATCTAGAATTCTAGTTAAATTGAACACAAACAATTTGATGATATTCAAGAGATGAGAGAAAGTTTTTGCTCCATAAATCAGAGAATTATATTAATAAAAAATGAATATACATGAGCAACCATCCTCAAAAAGAAGAGAGAAGGTGAATATATAGAATTTCCAACATAGAAATTCTAGTCAAAAAAAGCTAGAAATAACTAAAATAGGTGTCATAAGCTAAGGGAGACCACATAGTTCGACCTAGACCACTAAAGATACATGTCACACACTCATTAATGTCCAAAAGAGTCAAGTGATGTGCATTATCTCACTTAAGCTAACTTAACTGACAAGAGAAGCAGTTCCAACTCACTTAACTGACCCGAAATAGTAGTTACTAATAATAGTAACGACACAAATCATTAATTAAGGAATAAATCTCTCACTCAAAGAGGAGGTGCGCATTCCCCAATAATAGATGAGTTTTTCATGGGGGATTTGGAATAAATCAAGGATAAATTAAGAATAAATCAAGAAAAATCAAGAAAATCAAGAACCCGGAGTTGAGTCTTGATCTAAAATTAGCAGTTTTCCCTAAAATCTAGGGATGAGGCGCCCTTCTTCTCTATGTGGACAAATTAGGTGAAATAAAGTGTAAATGAATGTATTAATAAATATCTAGGAGTCTAAGCTAGGTATAAACTAATGTAAGTTAGGGATATGCTCCAACACCCCCCTTAAGCCTAACTGTAATGACAAAAAATTTGAGTCCCGACAACTTGGCCATTTTAGGTACTCATTACATAAAAGAATTCCTCATGAAAAGAGGAAAGAGGGAAAACCTCGTGGGAAACCCCCCCCCAAAAAAAAGAGGAAAAAAATGATGAGTGGCCAAAAGTGACCTACTCAGTTGTCTCCACCACTCCAAGCATAGCTCTCAGTTCTGAAAATTTATTTTCAGTGAAGGACTTGGTGAAGATGTCTGCAACCTGCTGCTCTGGTGGGTAGTACTACTGTGAAATGACTCTATCACTGATCAACTCACGGATGTAATGCATGTGAATCTTGATGTTCTTGGTCCTCTGCCTCTAAACTGGATCAATCGATATCTGAATGGATCCCTAATTGTCACAAAATATGACAATCGGAAGTGGATATTGAATACCAAACTCAGAGAGAAGCCCCTGCAACCAAACAACCTATGTAGCTACATTCACTGCACCTCTATACTCTGTCTCTACTATAGATAAAGAAATTGTGGATTGCTTCTTGTTATACCAACAGAATGGCCTTGAACCAAAGCTGAAAACATAACTAGAGGTGGAATTGTGGTCTGTACCATCACTAGCCCAATCAGAATTTGTGTACCCACTTAGTGAAAGTGGGCAATCTGCAGCATAAAAGATACCAAAACTGGGAGTACCTTTCACATATCTAAGGATTCTCTTTGCAACTTTCCAGTGAAGCTCATGAGGCTCCTGCATATATCTGGAACAAACTCCTACTGTAAAAGAGATATCAGGTCGGGTGTGAGTAAGATACAACAAACTCCCAACCAACTGCTGATACAGTGTACTATCCACCAAAGGTGTAGTACCCGCATCCTCAAATCTGACCCCTGAAAGAAAGGGAGATGCTACTGGCTTGCATTCTTTCATATGAAAGTGAAAAATTAGATATGATTCATACTTAGACTGTTCCATCTTGATCCCTGAAGTAGACTGAGAAAATTCAAGACCAAGAAAGTAGTGCAACAGTCCCAAATTTGTCATGGAAAATCGATCGTGCAATGCTGATTTTGCCGAATCAATAGATGAAGAAAGGTTCCCTGTCATCAGTAAGTCATCTACATAAAGTAATATCAGAAAAATGGAATCATCATGTTGCATCAAATAAACATTTGGATCAGATTTTCATCAAATGAATCCAATAGAAAGCAGGAAAGAATCCATCTTTGCATACCAGGCTTTGGGAGCTTGTTTTAGGCCATACAAAGATTTCTTTAATCTGCAAACGAGGGAAGAGTTATGAATGTATCCCTGTGGCTTCTCCATATAGATATCCTCCTTGATATATCCATGAATAAATGCACTCTTCACATCCATGTGGTGAACTTCCCATCTGTGAGAAGCGGCAATGGCCAAAACTAGTCGAATGGAGTCCATTTTTGCAACAGGTGCAAATGTCTCTGTGTAGTCTATGCCATGTACCCGTGAGTATCCTTTTGCGACAAGTTAATATTTGTACTTTCGGATATCACCATATGCATAAATATTTGTTCGATATATCCATCGGCATCGAACAAGCTTTCTTCCTTTCGGAAGTGGAACCAAGTCCCATGTGTTGTTGTCCATAAGAGTAGAGTACTCTTCATCCATGGAAGCCTCCCAAAGTGGGTTTCCAGCAGCCTCAGAGTGTGAATTTGGATTTGAACCAAGTGAAATATATCAATTTCAGGGAAGCAAAGGTTCTTTGGAATCCAGGGCTTGAGGAGCCCCAAAAAACTGTGATCTAGTCCTTCTTGTATCCGCAGGATCACCGACTAGTTCACTCGCATCTTGCAGGGTTTTCTCTGTCCAAGTTGGCAACTGAGTTGTAGCAGCCATGAACTAATCCTCATCCTATGTATCAGACCTGAAAGGCTTCTCTTATGGTTGTTTTGAAGTGCTCGAAGAATTTTCTGACTCGTCCTCATCAGTGACAACAAGCGATTCCTCGGCAGGGTCTTCTGAAAAATCATGCAGTGATTCTTCTTCAAACTTCACACTTTGAGATGGAATGAAATTTTCAGTGTGAGAGTCCAGCAATCTATATCCTTTGAAACCTTTAGGATATCTAATGAATATTAATTCAACACTTTGAGGTTCCAAAGACTTCCTCTTATCTGTCGAAATGTGAGCCCATGCTCGTGAACCAAAAATACGAAAGTGCGACACTTTCGGTTTCTTACCGGTCCAACATTCAAAAGGAGTGGTGCCTTTGAGTAATTTGTGAGGAAATCGGTTCTGAATGTATGATGCACAATTAATAGCTTCATCCCATATCTTGGGAGCTAATGATTTCAACTGTAGCATACAATTGGCCATCTCTTTTAAGGACTGGTTTTTCCTCTCCACAACACCGTTCTGCTATGGTGTATATGGCACTGTGTGTTGTAGTTGTATACTGATTGAAGGCTGTGGTAATGGGCCCATGATATCACTGTGAATCATACCAAGAGGTGAATAATCTCTCTATGCCTTCCCTTTGTCAAACTTTTTCTCTGGATGCTTGCCAAGAATGCATCCTTGACATACACCGCTTGTGAATTTAATAGCTGGCAATCCTTCTACCATGTTTTCCTTGTTGAGTTGATGCAAGTACTTATAGTTTATATGGACAAATATTTCATGCCATAACCTGATGATATCATTAGATTGTGACAGAAATATAGTGCTAATAGATTTAGGAACAAAGTGGGAGAATAAATACAAACGAGAACCGTGATCTGCAATTCCATGTGCACGCCGTGAGCCTGTGGAAATGTCGGTAATCACTGCGGAGTCTGGAGTGAACTCCACCTTCCTTCTAGAGATGGAATGAGTGATATGATATATCGAGAGAATATTTGTGGACAGTGAGGGAACATGAATAACATTTGTGAAGCATCCCCCTTCAATATCAACAATTCCTTCTCCGCACACCTTTGTGGGTGTGGCATCTCCCAAGTAAATTGGGGATCTGGTGCTTTCTTCGATGGAGGAAAATTCATCTTTTGATGCAGACATATGGTTCGATGAAACTGAATCAAGGATCCAAGGTGATGGAGTGGATGTGATAGTCATTAAAGCATTACCATCTCATGCTCTCCCTCCTGTTCTGTTATCATCTTTCTTCTTTGCATTTTCGGGCACCGTGAGATTGTGTTGTTGCAATTGCTTAGCCATCTCATCAATAGTCTTCCTCATGCAATTTTCTTCAAGATGAAAACATTTGGAACAATAGATGAAAAGTTTTATTTCCTTCTTCTTCTTACCCTTAGGCTCAGAAGAGTTCTCTGAAGATTGTGCGAATCTCTCCTTCTTCGATTCAGGAAATTTACCCGTTCCTTTTTTCTTGTCTTTTCCACTGCTCCTTGGAGCATCAGTAGCCGCAAGTGCTTGGTTCTTGGAATGCTTGATGGCACCCATTTGGACTAAATTAGCTTTCTCTTGAGTCAATGATCCAATGAAATCATTCAATGGAGGCATTTTCCATTTTTCTTGAGTCAATTTAGATGCTTGAAAAGACGACACAAATACGAAATATTCATGGCCTAGTTTCAAGAGAATTGAAAGGATGAGTTGTTCTTCTTCTTTCGTGACTCCACATGCATTAAGTTCAAAGAGGAGGGATTTGAACTTTGTGAAGAATTCTTGCAGGTTGCTGAAATGAATTGGACTTAGGGATATGAGTTCATTCTCCAGTTGATGCACTCTCATTGCATCCTGCTTGCTGAATAGTCCTTCCAATGTGGTCCAGACCACATCAGGAGTAGTGGATCCACTGAAATGAAAGAGGAGATCTCTGGAAATTGATAGTCATATCAGCCCAATTGCTTCATCTAATTTATTGAAATACTTTATCTTCTCTGCTGTAGAAGTTGGTTTTTTCTTCGTTCCCATTGTTACCCGGTAAATCCCTTTGCTTCGGAGGAGCAGAGAGATCTCTGTATTCCATTCGAAGTAATTGAAAGGATTTAGAATGAGTTTTGTGGGCTGAGAGAGATGATCCATTTCTTCTTTATGCACCTCCTGATGATCTATACCTGCAAATAAAACCTTGTACAATCCACTAGATTCAATCTAGCTCTGATACCATGTAGAATTCCTGCAGAAACCCCGATAGATCTAGAATTCTAGTTAAATTGAACACAAACAATTTGCTGATATTCAAGAGATGAGATAATTTTTTTGCTCCATAAATAAGATAATTATATTAATAAAAAATGAATATACATGAGCAACCGTCCTCAAAAAGAAGAGAGGAGGTGAATATATATAATTTCCAACATAGAAATTCTAGTAAAAAAAAGCTAGAAATAGCTAAAATAGGTGTCATAAGCTAAGGGAGACCACATAGTTCGACCTAGACCACTAAATATACATGCCACACACTCATTAATGTCCACAAGGGTCAAGTGATGTGCATTATCTCACTTAATCTCACTTAACTGACAAGAGAAGCAGTTCCAACTCACTTAACTGACCCGAAATAGTAGTTACTAATAATAGTAATGGAAAAAATCATTAATTAAGGAATAAATCTCTCACTCAAAGAGGAGGTGCGCATTCCCCAATAATAGATGATTTTTTCATGGGGGAGTTGGAATAAATCAAGGATAAATCAAGAATAAATCAAGAAAAATCAAGAAAATCAAGAACCGAGAGTTGAGTCTTGATCTAAAATTAGCAGTTTTCCCTAAAATATAGGGATGAGGCACCCTTCTTCTCTATGTGGCCAAATTAGGTGAAATAAAGTGTAAATGAATGTATTAACCAATATCTAGGAGTCTAATCCAGGTATAAGTTAGGGATATGCTCCAACATAATGTATAGGTCATGAATGATTTAGAATGTAGAAATCAAGAAGAAAGTTCAAGAGTTACTCGATAAAGGAATCATTAAACCAAGATCCTCTTCGTGTGGTTCTCCTATTGTATTAGTTCTGAAGAAAGATGGAACATGGAGGATGTTTATTGATTTTTGAGCCCCGAACAAGATTACAATAAAGACTTGTTGTCCTCTTCCCAGAATAGATGATCTATTAGACCAATTAAATAATTATGTGTATTTCACTAAGTTGGAATTGAGAAGTGGTTACCATTAGATCATAATTGCAGAAGGCGACACTTGGAAAAATTCTTTAAAGACCAAGCAAATCTTGTTCGAATGGTTGGTTATGCCACTTGGGTTATGTAACACACCAACAACATTTATGAGAGTGATGAATGATATGTTCAGACCCTATATAGATGATTTTTTTATTGTCTATATAGATGACATATTGATATTTAGTCGAATATGGGAAGATCATTTAATCATGTCAAGACAATCTTTGAACTCTTGAAGAGGGAGAAGTTGAATATCAAGTTATCTAAGTGTGAATTTGGAAAAAACGTCTCTGGAGTATTTGGGTTACATTATAGGGAATGGTAAATTGAGGATAGATACTGCAAAGGTAGAAGTCATTGTGAAATGTCCCAAGATAACTAATTCCACTGAAGTCAGGAGCTTATTAGGAGCAGTATAGTACTAAAGGAAATTCATTGCTAATTTCTCATACATAACAAAACCTCTACATGCATTAAAAAGTATTAAAAAAGTCTTTCAATGGGGAGGCAAGCAACATAAGTCCTTCGACATTGAAGGAAAAGATAATCACTGCACCAGTATTGGCTCTGCTAGATCTACAACAACCATTTGAGATTCAAAACAATGCAAGTAGATATTCCATGGGCGTAGTTTTGATGCAACGATGTAAACCTATATGTTATCATTATGATACTTTCACTCAAGATGTGATTAACTATCCAACATATAATAAGGAATTGTATTCATTGGTACAAAGTGTAAAGAAATGGAAGCATTACTTAATGGAAAAGGAGATGATAATTCATACAGATCATCATCCATTATAGTATTTTTTGTCACAGACCAAGCTACAACAAACACAACACTTCAGGTGGACGAGTTTTCTACAACAGTTTCATTTGGTAATAAAGTATAAGAAGGGTATTCATATTAAGGTTGAATATATGTTATCAAGACCAGTAATTAATGCATCCATAATACTCATGTATACTCCTTTAGCGCATGAAAGCTATGTAGAACAATATGCTAAAGATGACGATTTTAAAGAAGTATATGATGCATTGAATCACGGAAGAAGATAATCAGATTGTTATATGCATGAAAATTTATTATATCATCTTGGAAAATTATGTATACCAAGAGATGAAAGAGTGAATGTAATTAGAGAAGCTCATATATCTCTCATCTCTGGTCATTTCAGGGTTGGTAAGACAATTGCACAATTACAAAGGTATTTTTATTGGCCTTGGATGAACGATACAATTTCCAAGTATATAAAAGGGTGTGTCATGTGTGCCACAAGTAATCCTAACAACATAAAGCTAGGGTTATATACACCACTTCGAATACCTTCACAACCATGGGAAAGTATCTCCATGGACTTTGAAGGGGGTTTTCCATGTATTCTAATTCCATGCAAGAAACATGTCACAACTGAATAGACAACACAAATGTTCTTTGCTAATGTATGGGTTCATTTTGGACTTCCTACATCTATCATATCAGATCGAGACTCTCGCTTTTTGGAAAAGTTTTGATCTCACTTATGGGATCTAATGGACACTAAGTTGAAGAAGAGCATGAATTTTCATCCATAGACAAATGGACAGACAAAGGAGGTGAGCATAACAATGGTACATCTATTTCGAGGATACTGCAACAAACATTCTAAATTATGGGATGAATATTTTCCTTATATCCAACATGCCTATAATCATGCCATGCATTTGTCTACTTAGAAAACTCATTTTGAAGTATGTTTGGGGTACTTTCCTAAATCACCTATGGAATTTTTCTTTGGAGAAGAAGGTAAAGAAGATGGATAGGATGATACCGATAAATATAAAAGGCTCATTCAAAAGATTCAATAGGTACATCAATAAGTACAAGAACAATGGGAGAAGATCCAATCCAAGTATAAGGAAAGGCATGATAAACATCAGGTAGATCATTAGTTTGAATTCGATGATAAAGTATGGTTACATATTAGCAAAGATAGAATGAAAAGGTGAAGGTAAAAATCTAGGGCCAATCCGATATGGTCCATTCAATATCTTAGAGAATATTGGTACTAATGCCTTTCATTTAGATCTACCAGCTTACATGCAAATGTATTTAGTGGTAAATGTTGAGAATTTGAAGCTTTATGAGCCTCCTATGATTATGGATGAAGATGAAAGTATTCATGTTTCAACAATTGATGATTTTTCTACAGAGTATTTGGACGAGCTATAGGAAGATGCCATTTTCAAGAGAAGGACCATAAATTCACAACGAGGTGATATGGAATATCTTTGAGTTGGTATTAAAGGGGAAAAACCAAGTAAATCCAAATTAATGGAGATCATAAGGGTGAAGGAACTCTACCCTCACTTAGTTTCTGAGTAATCGAAATGTTTGGTGGTCCAAAAGTCTTCCGATGGGGAGGAATGATCTAGGAGGATCTGGGAATGCTCATAGAGGTCCAGAAAGATCTAGAAAATCCACATAGGTCTAGAATGGTTCATAAATTCTCAAAATTAAAATGCTTCAAATCTTCCTAAAAACGCCATAAATACATAGAGCTCATCGATAGATTTCCAATGGTGAACATTTCTCCTCAAACATAGTTTGTATGAAAAGGTTATGAGCAGTCAAATTTTGGGTCGAAAATTCAAAGGTCAAAGGGAAATTAAAAGAGTGACATGTGTCACCACTACAAGGGTGACATGTGGCACATAGTTATTGGTAGTTGACTAGGAAAAGTGAAACACAAGTGGATCAATCGCTAGTTGACAAGTATCATACAAGTGGTCCAATTGTTGATGACATGTGGCATTGGAGAGCCAGTGAGACGCTGCCACATGGTAACCTCTCATTGGCCAATATTGGTTAATATGTATTAAAAGTTATGGAGTCAATGAGGGTCAAACCCGCGACCTCCATAAACTCCCAAAGCCTTATACAAAGCCCCATTACCATCATGCCACTCCAATATTTCTTAACCATGTATATTGCGAGTTATATTTAAAGGGGTGAATTGTATTGAATGGGTTTTAAAAGGGGTCGAGGGCCTAGCCATCGACCCCTAGTTTATGGTCATATTTTACATCACATAGCCCACGCCTATATCCACACGAAGGGTTTAACAATATTCCATGTATATCATATAATTATAACATTATAACTATAATACAACAAAATAAAACCAAGCACGAGAGTATATGGTGGTTGGTGGGGCTTGAAACCATGACTTGCCACATATATCCCAAATGACTTAACAAATTCCTTTATAAGTGTAGTTTGGTTATGAAACCAATCGCCTTATAGTTATTACCAACCATAAAATTCAGAGGTGGTTAAGGGGTCTACGCCCTATTTAATGGCATGCAACCCAAGGTTGACACAAATTTAACGAATATTTGGTCTCGTAACTCATTCCCGAGGGTACCAATGTTGTGAGGCTACACAATAAACCGTTTAAAATGGCAACTTGACAGATTTTCGAGAATTTTATATCGATTTTACACGATTTTTCACCAGGAATGCAACGATGCACTTCATTTGTGCATTTGAGCAACATGTAAACAAGTCATTATAAAAAGAAATAACTTGAGCATTAATAATAAAGGTCTCTATTGGAAGTGGACCTAGAGATGTAGCCCAAATTGGGTGAACTCCGCTTTTTCCAACTTATGTATGTGATTATATTATTATTGCTCATTTCAAGATCATTTATTTTGCAATTCATTATCATTAAAGTGGATTTAGTTAGATAATTTATTCACATGTAATTTTCAAAATAATCAAGTGATCATTTTATTTTGAAGATCAAGTAGATTTTTATGTGTAGTTAAAATTATCAACATCTAAGGATTTTTTGGATCACTTGTAGGCACCAACCTACTGTTACAATATTTGTAGTCACCAACCTGTTGGAGATGCTAATCCCATCATTTGAGTACCAACTTAATAAGACCCGTATAGATACCAATATAAGATCCTCATACACATAATACTTTTGACTTCACCTGCATGCTTCATTCCACAAACAATCCTTCAAACCCTAGTCACATGTAGCCTTCATTCCCTAGCGAGTCTCATAACATCATTCCTAGAATATGATCCAAAAATATAACATCACAACCTCAAAAAAATGCACATTTCACATCACAACCTCAAAACAACACACATTGCAACATCACAAACCTTCAGTCCTTCATAACACACCTTAAGAACAAGACAATCCCAAGAAAACCCCTTAAAATTCTCTTGCACACCTTTAGATCCCAAAAATACACCATAGCTCCTCCAATGCATGTCATATCTCTTTTCCACACATTAGACTTTATCTCTTGCTTGTATTGTCTTCAAATTCACACATCTATCCTGTATTTATTGTATTTCTTTCCTCACTTTTAGGGCCGACCCATAAAGGCTGGAGGAGTTGACCTAAATTTTCTTCGAGGGTTGTCAGACCAAAAAATTCATATGTCCTCATTCCTAAGGAGTTAGAGGGAATGAAATATACCTATATAGACACTAATATAAGATCCTAATACACATAGTACTTTTGACTTCACATGCATGCTTCATTCCATAGACAATCCTTCAAACCATAGTTACATGTAGCCTTCATTCCCTAGTGAACCTCATCGCATCGTTCCTATAATATGATCCCATACTATAACATCAAAACCTAAAAAAAATGCGCATTACACATCACAACCTCAAAACAACACACATTGCAACATCACAAACCTTTATTCCTTCACAACGCACCTTAAGAATAATAAGATCCCAAGAAAACCCCTTAGACTTATCTTGCACACCTTTAGATCCCAAAATGACACCTCATCTCCTCGATCACACCTCATATATCTTATGTGCACCTTAGAATTTATCTCTTGCTTGGATTCTCTTCAAATGCACACATTTATCCTGTATTTATTGTTTTTCTGTCCTCACTTTCATGGTTGACCCGTAAAGGCTGGCTGAGTCGACCTAAATTTTCTGCCTGGGTTGTCAGAATAAAAAAATCATATCTCCTCAGTCTTAAGGAGTTAGAGGGAATGCCATATACTATTGGAAAGATATAAAAACAATATTTCCATCCATATAACATATTCTCACATTTTCCTCGGATGGGGTGACAGGGCGGTTGACGCGGACACGCGGACGTGAGCGGGAAGGCAGTGGCATGGCACTCACTGGCCTGCATCCAAACACCATTAATTCGATATGAAAGCCCACAAATGCATTCAAGCGCGGAGCCTGCTCGCACAAGGGGAAGGTACCCACACTCAGTCTCAGGCTTTAATGGAGGTTAGAATGGCGGTAGTTATTGGAATAAGCATCATGCTGGGGCTCATTGTATGCATTGCACCTCYCGGCTATCGAGAGCTCCCGAGAACCCCTGTCTCGCAGAAGAATTGGGATAGCTGTGAGTTATTTTTTGTAAGACTGGTGCGGTCGCTTCGCCTGGCCGCATTGCCACTCTGCAGCGACATGCCACGACTTCGAGGAACACCAAGACGGGGGGCTGCTTGGTATGCAGCAAAATCGCGTCGGAAGCGAAAGGAGCAGTTTGAAAGGGCAATTGCAGCAGCAACCAGACGACGACGAAGGCAGGGAATGGCCATTGTTGTGGAGGAGCTCCCGATCGAAGGCATTCACAGTCCCCCTACGCACAATTTACTCTCAGTCCCGGAGGATCAGCACACCTGCATACACTTTGGTTTGGACAGCACCCCCAGCATGGCAAGCGGAGCGAGCTCTCAGGGAGGCAACGGTAAAGACGAACCTTACGTTCCCTTCTATATAGAGGAGGAAGTTCCTCCTGAACCCACCAAAGACAAGGAGCATGGACCGACGACAGAGAATACCCAGGCACCGCCACCCATGGTCGCCGAAGGCCATCTCAACCTCATCTTTGAGGTAAGGAATCTTCTAGCAGACCAGACCTTTCGCATAGTGAGGCTGGAGCAGAGGCTCGACATGTTTTTCGCTGCGCACTCAAGAGATACACCGAAGAAACAATGCCCGACATGTGCTAGAGCCTACACATTCCCAGCGCGATGGCGGCACACTGCGGACAACGACGCTCCCACTGAGGTTACTTGATGCTTCGACCTGGATTTTGCTTATGGTTTTGTTTACATAGTATTCATAGATGGACAATTATCTTTATATATGTCTTTGCTTCAGATAAGAACACTAGACTTATGCCGATACCTGCTACTCCTGGTTTCCTACGGGCGGGAGCTAGTAGTGACAATTTTGTTAATTACAGACCTCTTGGCCACTATGATGCCACATGGACTGGGATGTCCAGCTGTCTCGGTTTCCTGCTTAGGAGGGACAGCTGGCACCCCCCACAGCTATGTATTTTGTCTCTGTTAATATAATAGGATCCAACTCTCTTTTTTTTTACTTAAAAAAAAAAACATATTCTCACATTTGAGCTAGGTATATAGGGTAAAACTTCCTTCAAATATAGAGTATACAAATTGAGCATAAAAATCTAAAAAAAATATTTCCAACAATATCCATCTTGCAATATTTATCTTGGACATCTGTAGTCTCCCCCTATATTTGAAATCAATGAAAACGATATTTAAAACAATATCCTCCTTTATCATTGATGGAAATCCTTAATCATTATGATACTCCATCTATCTACAATTTTCCTTGTGTCTACAATTCTTCCTCTGTCTGCAACTTCTCCCCCTTTGACATGAATATTGACAAAGGGATTCTCCCCCTGATCTTGTGCTTCCCTTCAAGCACTCCAATGTGCAATTTAAAAGTATATCTCAAATTTCCCACTTGTTGACAAATGATCATTATCCAGGTTGTCTCTGCTACAAGTATACAACACCGATCCTTCTATTTGATTGTTTTAATTCATTAAACCTTCCACTCCAAAGTCATGATATTGATCTTTTGAACAGGGTGAAGCTTTAGAATTGAATTTATTTGAATTTGTTTCCACTTCCACATTCCTTTATGACAAGAACCAACTGGATGACGTCTCTTGTCAAAAAGAGTACTGTAAACTTGAATTTCCATTTTCACAAGGAAATTTCCCAGCCTTACCTTTTCTATAAATGGGGTGTACATGTTTCTAGTGAGAATCAAAACAACGAATCTCCCTACCATATTAATCTATCTTATCGCATCCTTTCTCATAAAAAACAATTTCATCTCTCCCCGTTTCTTGCGTTTGCTTCCTTTTCCAAACCTTTGAGTATTCTTCTTTATGTTTGGAAAGAACATCTTCTTCCTTGTTTTTCTTAGGAGGTCCTATTATGCTTCTTCTAAATTAACATGCTATGTGCCCATAGTTATTTAACTTATAACATTTGATATTGTAATCAAGTAGAAGAGCAAATGAATTGTAGTTTATGTTAGCAAACCCATGAGAACTTCTCATTTTGTTGCTCACATAATAATCATTTGAGGTCTTATAAGAACCTCTATTTTTATCTCTCACATGATCACTTATTGCATAAGCTCTACAATCTATTTCCTTATGACCAAAATTATTGCAAGAAAAACAATAGCCAAGAAAGATATTTTGGTATCGTTTCATGAGAGGCCTTCTTGGTGGAATAGCTCTTCTAAACTCATTCTTGTTATTCTTGTGAGAATAATTAGGTTTTTTATAGTCATCATTGTCTTTCCTATTGTTGCTTTCATTTTTTATGGAGCCTTTGAGAATATTAGCATAGATTTTAGGCTTTTCATCATTTTCCCTTTTTGATGGGTTTGTGACCTTAGTTCTTGCATATCCCTTGAGGGTCTTTTGTTTTTCGTCATAGCCAATACTTGTCTTGGTGAATTGTGACCTTTGGAAAATTAGAATATTATCTAATATTTCAATAATCTTTCTAAAATCCAAGATTCTATTCAACTGATCAATTGTTTTCTCTAGTTCATTTCTCAAAGGAAACTATTTTAGCTTCTATATTCTTGCAATTTTCGTCCCTTTATTTATTCTAGCTTCTCACCACTTGTTCTATCCTTTTTGACTCTTCTAGTTGATTCTTCAAGATGAAAAATGTCTTCTCTATTTATTCAATATCATGATCCTCCTCTTCATGTTTATGCAATTACTCTTTCTGGTTTCTATTCTTTTCCCCGAGTCTTTCTATTTCTTCTAAGGCACTAATGAGTTATTCTTCAAGGTTCACTTCCCCATCAATGCCTTCTTATTCTTCTTATTATAATTTTTCTTTCTTATTGTCTTCATTTTCTTTATTAGTAGAATTTGTATCCATGTCTATGAATATGA
This sequence comes from Picea engelmannii, assembly GCA_009831015.1. NCBI lineage: Eukaryota > Viridiplantae > Streptophyta > Pinopsida > Pinales > Pinaceae > Picea > Picea engelmannii. Next base: position 76,711 of record ML778137.1, on the reverse strand, counting down.
ATTCTTCTTTTTCAATATCATAAACATATCCATCACTTTACTTAGATGAGCTACTGTCCTCTCTAGAGTAAAAACTCTTCTTAGTATATTTTCCTCTTTTGTGTCTATAAGGTTTTCTTCTATTGTTATTTTATTCTTTAACATTATTTTCCTCATCACCACCGAGTTCCATTTTTTCATATGGACATTTAGTTTGGAGCTTTTCCTTGTTCACCATGTCATCACCTTCAAAGAGGTTTTGAATTTTGTCCCAAATTTCTTTTGTTGATCCACAATGCATCACCTTAAATAACTTGGATTCTAATAGACCACACAAGATGACATTCATGGATTTTGTATTATGTTTACTAGGATTCTTCTCGATCACATTTGTTGGTGGAGTTGTTGGGGTTGTATAACCATTCACGATTGATTTCCAAATATCAAACCCAAGAGCCATTATACAAGTACACATCCTTATACTCCATAATGCATAGTTTTTTCCATCAAACAATGGACCATTGTTTGTGAAGAAACCTTCTTGAGTAACCATGCGTGCTCCTGAGATCTACCTTCTAACGATTAGGTTGTTTCTGAAGGAACATACTTTGATACCAGTTGTTGAACTTATGCTTATACTGAGAGGAGGGGGGTGAATCAACAAAAGATAATTTTTTATTTATTTAACAATTCATCCATCAATCATTAGCTAAGAAACAATGATCATATATAAACTCAAATCATAATGCATAGAGATAAAATGGAAACCCAATTTGGATAAAACCATAAAATTATCTTTATAAATGTCTGTAGGCACCAACCTACTATTACAAATATTATAGGCACCAACCTACTGGAGACACCAATCTCCTTAACTGTGCACCAACTCAGCAATATGTAGGCACCAACCTGTTGGAGAAACCAATCTCCTCAACTGAACACCAAATTAATAGCACCTGTACGCACCAACCTAATGTTACAATATTCATAGGCACCAACCTGATGGAGACACCAATCCTCTCACCTAAGAACCAACTAAATAAGACATGTATATACACCAACATAAGATCCTCATACACAAATTACTTTTGACTTCACCTGCATGCTTCATTCCATAAACAATCCTTCAAACCCTAGTCACATGTAGCCTTTATGCCCTAGCGGGCCTGGTAACATCATTCCTAGAATATGATCTCAGACTGTAGCATCACAACCTAAAAAAAACACACATTTCAACATCACAACCTAAAAACAATCACATTGCAACATCAGAGACCTTCAGTCCTTCATAACGCACCTTAAGAACAAGAAAATACCAAGAAAACCTGTTAGACTTATCTTGCATGCCTTTAGATAAAAAGAAAAACACCCTATCTCCTTTAGCACACCTTAGATTTGATCTCTTCATTAGATTCTCTTCAAATGCACACATCTGTCCTGTATTTATAATATTTTTGTCCTCACTTTGAGGGCCGACTTGGAAAGTTTGGATGAGGCTACCTAAATTTTCTGTCTAGGTTTTCAGACATAAAAATTCATATCTCCTAATTTCTAAGGAGTTAGATGGAATTCCATATACCGTTGGAAAGTTTCTAGAATAATATTTCCAAACATATAAACTATGCTCCCATTTTGTAATGTACCCATACACCCACGGGTTGGGCATGCTATCTCAAAACTCGCTTCTGAACTAATTTCAAATTCTGATAAATTTTTAATTAATAAAGAGGCATGAAATATTCACATGCAAAGTTCAAGATTCATGCTACAACATAAAGAAATGAGCCATATGTCATGCAAAAAAATAACCAACAAGCATTCATATTATAGATACAAATTTCATAGATAAATAAATACACAATGGAAATAATTATACTGGTAAATGAAACCATGACAAAAAGCACTTATCTTTAATGAAATGAATCACCAACTGGATGCAGACCAAGGACGTTCCACTCAACCGTAGACATTGTTGTTCCAAGTCTCAAACATCATTGTCACCTCTGAGCTAGGTCTATGAATCCACAAGGACGGTTCTAGAGTGTCACTCAGCTTCCAAAACTAGTAAGCACTCTAGCTCTCATAGGATTCTCAGCACACACACCAATCCAAAGTACACCAACTCTCTTCTACCCAGCCTACAACCCAAGAAAATTGACCCCCTTCTTTTCCACACAGTCCCTTAGGCTGTCCACCTCTTTCTAGGGATCTAATGCATTTGGTCAAGAATCTCCATGCCGGGACTCTCAGGATTCATAACTGTGGGAAACAATTAGTGCATGAAGATGGATCTTAGACATGAAAGCATTAATTCATGGATGGAATACACCAACAATCATTATTTCCAATCAAACCATGGCTCCTCTCCATAATTCATTTTTCTTTCCCAATCCAAACTCAAAATGAATGAAGAATGAAGAGTGGGTGAAATAATGAATGGAGAGAGAACATAATTAAAGGTGTGAACAATGAACTATGAACAATGAGTGTGTGAGTGAATGAGTGAACCCCCAAACAAACCAAATATGGGTTTAAATAATTCTTGGAATTAGAGAACCGCATGGCCTTCCCCCAAGAAGCTCATGTAATGGATATTCTCCATTAAAAAAAATGGGTAAATAAAAATATTAAATCAAATACTTATCCCCTCAAGCCCCCTCTCTTGTGGAATCATGGCTCCCTATAAATCTTGTCCTTGTTTCCTAGTAACAAGTGATGTATTTATTATTAATAATGATCAAAACATTACATTTCCAAGGCACACTGGATTATTTTAATTGTTTGGTCATTTCGACCTTTCATAAATTAACAAAATACAATATTTAATATGGGGCTCAAAACCAGGGTATTACATTCCCCTCGCCCTTATTTTGGCGTTGTCCTCAGTGCATATACAAAACATAAATCAAAATTTCAAAATTTATTCAAAAAGTTGTGTACTATGCCCGCATGGCATATTCATGCTCTCAAGTAGCATATTCAAGAATGTAGCAGGTCCACTGGACTTTTACCAACTCTATAACTCGATTCCGAAGCATTTTGAATTTTTTGTCCAATATTCACATTGGTTGGACCTAAAAGTCTCCCTCTGTCTCTACCTGAATCAGATGCCAATCAATAACACTGTTATGAACATGTACATATTTCTTTAGAAAAGAGACATGAAATACATTATGCACATTCATGGAAGCAGACAATGCAATCATGTATGCAACTGGCCCTATTCTATCCAATATCTCAAGTGGACCATAGAATCTGGCTGCTATCTTTGTACAACTACCCAACTTCAAATATATTTGATTGGACTTCACTTTTAAAAGAAAATTCTCCCCCACTTTAAATTCTCTAGCTGTCTTGTTCTTATCTGCATAAATTTTCTATCTATCTTGAGCTTCCTTTAAATTATTCTTACTTTTAACCATATGGTCTTCCATATCCTTGAGAAATTATGGCCTAAGTACCACTCTATCTACTAGGTTGTCCCAACTCACTAGAGTATTGCATTTCCTACCATATAAAGCTTCAAATGGGCTCATTTGCAATGAAACTTGATACACATTATTATAGGAAAACTCAACCAAGTGCAAGTAATATTCTCACTTGGATGGTTTATCCATCACATACATTCTCAACATGTCTTCAATTAATTGGTTGACTCTTTCTGTCTTCCCATCTGGCTGTGGATGGTATGTTGTGCTAAAGTTCATATTTGTACCAAATGATTTAAACAATCTCCTCCATAAATTTGAAGTACACTTTGTATCTCTGTTTGAAATAATTTCCTTAGGTATCCCATGCAACCTAGCAATCTCCCTCATGTAAATTTATGAAATATTAGCTGATGTATGAGTCATTTTTATAGGAACAAAATGAGAAGCCTTTGTCAATTTATCAACCACTACCATGATTGAATCATGTTTTTTTGTTGTCCTGGGAAATTTAGTTATAAAATAAATGGTTACCACTTCACATTTCTTCTCTGGAATTGGTAATGGCTGTAGCAACCCTGCTGGGTACCTATTCTTAGCCTTCACTCTCTGACATTCCATACATCTGGCAATGTAATCAACAACATATTTCTTCATTCCTAGCCAAAATAATTGATTTCTTACTGCTTTGATTGTTTTCTGGTAAATGGGATGTTTGACATATAGAACATTATGCATTTATTTTAATACCAAATTCCTAAGTTCTCCGGAACTAGGAACATAAATTCTATTTTTATGCATAAGTAATCCATCTTCCTTCATATCATATTATTTAATTTTCTGTTGCACATTTTCTTACTGTAAGATTTCTTTTACCTGTAGGTAATGCTAATCTGTAACAACACCATCTAAATTTTTACTCTTTAAATCTAATTGATGCATACTAATGGTTGTAACATGCATGATATGTAGTCTTCTACTAAGGGCATTGAAAAATTTATTTTCTTTTCCTTTGATATACTTGATATCAAAATCTTATTCACTTAAAAATTCCAGCCATCTTGTTTTCTTGGCATTCAAAGTTGGTTGTTCAAAAAGATATTTCATACCATTATGGTATGTTTTCAATTAAAATCTATTCCCCATGATATAATGACTCCACATATTCAATGCGTGAACAATGGCAGAAGGTTCCAAGTCATGCGTGGCATAGTTCCTCTCATGTTCCTTAAGATTTCTAGACTCATAACCAATGACATGTCCATTTTGAGTGAGAAATCCACCAAGTACTTCCTTGCATGCATCTGTACATACCACAAAACATTCATTTAGGTCAACAATCTTTAAAATAGGTTCACTAGTAAGTAATTCTTTCAACAAATTAAAATTCTCTTCACACTTAGATGTCCATTCAAATTTAATTCCGTTCTTTTGGAAAGAAGTGATGGCATGAACAATATTAGAGAACCCTTTTATAAACCTTTTGTAGTAACTAGCTAATCCCATAAAAGATCCGACTTCTGAAACATTCCTAGGTGATGGCCATCCTCTAATGGCTTCAATCTTCTATGGATCCACTGTTATACTTTCTTATGAAATAATGTTCCCTAAGTAATGGATCTTTCCTTGGTAAAAATAACTCTTACTAAGCTTTTCATACAACTGATGTTCCCTCAGCACTTGCAATACCAATATTAGGTGATGTTCATGCTCTTCCTCTAATTTAGAATACATAAGTATGTCATCTAGGAATACTATGACAAAATTATCCAAATAATTTCTGAATATGCCATTCATTAAGCACATAAAGACAGCTGGTGCATTGGATATTCCAAATGGAACCACTACAAATTCATAATGTCCATACTTGGTTCTGAAGGTTGTCTTATGGATGTCTTCTTCCTTGATTCTTACCTGATGGTATCATGATCTCAAGTCTATCTTCAAAAATATCTTTTCCCCTCTTAGCTGATCAAAAGGTCATCAATTATGGGTAGAGGATATTTGTTCTTCACAGTGTATTTATTCATCTGTCTAAAGTCAATACACAACCTCAATGTTCCATCCTTCTTTTTGTCAAAGAGTACTAGTGCTCCCCAAGGTGAAACACTTGGATGTATGTACCCATTCTTCAACAATTCTTCCAGCTACATTTGTAATTATTTTAATTATGGTGTACTCATTCTGTAAGGTGTTTTTGATACCGGGGAAACTCCTGGCACTAAATCAATGGATAAATCTATCTCTCTCTTTGGTGGTAATCCTCGTATTTCTTGGAATACATATTCAAACTCTTGTAGTACTGAAAAACCTTCAAGGCTTGGCCCTTTTGTCCTTTTTGTCTCCTCCACATGGGATTCATACAATTGACATCCTTTCTTAAAACATCTCTTCAGTTGTAAGGATGAAATCTCCCTTATGGAAGTGGGTATTGGAACTCCTTTCACAATGCTCTGTTTCCCTTCTTCATCAAGACATGTAAATGTCTTGTTATGACAATCTAGGAAAAAACAATGCTTTTCCAACCAATCCATTCCAATTAGAATATCATAAGACACCAATGGTATAATATTCATATCAGCATTAGTATTCAAACTATTAAGACTTATGGAACAACCTCTCACCATATCATCGATCCTTCTTTTGGTTCCAACGGCTAATTGAACCAAACTTGATTTTTCAAGCTTACTTTTATCCAAATGTAATCTATCCACTATTTTAGGATCCATGGAACAATGACTTGCTCCTGAATCAATTAAAATATAAACAAGATGATTAATGATATTACCTTCCACCTCGATCATATTGGATTGGTACTCCGCTTGTAGATCATCTATGGCTACATATATTCTTCCCACATATTCTACTGTTGTAGCCACTTGGATGTTGTGCATGGTATTCACTTTGTCTTTTCTGTGAGGGAAATCCTTGTACATATGATATTCTTTGCATCCCAACAATGGATTGGTGGTCTTCCCCTTTTTCCCAAGGAGTCTTCTCTCTTGGATTCATCCTTATCATACTAGTATGGCTTATTTTTATTTGGGATATTTCTATTGAAAGGAGGTTTGAATCATTTCTTTTTCTGATCAGACTTCTCTTTCTTATTATCCTTCCAATATTTATGCAAGGACTCTCTACCCTTTCCTTTCTCATGTACTTATCCTTCCTAATGGTCTCATTCAAAGTCCCGGGCTCATCATATTGAATCTTCTCTTTATAAAATGAAGGAAGTCCACTCAAAAACCTTTGTATTTTCACCTTCTCATATTTTATAAACCCCACATACTTTCGCATCTCTAAGAACTTCATTTCATACTTTTCCATGGTCATGATTTCCATCCAGAGTTCAAAGAACTCATGCATTTTCTTTTCATAGAATTTCTATGAAAGGTACTCCTTCTGAAAATATTTCTTGAACTTCTTCCAAGTGATTCTACTCTCATTAATGTGCTCAAATTGATTTAGATGATCCCACCACATAGAAAATTTCCCATGTAAATGGTATGTGAAATTTTTTTCTTCTAGGTTTGATGAGTATTTATGCAATTGAAAATACCTCTTGATTCCAAGAAACCATTCTTCAACATCATCTTCCTTTCTCTTTTACCATCAAATGATGGTGGCTTAATCTTCCTCAACTCTCCTTGCAAACTGTCCAATTCATGTCTTCTTCTTTGATGCCTAACATGAGATAGATCTGGACTACTTATGGGATCTTTAGATGCATTAAATTTCCTTGATGAGTAAAGATATGAGTCATATCTATGAGTTCTACTAGGACTTCTTGAATAACCAAGTCTTATGTAGTTATCTATTCTTTCATGATATCTTCCCTCTTCCTCCTATTTTGAGTTTGATCCATTGTTTATTTGCCTCTGAAACTGATTTAAGCTTTTCATTACTTGAGAATTTATCTCATCAACCTCTCATTTTCTTCTTTATAACTCAACACTTCTATTTTCAGGCTTCTCACAGTTTCTAATAAGGTTTCTTGCTCCTCTCTACTCCTATGCCCATTTGATTCTGTCTACGCATTACCAACATTGATATTGTTCCCTTTGGCATCTTTATCATGGATGTAATCTCCCTCTCCTTCTTCCAATTCTTGAATATGAATTATTATACTAAACTGATATGTTTATACCCCCTAATTCTGCAAAATGTGCAAGCAACCATTTTGTTAGAATTATGCATATTATAAAATTTGTTCCAAACAATTCTACAGGTCCTTTTCCTGCTCAATTCATGAAGAAATATATTATCGTTCTCCAAATTATAATAATTTAATGTTATTCTCCTCTGAATAATCTTTCCAATGACTGTACTCTTTCCCAAATCTGATTTCTAAGATGAAAGTTATGGCTTCCCAAAAAAAGTCACTTTTACCCCCTTTTTTTGTTTTGTTTTGCAACATGATCTTGTCGAATTATTCCACAACCCCTTTAAATTGGTACAAAATTCAAATTCTTCACAAGAGCTTCCTTCAATCCACTTTCCTTATGAACAAGGTTCTAAACCATGGGATTAACCACTCTAAGCGACGTTCCTCTGTATTCCTCTACATAAGAGCTCGTTCCGACAAAGGATCGCGAGCTTGTTTACTACTAGGCCGTTCGTGCTTCTAATCAACCCTTTTCTCCTTATCATGAGACCAGTGATGGAAACAAGTCCTCTGGACTTCAGCCTTCGGGCTAATCTCCCTTTTCAACTTCCAACTCTCTTGGAGTAAACTTCACTGAAACACTTATATTAAATCCATTGGTAGATCAGATGGTTCAAATTTAATCTCCCATTGACTGGACGGTCCCGACTCATCTAGAGGCTTCAACGAGATCGATGGTCACAAATTAATACAACGTTGATATATACGACTTAATCAATTCATGACTTTGGTTCTTTGGGACTCTAGAACATTACAACTCCCAAGTCCCTCAACTCCCCCGGAGTGATACCCACTAAATCTCTTACCCTATCCTTCCATTGTTAAATCGGTCGGTCATGAGAACTACAAGAGGGTCTTAGATCACTGCGTGAATTCGCTACTTTGAGACTCCAACACATTACCGCTCTCAAGTTTTTTAACTTACATGGAGTGATACCTTTCAAAGCGTTCATAAAGTGACGATGACCTCTTACCATTGGTTAACACCTCCGCTTATGATATCCTTCCACTAGTTAATCCAACGACCATGACTTAATCAAGCATTGGGATGGACGATCCTTATTCATTTCGGGACTTCGGTGCTCCGGGACTCCGGGACATTACAAATATCAATTTGTTCAAGTCCCCCAGAGTGATACCTACCGAAGTTCCTACACCATCCTTCCATTGCTTGATCTAATGGTCGAGAAAAGTCCTGAAGGAATCTTAGATTGATGGTCTGCGTGAATTCACGACTTCGGCCTTCGATAATTTCTCTAGTAGATATGTTGGACATTCCCAGAGGCCATAATCCCATAGATGACATGGTATGCTGATGTCACCTATGGTGACATGGACCCTTGGTATGTGTTCCATTTGTCACTCAGAAATGGACACGTTGGGGTCCAAAAGGCCCTTAATTCATGTGACATGTGTCCCCATATGACACCCCTACCACGTGGCATAAGACATGTCATCTCTCAAATGAATGATCCGCATTCCTCCACTCCAGATCTAATGACATGTGTGATTTCGTGACTGCATCTTTGCACTTCATGGTTTCATCACTTCACAACTTCGACATTTTGCAACTTCAACGTTTCGTGGATTTTCCTAGTCTCCAGTAGACTCTGAAGTGGCAAAATTCTGAAGTCCCAAAACTTTGATATCCTTACACCCTTGATCTATGACTCACATTACTCCCGAAATTCCTATCAGATCGGATGGCTGGCAGGAAAACTTTGATATCCTTACACCCTAGATCTATGACTCACATTACTCTCGAAATTCCTATTAGATCGGATGGCTAGTAGGACTTCGCGACTTTGGCCTTCGAGACTTCATGCTTCTTCCTTGTCTCCAATAATCGTTGAAGTGACAAAGTTCCAAAGTTTTCCATCTCTCGCCTGGCTTCGATCAATGACTGACGACCAACCAGTTCGATCTGATGGTTGGGACTTAATCTCTCCTAGCCTCTGGTTTCACCTCTATCTGAATATCCTCATTCATCTTCCTTTTGATATAATGATCTAGAACTCCCTGATTCCATGGTTGTGGTTTCTCTCAAATTCAAAAGGGGACAGTCACGATTCCACGATCCTTTACAAAGGATTTTTGTTATGCATGACGCTCTAGCTTCTGTGCGATCTCTACAACGCTATCACTCCCGAGATTTAAGATCTCAAAGACATATTCCTTATTAACCATAATACCCTTTCCAATAGTTCCGACCCATACCAGTCTGGTGTTTCAACCAAAATCTCTGATACTAATCTGTAATGTACCCAACCACCCACAGGTTGGGCACGCTACCTCAAAAATCGCTTATGAACTAATTTTGAATTCTTATAAATTGTTAATTAATAAAGAGGCATGAAATATTTACATACATAGTTCAATATTCATTCTACAACATAAAGAAATGAGCCATATCTCATGCACAAAAATAACTAGCAAGCATGCATATTATAGATACAAATTTCATAGATAAATAAATACACAACGCAAATAATTTTACAGGTAAATGAAACCATGACAGAGAGAACTTATCTTTAATTAAATGAATCACCAATTGGATATATACCAAGGAAGTTACACCCAACCATAGACATTGATGTTCCAAGTCTCAACAACAATGTCACTCCTGAGCCAGGGCTATGAATCCACAAGGACGGTTCCAGAATGTCACTCAGCTTCCCAAACCAGTCAACACTCAATATTTCACAAGTTTGTCAGCACACACAACAATCCAAGGTACACCCTCTCTCTTCTATCCATCCTACACAACCCAAGAGAATGGACCCCCTTCTCTGCCACACATTCCCTTAGTTTTTCCACCTCATTCCAGGGCTCTAGTGCATCTGGTCAAGAATCTCCATGTTGGGACTCTCAAGATTCACAACCGTGGGAAAAAATTAATGCATGCCAATGCATCTTAGACATGCATGCATTAATTCATGGCTGGAATACACCAACAATCATTACTTCCAACCAAACCATGGCTCCTTTCCACAATTCGTTTTTCTTTCCTAAGCCAAGCTCAAAATGAATGAAGAATGATGAGTGGGTGAAAGAATGAATGGAGAGAGAACATAATGAAAGGTGTGAACAATTAAATATGAACAATGAGTGAGTGAGTGAATGAGTGAACCCCCAAATAGACCAAAGATGGGTTTAAATAGTTCATGGAATTAGAGAACAACATGGCCTCCCCCCAAGAAGCTCATGTAACTGATATTCTCCATTAAAACAAAAATGGGTAAATAAAAATATAAAATCAAATACTTAGCCTCTCAATCCCCCTCTCTTGTGGAATCATATCCCCTTATAACTCTTTTCCTTGTTCGTCTAGCATTCAGTGATGTATTTATTATTAATAATTATCAAAACATTACATTTCCTAGGCACACTGGTCTCTTTTAATTGTTTTGGCACTTTGACCTTTCATAAATTAACAAACTACATTATTTAATATGGGGCTCAAAACTGAGGTATTACAATTTGATCTTGGTATATAGGGTAAAAAGGCCTTCAAAGATAGGGTATACAAGTTGAGCATAAAAAATCCAAAAACAATATTTCCAACAATCTCCATGTTGCAATCTTTATATTGGACATTCGTAGTATCCTCCTATCTTTGCATCAATGAAAAAAATATTTCCAACACTTTTTTTCTTTGGAAGGTGTCACAAGTTACCAAAAAATATTGGATGTCAGTTATCATGCCCTCCCAAAATAATGAGTGCTTAATTCATTCACATGTTTTATGAAATCTAGAGTGACCTACTATAGGTGATGAATGGAATTCTTCTAATATTTTTTTTTTAAGGAAGAATTCTTTATTAGAACAATGCACCCTTTATACTGAAATGTATCTAGCTACCATGTACACCCTTTAGGAGGGTTGGGATCTTCCTAAAGACTATGGATGAGTTGAATGATAACATAATTTTCCAACCATTCTTGACGGGCTTCCTCAGGATGACTCATAATGGATAAAGATAAGGAAAAGAGGGAGCCATCCTCCTCAAAATTTCAAGATAAGGCATCAACTACCACATTGTCATTAACCTTCTTGTATATAATATCATGATCATACCCTAACATCTTGGTGACTCACTTATGCTAGTTTGGTGAGGATAACTTTTGTTCGAGAAAGTACTTAATATTGTGAGGGTCATTCTTCATTTTGAAACATGTTCCTATAAGATATGGGTGCCAAGTCTCTATTGCATGTAGGATGGTCATCATCTCTTTCTCATAGGTGGATTCATCCAAATTGAAGTCACATAATTTTGTATTGGTGAATTCCAAAAGGTTCCCTTGTTGCTTCAATATCACTCCAAGACTTCTTCTGAGGCATCACATTTCAAGAAAAACATCTTAGTAAAATATAGCATTGTTGATACTAGAGATATGAACATGGAATCCTTTAGAGATAAGAAGGATTTTTTAATGATCTCAATCTAAACAAAGGAATTATTTTGAGTAGCGAGGTTAAGGGAGCATACATTTTTCCATAAATTTTCACAAACTTCTTGTAGTATCCCATAAGTCTTAATAATATACACAATCTCTTCAGGGTCTTCGGATGAGGCCAATATTGTTAGGAAATGAGGAACACTTCCATGCTAAACCTATTATAAGAGAGGAAGAAATATTTAATCAAGAAATTAAATGACAAAGCAAACACATAGTACACAGATATTTTACCCTAGAAATCTGTTGGCAGCCATTTTTCATTTTTATCTTTTTCTTATAAGATGCCCACACAAGGGTTCTGAACCCTCAATACTCGTCGCAATTCTTTAAACGAAATGACACTATTATCTTTCTCTTTCACACACCTGCCTTTCGTTTTCATTTTTCACGACTGCAAGCGTGAAAACCTTGAGTTGGAAGTCATGTTGATAGCGTTAAAATCATCTTTGGATTATTTTAGATATTTTTGTTTATGTCGTCATGACTCTTTTACATCCAACTCACTACTGATCATACATTTATCAAAACACCAAGCCTTTACTCACTTTGCATTTGAATTTTGTTAATATGACTTCATTTTATAAGTTCGTGATGCAATGATATTCTGGTGTTTTTGATTTAATCCTTGATACAATGGTGGTATGATATTCTATTGTCTTCGATCAAATTCCTTGGTGCAATGGTTTCATGAGAGCGCATTAACATTGTGATTAAATCCATGGTGCAATGGTCGATGTAGTGGTTTCTTTGAATCATACAAACACTATTGTTGATTTAATATATGGACCAATTGTTGGTTATGAACACTATGGTTTTCAAGTGGTTATTTGATATTTCATTTGGTCAAAATCTTTTGGTTATGAATGTTATGGATTTCGATGAGTATGTAAATAGTCCATTTGATAATTGGTTTACAATGCTTTGATTGTGATTTGAATGAATCTATTACCAAGGCGTCGTCGGTTGTACATGCCAACATGAATGTTTTGCATGGTTTCAATCCACTCCACCACCCTCGCACACACAAGCATTAACGTTTTCCTTGCACCTCGGGCTACCTCTGTTTGTTTTGGGAAAACCTGCGGGAAGTTAGTCCTGTGCCTACCCTGTCAAACCCCCTCACCATTTACCCTATTGACTGTGTGCTCTCTCCTATGGCTCTTGTAGTGCGCATAGAACCTAATGGCGTCCATACGCTACTGTTATTTGATAACGCTCATGAGGATCTGGAGAATAATGGCTGGTTAGTTTTCATTCAAAAATTTGAGGGTTTCAACCTCGCAGTCGCTCAACATTTTTCCCTCACATTTGATGGATGTCAGGCCAAAGTTGGAGACATCCAACTCGAATTGAACGAAGAATTCCTTAGCTCAGCCACTGGTCTTCCATCCAAGGGGCAGAGATGGTTTAAGAATTCGAAGGTGGATGAAGTTCCATGGACGCTCTTGTTTACCTCGAGGAAAATTATCAGTTGTGACAAAGGTATGCCAGTCAGAGCCCTTAAGTCCCGATGGCATGATTTATTGGCTATTATTAAGCAATTTGTTACTTGTGAAGGTAGATATGGTTTAGTGTTTCTTTACCATCTCCAGCTGCTTATGAATTTCATAGATTTCCCTTTGAATATGCCTCACTACCTCCTACGCAGTCTGTATAAAATGGCTAAACGATTTAAGAGAGAGAAGGATGAATCTAGCCTCTTCCATCACTGTTTGATTAAAATCATTATTGTTCATCATTTGAGGTTGAGTGGTGACTGTTGGGAATTTTTCTTATTGAGGAATGGCTTTGCCACTCCTGAATGTGGTCAAGTGGACAAGACTGTGGTCACTGAAACCCTTGTCAGGCCTGTCGTGCCACCTCCTACCCTCCTACCCGCTGTCGAACCCTCGACCTACACCAACGCTGACCCACCCGACACCCTGCCTGACCCATGTTCGAAATAAAATGATAATACTGTTAAGAGGCATGCAAGAAAAAAGGGGAAAGGTAAGACCGATGTCAATAGAAAAAGTAAGAAGGCTGCACGCTGGGTATCTAGGTGCGCCTGTAATAAGCCCAAACAAAACACAGACCAGAAGCCTATTGTTTTGAGTGAAGATTTGGATTCTGAGATTGAGCAATTTTTGACCGAAGAGTACCCATACTCACACGGCCTTTGTTCTGTTCAGCCCTATGACTACATATCCAACCTCCCACCATGCCTTAAGGATGACCCTAACTTCCCCGGGATCAAGTTTGACAGTGGAACCCCTGGTATTTTAAAAGATCCTTTACCTACAGTGACTCAACCTGATCAACCACAGTGCACTGAATGCAACTCTTGGCTCGAACAATACTATACAGATGTCCCTCTGTTGCAATCCCGAATCAAGTCCTTGGAGGATCGGGTGACTGTGTTCTCTAAGTAAAATGATAGATTGCAAGCTAACAATAAGAGGCAAAAGACCACAGGCTCCATCGTGTTCAAAAATGTTGAGGCAACCACTGCCATTGTTAATTCGAAGTTAGCCTAACCGAATCGTATCCCTACAACCAAGGTATGATATTTCAACAATGATTTTAGAACGATTTGGTTTGTTTTAAATTAGCATAAACGATTGTGTTTTCTTTGAATTAGTATAAAAAAATTGTTTGATAAATCGAATATAGTTCTTTTTTGATTGAATTGATTCAAATACGATCCTGTTTGTTTCGAATTAGCATAACAATTTTGGTTTCCTTTGAATTAGTAATAAAGGATTTGTGTGATATATTTCATACATTTATGTTACCATTGGATTAATTTAATACGATTTTGTTTGTAAATATGACCAGCTACAGAATCGTGAGATTCTGTAACTAGTCATAAAATTTGAATTTCTGTTGATTTTACAATTAAACACTATCTGAAATTGTTTATTTTTATCCATCTACAGGTACACACGAATTTTAGTGGGAATTGGATCAATTATGGAAATTTTAGAACATGCTTTTGTTACACAGTTTTGGGATTAGATTGTTAGTCTTAGGCAGAAATAGGAATCTGGGAGATTGTTCCCATATTTTTTGCAAACCGTTTTTGATATTTTCCACAGGGGTTGTTTCATCCTGTGGCCTTTATATACTTATTATTTTTTGTAAACAATCCATCACTGTTGGGAGAACAAATACTATGGGCTGATGATTATACAGACTTGAATAGAAGTGGATTTGTTGTACGGATTTAGCTTCAATTCATCTTACTTTTGTTCAAGTTTCTGTGCATTTTAATTTGTAATCAAATTATTGACTACTTTAGATATCAATATTTGTTACAGGTTGATGTGATATGGTTTAATGTTTTTTCCATATTTGATGTATCTCATTTTACTTACAGCAATTACCCTGCTTTAATTTAATAAATAGAAGGTTTATCTTCTTTGTTAAATGAACAGTTATGTACAAATCTTCGCACTGGGATTTATCTAAATGTGATGATCTGTAAACTATAAAATTGATTTTGCTATATCTCTTGTTTGTTCTGTCATTCGTATTCAAGAGCGTCGCTGCTTCCTATTTACGAGAATCTTTTTGCAAAATCTGGTGCGGGTTTCCCCCATCAAACAACTAAATCAAATACAGTGCACAGGACAAATAGGAAGCGCTAATTTCAGGTCCGTTTGTTATAGTTTAATTAATATAAGGATTCACTGTAGTTTAGACAGATATATGATACAAATTGTTGTTTTTATTACTTAGTTAGATATATATCATTTCATTTCTCGGTACAGATTACTATTCTTATTGATTAGCTTAGATAGATTTTATTTTATTTCTTTCTCATAAAAATTATAAAAATAAAAAATAATAGCTTCGCTGTCATAAGACCATTCACAAATGATTTTGCAAATTTCAATCAAAATTTGTATTTTGTAAATGTTGTATATATTTATTTGTATTGATAACTGAACATTTAATAAGTAGAATTATTGTCTTATAATATTAGTTAGTAAACTGTATATATATATTGGATTTGTATATAGTTTGTAGTAGTTGTTTTTCACTTAGATTAGTTTCTTTAGTTTAGTCTTTCTTTCTTTTTCTTAGGACTTAGATCGGCCAACGGAGCCGCTAAACCCGTCGGAGTGGATTAATCCAAACGGATTGGGTTATTTAGACAACCCCGGACCGGATCCACCCCTCCAGTTGACGAGTGGTCAATTTATCCCATCAACAAATGGTGCTAGAAGGAGGGCCTGAAAATTATTAATGGCACAAGGCGGTCGTAAGACTCCTCCACCACCCAACCGCTCACCTATAGTTACAAGAAGTCATTCAAATGACAGCATCGTCCCTCAAACAACAACCACATCAAACGACAATCTACGGATCACAGTTGAACCAGTAACCCCAAATCTTACAGGTGGTGACGTACAAGAAATTTGTCTGCCAATCTCTCTTAAGAACACATAGTGCATTTTCCCGTTTAATACAACCAAATCGACCTTTGGACCAACCATTATATTTCTTTGATATCAGAGAACAACTTGGAGGCACTAACCTCACTTTAAACCCTACAGATCCAATCCTCACTCCAACTGAAGGAGGATCTAGAATACCACCCTCACCACCTCCATCATCCCCTTCTTCTTCTGGAGAAGACTTTTCTGACGAAGGCAATTCCTCTTCCCAGCCTCCCACACCGCCCACACCAATGGCCAACCAGAACAATCCTTCCAGACCCTGGCTCGACCAAGATGCAATAGCCGTACCCGGGCCTCAACATCCCTTACCCAAACATATGGAGAAGTGGCTCCCCAAGTTTGAACCTGACTCTAAATAGATTGCCAAAGATCACATTAAAAATTTTATGTTAGCCATTAGACTTCGTAATGTTGAGCACGAAGACGTAGTCTGTAGGTTTTTCCCCTATACTTTCGAGGGAAATGCATCTACTTGGTACTTTTCCCAGCAACCCCATACCATCGTGTCATGGGAGAAGTTCGAATCCTTCTTTTTTGAGAAGTTCGGAGACGATAAGTCCCCAGAAGTTCTAGTCATGGAGCTTTCTAGTCTAAGAATGAACCCCAAAGAGAAAATCAAAGACTTTAACCAAAGATTCTTAACACTAAAGAACCGAATCCCTACAGATTCGATGCCTGCTGAGAATCTTATCATAGCATACTATACTAAAGCCTTACATCAAAGTATAGCCATTTGGGTAAAACAATCTAAGAAAGACACGTTGTTAGAGGCCTTCGAAGAGGGCACTCAGATCGAAAAAGACATCCTTAGCTTAAAAGACACTACTAGCAACGAAACAGAGACTAGTTCAACTTCCAAAAAGAAAATCAAAATCCTCCCTAGACCTGCTCAAAATAAAACACAACCTGAAGGCTCATATTTAGTAAACTTAACAAAAGTCGTTCAAAAACTGTCAAATCAAGTTATAGATTTGAAAATGACAGCTGAAGAAGCTTCTTTGAGCAAAGGGCCTTACAAACCCCCGTTCAGGAAGCCTTTTCCCAACCGACCTAATTCAAATGCCGAGGGCCTAAATCTAGAAAGCCTACAATTTGCTCTTCAAACGATTCTAGAAGCCTAGGATAACTTGATGCCTCCTGAGACTTCTGAGGAAGTAGTTGAACAAGAGACAGTTGAAGAAGAAGAACCTTCTTCGAACATTTTTGGACACTTCTCGGATAGCATTTTTCAAGCTAATTTTGAGACAGTACATCCCTACAATACTAGGAGTAAGACAACAAACAAACCTTCTTCTGAAAACACTACGACTTTTCCCCCAAAACAGTCTAAACCAGCTGAGACTAAATAGAGTCATGTAAACCCAAACTTAGATTATGATTTAGTTGATTATCTAAAAATGTTAAGGGCTAACATTTTTGTTTATGAATTATTAAAGTTTCCGTTTCTGCTACAAAAAATGTTACAGAATATCGCAGAGAATAGAAAAAACAGTAATCCAAGAAGTAACAAGGTTGTTCAGAACAATCCAAAAGTTCCCCAAAAGGATTCCGCTAAGAACAACTCTGATCCTCACGAAAAGGGAGGCCTTCCTGTAAATAATGTAGCGAATGTAGATAAATTAGCTTTAGAGGCTGCGAGTAAAAATCCACAAGCTTCCACCATTAGTACTCGCAGAAATGTACCTCCATTTTTGTTAACTTTCAAAATCTTTAATAGGAACGGGCACAATTTTATGGTAGATTCAGGAGCGTCATCCAATGTAATGCCATGGTCTGTGTGTCAGAAGATTAATGCTGAAGTTGAACCATCCACCTTAAAAATCATCCAACTTGATCAAACTAGTGTTAAGGTTATAGGCAAATTAAGGAATGTGCTTATAGAATATCGTCTAACCCCAAAGTTCATCAAGTGATTGATATTATCGTTGTGGATATTCTAGAAGTTTATAGTTTGTTTTTAAGCAGAGACTGGTCAGAGCAGTTACACGGCTATTTCGTGACAGATTGGTCTCACCTGTAGCTGCCCGAGAACGACAAGCCCAACAAAATCAAGGTAAATCGTGAACGCTACCTAAATCTCACAGTCACAGATTTAAATGATCCTAATGAACCATTTACACCTTCTGCCGATTCACCCGAAATACAAGGGGTGGATACCTTTTTCGGCAATTTCATGGCCGAGACTTCAGTTATCATTAATCCGAAACAGCAGTCCGAGATTTTAGCATTTATGCAACCAGTAGTTTCTACACAATGGTCTCATGCACCCAATAAAAATCAAATATGGTCTCTTTACTTTGACGGGTCAAAGTCCAAAGAAGGAGCTGGTGCGGGTTGCGTTATTATTGATCCAGCAGGTAACAAAACCCTGATTGCGTGCAGGTTAGAATTTGAATGTACTAATAACACAGTAGAATATGAGGCTTTATTACAGGGCCTCAGAAAAGCATTAGATATGAACATTCAAAATTTGACTGTCTTTGGCGATTCAGAAATTGTGGTTAGACAGGTAAGAGATTCTATCCATTATCTGTCTCCGCATCTTAAAAGCTACCAATCTGAGGTATGGAATTTAATGAATAAGTTTTCTACTTTCAACATAAATTCTATTCCTAGATTGAATAATTCTGAAGCTGATTTATTAGCTAACGTAGCTTCGAAACTCTTTCCTGCAGAAGGATTGTCCCCAAATGCATTCTTCGGTGAACTGTTGTTCATGCCATCTATCCCCGACAACATCACGAATTGGAGAGTCTTCGACGATGATCAACAAATTATTAGTTTCCTTCATATGGAAGAAACTTTCCAAGGCGCGGTGATCGACGAATGCACTCAAGACGACAATCTGTGCGATTTCACGGTAATACCAGATCCGAGATCTCCTGAATCTTCATCGGACATGGTATCTTCTATCCCTAAATCTGTAGTTAGATTAGAAAATTTTTATGATCTTCAAGACAAATTCAAAAAATCGATCAACTGTAAAACAAATAGTTCCTCGTTATCGTATGAAAAAGTAAACTTAGGAATTAATGACAATCCACAGTGCATTAATTTAGGGGTGGGGTGTTCTGAACAAGAGAAAGCCACGTTTATTAAATTGTTTAAGGAATTCAAAGATGTTTTTTCATGGACGTATGACGACCTTAAAACTTTCGACCCTAACATCATACAACACGTCATTCCTATGAAACCCCAAATTGTACCCTTTCAACAAAAGTTAAGAAAAATGCACCCTAAACTCGAACCGACCGTCAAAAAAGAATTAAATAAACTCCTGAATGCTAAGATAATTTTCTCAGTTAGGCACATGCAATGGGTTTCTAAACTTGTCCCTGTCCGGAAGAAGAGTGGTGAAATCCGACTATGCGTCGATTTCCGAAATCTTAATCGAGCGTCTGATAAAGACAACTACCCTGTCCCACCCATGGAACAGATCCTTCAACAGGTATCTGGTTCTGAAAGATTATCCTTATTGGATGGTTTTTCAGGGTACAACCAAGTTTTGATGTCTCCTCCAGACCAACTTAAAACTACCTTCCGCACTCCATGGGGCACCTACGCTTATAGGAAAATGCCCTTTGGACTCATTAATGTCGGTGCCACTTTCCAGAGAGCGATGGAAATCACTTTCTGAGGCTTAATCAATCAATCTGTCATAGTTTACCTAGATGATGTTACTGTATTTTTGAAAAACAAAAATGATCATCTAGCTCATTTGAGAGCCATTCTACAATGATGTCGTAAGTACGACATTTCCTTGAATCCTAAAAAATCTATCTTCACAGTAGAAAAAGGTAAAATATTAGGATTTATTGTGTCAAGCAAAGGGATGATTATCGACCCTGAAAGGACTCAAGTCATCTCAAAAATCCCCCCTCCTTCATCCAAAAAGTCTATGCAGTCTTTCTTAGGCCAGATAAACTTTGTCAGGAGATTCGTCTCCAGTTTCTCCAAAATGGTGAGACCTTTACAAAATTTAATTAAGAAAGACGCACAATATCATTGGGGACCCTTAGAAAACCAAGCTTTCAATTCAATAAAAAAGGCCATAATAGATGCTCCTTCTCTCATGAGCCCCGACTTTGCACAAGACTTCACACTCTACACATTTTCTTCTGACCACTCCTACGCTGCTGTCCTAACTCAAAAGAACGCTGAAAACAATGAAGTACCAATTGCCTTTATGAGCTCTGCTTTCAAAGGCGCAGAACTTAATTACCCAGTGGTAGATTAGCAAGATTATGTTGTTTTTAAATCAGTAAATCACTTCCGATCTTATCTTTTGAAATCTAGGATGAAAATTATTGTCCCTTCCCTAGTCGTCAAAAATTTGTTAGTGCAGAAAGAACTAGGGGAAAAGAGGGTGAACTGGGTTACCTCCTTACAAGAGTATGACATAGAAATCACCCCAGCTCAAATAGTGAGAGGCCAAGGGATATGCAAGTTAGTTGATGACTCAACAATAGGACAACAAGAAGAAAACGATATGTCAAACCCAGGACAACACAATCAAAATTCAATCTGCTGTACACAAAACTCTGTCAGTCTCTGGTATGATGATATAAAATTCCGTCTTGAACATGGGTCAGCCCCCTGTCACCTGGATCCCACTAAAAGAAGAGCGTTAAGATTAAAATCTTCCTCCTTTCAGTTGATTAATGGTATTATGTTTCGTCAAAATTTTGATGGAGTACTAATGCACTACCTTGAGAAAGATGAAGCAGAAAAGGTCTTACTAGAACTGCACACGGGAGAAGATGGTGGGAATTTTGGTGGGGACACCACTGCCCATAAAGTTTTAAGAGCAGGTTATTAATGGCCTACACTTTTTAGAGATTCTCATGCCTTGTGTCGCAAGTGTATTATTTGTCAAAAAGCATCAGGGCGTATACAGAAACCAACCTTTCCTTTGCAGCCTATTTCAGTAGACTCCCCTTTTCAGCAATGGGGTCTTGATATTATAGGTCCAATCAATCCTCCATCCTCATAGCAGCATAAGTTTATCATAACAACCACAGATTACTTCAACAGGTGGTCTGAAGCTGCCCCCTTAAGAGCTGTAAATACCGGTCAGGTAATTGTCTTTTTAAATTTGAATATTATTACTCGTTTTGGTATCCCTGACTGTTTAGTTTTCGATAACGCTTCTTTTTTTTCGTCTCTTGAGATGAGTGAGTTCGATCTAGAATAAGGAATTAAGTTGAAATATTCTGCCAGTTATTACCCCCAGGGAAATGGTTTGGAAGAATCAACAAATAAGAATCTGATTAAAATCATCAAGAGAACGGTATCTGAAAATCACAAAAATTGGCATAATGCATTGTTAAACGCAATCTGGGCTGATAGAGTAACACCGAAAACTTCTATAGGTAACTCTCCCTTCTTTCTCGTCTATGGCAGAGAAGCAATTCTGCCACCACATATTCTTCTTCCCTCACTACAACTATCACAGAAAACACAAGAATAAGACTTCCCCCCTTTGGAGAATCGAATTAACGCTTTAATAAAACTAGAAGAGGTAAGAGCTCAAGCTAAACGTAATTTAGATCAACATCAACTAGTGGTCAAAAGCTGGTTTGATTCCAACTCTGCCTCTGATAGGAACTTCGAAGTAGGTGACCTTGTCCTAAAATGGGACAAACCACATGAGGGAAAGGGAAAGGGAGAGAAATTGGGTCCCAACTCTTTTTGATTACAGAACCTAGAGGGATAGCCAGACACTTATCCGGTGAATGGCCAAGATCTGAAAAGGTATTTCTCTTGATGACAACCCTGTGTATACTGTGTAAATATTTTTATTTTGTTTTCTTTTCTTTGTTGTTTTGGTTTTGATTTCTCCCTGCGCTTATCAGTTTTTGCTTTTGAAATACACATACCTGCATTATGAACTGTTCAGACAAAGAAAAAAGAAAATTCTTTCTCTGAAATGACTGCTGAAAAGTTGTCTAAACATCAATTGTAATATACTTTTGAAATTTATAGCCATGTTGAGGAAAGCCTGTTGTTTGAAAGAAGTTTATTGATTTCAATCTGTAAGTGAAGCCTGTCACGATCATCCATTTTCTCCTTACGCTGTCCCTGTTCCTTAAGGGAATAACTCAGAAGATGTCTCCCTGCTTTCGAAGGTTGGTTTTGTAAACAAACCATCTCTGAATCTTAATGAAGGACAGTTTTAAAAAAAAAAATCTTCTTTCAAGGTCTGTAAAAATATGTCTAAAATATCATAATTTTCAGCGTCACCCCGCTCAATTATATATCTTTAAAAACCAAATAAATCATTAAAAGAGCTGTGGGACGTGCTTGTAAACCCAACATGATACTGAACAGGTCTGCTGGTAACGGGTAAATGCATGCATGACGCCAAGACAACTTTATCGGGGTACTGAACAGGCCCGCTGGTAGCGAAGCAATGTCGGGTATATGAAAATTTGCAAATATGAAATCTCTTGACCTTAAAATGTCCTTTATTCTGATCTAGAACTTCTTGGTAGGATACAGATATCAGAGTGGGTTAAATGGCAACCCTGTCGGGGCTATGGATGCCTGCTGGCAACAATGGTTCTGTCAACAATATTGGAGATTTTATCTTTAATATCATGACTCGCTTGTCTTAAGATTGATATCAGTTTTCATTTTTTAAGCACAGCTGGAATTTGTTTGATTGATGATGATGTTTAAACAATTTTCTGGTCGTTTTTGAGTTAGAATTATTCTAATTATTCTAATCTGGATTTGTTCTTTTGGCAGAGATAACTGCTTCTACCAGTGTGTCTCCATTGTTGGTAGCCATTTTTCATTTTTATCTTTTTCTTATAAGCTGCCTACACAAGGGTTTTGAACCCTCAATACTCATCGCAATTCTTTAAACGAAACAACACTATTATCTTTCGCTTTCACACACCTGCCTTTCGTTTTCAATTTTCACCACTGAAAGCATGAAAACCTTGAGTTGGAAGTCATGTTGATAGGTTAAAATCATCTTTGGATTATTTAAGATCTTTTTGTTTATGTCGTCATGACTCTTTTACATCCAACTCACTACTGATCATACATTTATCAAAACACCAAGCCTTTACTCACTTTGCATTTGACTTTTGTTAATATGACTTCATTTTATAAGTTCGTGATGCAATGATATTCTGGTGTTTTTTTATTTAATCCTTGATACAATGRTGGTATGATATTCTATTGTCTTCGATCAAATTCCTTGGTGCAATGGTTTCATGAGAGCGCATTAACATTGTGATTAAATCCATGGTGTAATGGTCGATGTAGTGGTTTCTTTGAATCATACAAACACTACTGTTTATTTAATATACAGACCAATTGTTGGTTATGAACACTATGGTTTTCAAGTGGTTATTTGATATTTCATTTGGTCAAAATCTTTTGGTTATGAATGTTATGGCTTTCGATGAGTATGTGAATAGTCCATTTGATAATTGGTTTACAATGCTTTGATTGTGATTTGAATGAATCTATTACCAAGGCGTCGTCGGTTGTACATGCCAACATGAATGTTTTGCATGGTTTCAATCCA
>ML778137.1:12796-52640 GCA_009831015.1 Picea engelmannii | reverse complement strand
TCCAACTCACTACTGATCATACATTTATCAAAACACCAAGCCTTTACTCACTTTGCATTTGACTTTTGTTAATATGACTTCATTTTATAAGTTCGTGATGCAATGATATTCTGGTGTTTTTTTATTTAATCCTTGATACAATGGTGGTATGATATTCTATTGTCTTCGATCAAATTCCTTGGTGCAATGGTTTCATGAGAGCGCATTAACATTGTGATTAAATCCATGGTGTAATGGTCGATGTAGTGGTTTCTTTGAATCATACAAACACTACTGTTTATTTAATATACAGACCAATTGTTGGTTATGAACACTATGGTTTTCAAGTGGTTATTTGATATTTCATTTGGTCAAAATCTTTTGGTTATGAATGTTATGGCTTTCGATGAGTATGTGAATAGTCCATTTGATAATTGGTTTACAATGCTTTGATTGTGATTTGAATGAATCTATTACCAAGGCGTCGTCGGTTGTACATGCCAACATGAATGTTTTGCATGGTTTCAATCCACTCCACCACCCTCACATGCAAAAGCATTAACGTCAGCCTTGCACCTTGGTCTACCTCTGTTTGTTTTGGGAAAACCTGCGGGAAGTTAGTCCTGTGCCTACCCTGTCAAACCCCCTCACCGTTTACCCTATTGACTGTGTTCTCTCTCCTATGGCTCCTGTAGTATGCATAGAACCTAATGGCATCCAAATGCTACTGTTATTTGATAACGCTCATGAGGATATGGAGAATAATGGCTGGTTAGTTTTCATTCAAAAATTCGAGGGTTTCAACCTCATAGTCGCTCAACAGTTTTCCCTCACTTTCGATGGATGTCGGGCCAAAGTTGGAGACATCCAACTCGAATTGAACGAAGAATTCCTCAGCTCATCCACTGGTCTGCCAGCCAAGGGGTAGATATGGTTTAAGAATTCAAAGGTGGATGAAGTGTCATGGCCGCTCCTGTTTACCTCGAGGAAAATTATCAGTTGTGACAAAGGTATGCCGGTCACAGCCCTTAAGTCCCGATGGCATGATTTATTGGCCATTATTAATCAATTCGTTACTTGCAAAGGTAGATATGGTTTAGTGTTTCTTTACCATCTCTAGATGCTTATGAATTTCATATATTTCCCTTTGAATATTCCTCACTACCTCCTACGTAGTCTTTATAAAATGGCTAAACGATTTAAGAGGGAGAAGGCTGACTCCAGCCTCTTCCATCACTGTTTGATTAAAATTGTTATTGTTCATCATTTTAAGTTGAGTGGTGATTGTTGGGAAGTTTTCTTATTGAGGAATGGCTTTTCCACTCTTGAATGTGGTCAAGTGGACAAGGCTGTGGTCACCGAAACCTTTGTCGGGCCTGTCGTGCCACCTCCTACCCGCTGTCGAACCCTTGACCTACCCCAATGCTGACCTACCCGACACCCTTCCTGACCCATGTTCGAAAGAAAATGATAAGACTGTTAAGAGGCCTTCAAGAAAAAAGGGGAAAGGTAAGATCGATGTTAATAGAAAAAGTAAGAAGGCTGCACGCTGGGTATCTAGGTGCACCCATAGTAAGCCCAAACAAAACACTGACCATAAGCCTATTGTTTTGAGTGAATATTCAGATTCTTAGATTGAGCAATTTTTGACCGAAGAGTACCCATACTCAAATGGCCTCTATTATGTTCAACCCTAGGACTACGTATCCAACCTCCAACGATGCCTTAAGGTTGACCCTAACTTCATCGGGATCAAGTTTGACAGTGGAACCCCTGGTATTTTAAAAGATCCTTTACCTACAGTGACTCGGCCTGATCAACCACAGTGCACTGAATGCAACTCTTGGCTCGAACAATACTATATAGATGTCCTTCTGTTGCAATCTCGAATCAAGTCCTTGGAGGACCGGGTGACTGTGTTCTCTAAGGAAAATGATAGATTGCAAGCTAACGCAAGATGCAAAAGACCACAAGCTCCATCGTGTTCAAAAATGTTGAGGCAGCCACTCCCATTGTTAATTTGAAGTTAGCCTGCCCGAATCGTATCCCTACAGCCAAGGTATGATATTTCAACAATGATTTTAGAATGATTTGGTTTGTTTTAAATTAGCATAAATGATTGTGTTTTCTTTGAATTAGTATAAAAAAATTGTTTGATAAATCGAATATAGTTCTTTTTTGATTGAATTGATTCAAATACGATCCTGTTTGTTTCGAATTAGCATAACGATTTTGGTTTGCTTTGAATTAGTAATAAAGGATTTGTGTGATATATTGCATACATTTTTGTTACCATTGGATTAATTTAATACGATTTTGTTTGTAAATATGACCAGCTACAGAATCATGAGATTCTGTATCTAGTCATAAAATTTGAATTTCTGTTGATTTTACAATTAAACACTATCTAAAATTGTTTATTTTTATCCATCTGCAGGTACACACGAATTTCAGTGGGAATTGGATCGATTATGGCAATTTTAGATCATGCTTTTGTTACACAGTTTTGGGATTAGATTGTTAGTCTTAGGCAGAAATAGGAATCTGGGAGATTGTTCCCATATTTTTTGCAAACAATTTTTGATATTTTCCACAGGGGATGTTTCATCCTGTGGCCTTTATATACTTATTATTTTTTGTAAACAATCCATCATTGTTGGGATAACAGAGACTATGGGCTGATGATTATACAGACTCGAATAGAAGTGGATTTGTTGTACGGCTTTAGCTTCAATTCATCTTACTTTTGTTCAAGTTTCTGTGCATTTTAATTTGTAATCAAATTATTGACTACTTTAGATATCAAAATTTTTTACAGGTTGATGTGATATGGTTTAATGTTTTGTCCATATTTTATGTATCTCATTTTACTTATAGCAATTACCCTGCTTTAATTTAATAAATATAAGGTTTATCTTCTTTGTTAAATGAACAGTTATGTACAAATCTTCGCACTGGGATTTATCTAAATGTGATGATCTGTAAACTATAAAATTGTTGTTGCTATATCTCTTGTTTGTTCTGTCATTTGTATTCAAGAGCGTCATTGCTTCCTGTTTACGAGAAGATTTTTGCAAAATATGGTGCATGTTTCCCCCATCAAACAGCTAAATCAAATACAGTGCAAAGGACAAATAGGAAGCGCTAATTTCAGGTCAGTTTGTTATAGTTTAATTAATATAAGGATTCACTGTAGTTTAGACAGATATATGATACAGATTGTTGTTTTTATTACTTAGTTAGATAGCTATCATTTCATTTCTCAGTACATATTACTATTCTTATTGATTAGCTTAGATAGATTTTATTTTATTTCTTTCTCATAAAAATTATAAAAATAAAAAATAATAGCTTCGCTATCATAAGACCATTCACAAATGATTTTGCAAATTTCGATCAAAATTTGTATTTTGTAAATGTTGTATATATTTATTTGTATTGATAACTGAACATTTAATAAGTAGAATTATTGTCTTATAATATTAGTTAGTAAACTGTATATATATTTTAGATTTGTATATAGTTTGCAGTAGTTGTTTTTCACTTAGATTAGTTTCTTTAGTTTAGTCTTTCTTTATTTTTATTAGGACTTAGATCGGCCAACGGAGCCGCTCAACCCGTTGGAGTGGATTGATCCAAACGGCTTGGGTTATTTAGACAACCCCGGATTGGATGCACCCCTCCAGTTAACGAGCGGTCAATTTCTCCCGTCAACAAAACCCAAACCATGAAAACCAAAATTCCTTGAGTGTTCTTGTCCTTGTTGTCTTATTCATTCATAATAAAAGGTTACATGTCTAAACTTGGTCCACACCTAAGACAAAATTGACATCATAACCTCTTGCTTTACACAAGAAAAACCCTATAGCCAATTTGGCTTATATATACATGACCAACAACCTCTACAATTTCATCTAAATATTGATTAGATTTTACAACATTACAACACACCTTATTTATAGGATTTACAGTAGGTAAAACCCTAAAGAAAAGGTGCCCAAAAATGGTTACAGATCCACGCAGATCATTGGATACAAATCCCACAAATCTTGGGTTTCTGTTATAGTCGATTACCAAGTTGGATAACTATTCGACCTTCATTCGGTCTTCAGTTCCTTGCCACATGCCTGCCTATCGACCTCTTGTCGGTTGACCTCTTCAACTTTCTGTCATTATATTTGACTTCATATTTACCAAGTCAAATCACTTCGATGTTCGACTTGCTACCAATTCCTTCAAATTTGACTTTACATGGTTGAACCACCTCGAACTTTGACTTCGAATGGCAGTTGATCCACCTCCACTTCAATTGTCATTTGATCCACCTCGACTAGAATTTCACTACAAATAATATAACAACCCACCATTCTCCCACTTGTTGTTTACTTTTTTGAAACTGGGAGACCTGTGAACTTTCATTAACAGACCCAAGGAAACAATGACCATTGCCTCTCTGCACCAAGAGAACTTCACAACACTCATAGACTTGGTCAAAGAGTCGGTTATGTTTTCCAATTTGTCTACCTTCTCCATTAGAACCTTGTTTATTTCCACCAAGTATCTGACGAAATGGTATTTTACATCAATGTTCTTAGTCTTAGAATGATAAGATGGGTTCTTTGCCAGAAATATTGCGCTTTGGATGTCGTAATTTATCTTCATAGCTCTCTACTAAAAACTGATTCCAAAACACAAACTTTGCAGCCATACTTCTTCTTTTCTTCCATGAGTGGCTTCCATGTGTTCAACTTATATTGTTGACAAGGCTATGACCGCATGTTTCTTACTCATCTAGCTGATTTATCCATCAAACATTTTGAACACATATCCATTGGTCGATCTCCGTCGATCCAGATCTCCATCCCAGTCGACATCGACAAACCCATGTATATTTAATTCACTATCACCTCCAGGTTTTCCTTGGTAGAATATAGCATAATATTTTTTGAAACACAAATACCTAAATAATCTCTTGACATATTTCCATTTCTCCTTCCCAGGTGTCTACATGTACCTTCTCAACACTCCCACTACATGGGAAATGTCTGGTCAAGTGAAGAGCATCACATACATTAGAATACAAACAAAAATTGCATAGGGGACACATGACATGTCCTCTATTTCCTCATGTGTCCTTAGACACTATTCAACAATTAGCCTTGCTCCCACAGGGGTTGGCACCTTCATAGGTTTTCAATCATGCATGTTGAAACATTTCAAAAATGTTTCAATATAATTCATCTGGTTCAACCAGAGCTTTCTAGTTTCTCAATCCCTTTTGATCTCCATTCCCAGAATGAAGTTCGTTTCACTGAGATCCTTCATGTCAAACTTAGAGGATACGTGCTTCTTCACCTCCTTTATTGCATCCATGCCATTTCCAATCAAAAACATATCATCGACATACAATGCTACATATATGAAATGCCCATCTTATTCTTTGAAATTTATGTAGTGATCAACTTTGGTTCTCACAAATGCCAAACTAAGGATGTATGTGTCAAAAATTTGGTACCACATCCTTGGTGATTTTTTTAGACCATAAAGGGATATTTTCATTTTGCACACCAAATATTTCTTTCCTTTTACTTCAAAACCTTCAAGATGTTTCATGTAGATTTCCTCTTCCAGGTCCCCATGTAGGAACGTTGTCTTGACATCCATATGTTCTATTTCTAGATCAAATGTTGCAGCCAGAGACATTAGTACTCTAATGGAAGTTAATTTTTCAACAAAGGAAAAAATATCCCTTAAGTCAACCCCTTCAATTTGGGAATATCCTTTTGATACCAATCGATCTTTTAATTTCTCGACTTGACTTGTTGCATTCATATTCTTATTGAATACCCATTTTCTACTGACATGATTTCTTCCACTAGGTAATTTGACTAAGTCCCATGTCTCATTATTGTGAAAGGATTCCATCTCTTCGACCATGGCATCCTTCCATAGTTTCCCTCTGCTGAGTCGAATGCCTCCCCAAATGACTTGGGCTCATCATCGATGGCAGCTAACATGAATGCAGAATGAAAGTTGGGTGGAATATACCTTTTGACTGGTTTTATTAATCCTTCTAACCTCCTTAAAACTGAGGATGGTTATTCCACATCTTCTTATGATTCAGTCAACAATTCTGAATCATCTTCTTCGTTCCTCAGTTCAAACCACACCTTTTGGATTATTCTCGATCTAAAAAAATTCTTCAGGCTCAGACTTACTTTCGTCTTTTCTAAAGACTACATATTTACTGTACACTATTTTTATTGATGTAGTATCACAGAGCTTATATCCTTTCATTCCTTATTTGTATCCAATGAAAATACACTTGACTTCCTTCTTGTCCAAATCACTCCTCTTTTCCTTGGGAACATGCACAAATGCATCACAACCAAATACTTTGAGATGTGAAACCGAAGGATTCTTACCAAACCATACCTCATGTGGATTCATGTCAACTAGCATTGACGAAGGAGACATATTCACCAGATATTTTGCAGTTTCGACTGCCTCTGCTCATAATTATTGTGTGAGACCAGCACCACTGAGCATGATCCTTGCCTTTTCCATCAATGTTATGCTCATTCTCTCAACAAATCCATTTTTCTATGGGGTATATGGTGTGGTATTTTGGTGTGCCATGCCACACTTCTTGTATATTTGATCAAATTATTTTCCACATAATTCACAACCATTGTTAGTCCGCAACACCTTAATCTTCTTATCTGTCTGGTTTTCTACAAGATATTTAAACTCTTTGAATTTCTTGAAAACATATGATTTCTTCCTCAGGAAATATATCCATGTCTTCCTAGAAAAATTGTCTATGAAGGAGACATAATATAGGGATCCACCAAGTGAAGGCACTGAAACAAGGCCAAACACATCACTATGAACCAAATCTATAATACCATTTTTCCTTATCACTCTATATGGGAACCTCATCCAAATTTGTTTTCCATATATACAATGTTCAAAAAATTTGACTTATAAATTACATTAAGGAAATTATTCAACCATACCTTTGTTATGCATAGCTCGAAGTCCTTTTTCTCCAATATGTCCCATCCTCTCATGCCATAGCATGGTCAGGTTGACTTTATGATGACTTGTCAAGCCAGTTTGAATTGAATCATCCTCAGTTGAGTTGAGTCGAGTTGAAGTCGAGTCGACTTCAGGAACAATGATGTTGTTGCATCCAGTCAATTCGACACTCGCTAGTAACTTATATAGGGTTCCAATTTGAACTCCTTTCATTAAGACCATCACACCTTTGACAATCTTGCACGAATCCTTCTAAAATAGAGTGTACACACCTACATCAATCATTTTGATAACAAATATCATGTTTCTTTACAAACCAGGAATGTGTAGCACACCTGTAAGGGTTATACTCCTCCCATCCTATAGTATTAGTCAAAATATTCCCTATTTGACAATTTTGGCTATCGAGTCATCCCCGAAGAACACATCTCCTCCTTCATATCGTTCATATTCACATAACCATTCTCTATGTGGTGACATATGATAGGATTCTCATGAGTCGATCAACCAAACATATTGATCTGATTATGTATTGGTCAACGCAAAATACACATCTCCTCCATTATTTGAAGTCATATTTCTCTCAGTCGACTGCTTCTTGTTAGATCCTGTACTGACTTCCATTATCTTCAATTTGTATTTTATTTTGTAATGGACAAATTTACAACATTTCTAGCATATTCTTGTTGACTTAATAAGGGATTTAGATCTACCCTTCTACTTAGACTTTCTACCGGAGAATTTTCCTTTATCTCTGTCAACCGGTCCACCTCTCACCACTAAATCATCTTTGGTCAATCCTTCCATGCTATTTCTTCCCATTTCTTCTGAAAATAGAGATGCAAATACATATTATAGTGCTAATGTGGTTTTATTACTCCCTATAGCCATGACTAAGCTATCCCATGAGTCTGGAAAAGAACATAATAGGATAATACATTTCTCCTCCTCAGTGATTTTAATATCCACATAAGATAATTGGATTATAATGATATTAAATGCTTAGTCACCGAACTACCATCACTAATCCTCATAAGATACAATTTATTTCTTAGAAGCATCTTATTTACTAGGGATTTCGACTGGTACAAGCTCTCCAACTTGTCCCACAATTTATTAGCTGAATCTTCACCTGAGACATTCAATAGTATCGAATATGCAATATAATGTCAAATCGTACTCCTTGCTTTTCTCTAGATTTTCTACCATTATTCTATTGACATACCCATCGACATGGTACCTGGATAGACTATCGTCCATTTTTATCAATCTACAAGGATATCTTCAATTTTAAGCTTCCAAAGATGAAAATTCTGGCCATTGAAATTTTCGATCTCTATTCTCGATCTGCTCGCCATTCTTTAACACAATCTTTAAATATTTCTGACTTACAACTCTTACTGAACCTAGGGTTTATCTCAAATCCAAGGTTGTTAAACCAATATCTGATACCACATGTTAGGAAATGAGGAACACTTCCATACTAAACCTAGCAGAAGAGAGGAATACATATTTAATCAAGAAAGTAAATGACAAATCAAACACACATTACATAGAGATTTTACCCTAAAAACCCAAACCAAGAAAACCAACATTCCTTGAGAATTTTTCTCCTTGTTGTCTTATTCATTTAGAATAAAATATTACATGTCTAACCTTGGTCCACACCTAAGACACAATCAACATCATACCCTCTTGCTTTATAGAAGAAAAACCCCATAGCCAATTCGATTTACATCTACATGACCAACAACCTCTATGATTTCATCTAAATATTGATTAGATTTTACAACATTACGACACACCTTATTTATAGGCTTTACATTAGGAAAAAACCTAAAGAAAAGGAACCCAAAAACTATTACAGATCCACATAGATCATTGGATACAAATCCCATGAATCTTGGGATTCTATTATAGTTGACTACCAAGTCAGATTACCGGTCGACTACATATCGGTCTTCATTCGGTATTCAATCGACTTCCACATGCCTACCTATAGACCTCTTTTCGGTTGACCTCTTAAAATTTCTGTCGATATATTCAAATTCTTCTTTACCCGGTCGGAACACCTCAACATTTGACTTGTTGTCGATTCCTTCAACTTCGACTTTACCCGGTCGAACCACCTCGACCTTTGACTTCGAATGTTAGTCGATCCACCTCGACTAGACTTTCACTGCAAAGAATATAACAACCCAAAAAATATTTCATATATATGAATTTCTTGGGATGAAATTGTACTCCCTCCCAACTTATAATGTGATGCAAGAATTCAACCTTAGAAGTCTGAAAATAACATTTGGAAAATTTCAAAAACAACTGGTGGTACTGTAGGATTTGCAAGGCTCTATAAATATGCTCTATGTGGTATTACCATGTTTTTCTCTATATTATAATATAATCAAAGAATACTAGCACAAAATTGCATATAAATGGTCGAATGGTCCTATTCATGAGGATTTAAAAGGTTGATGTAGCATTGCAAAGTCCAAAAGTCATCAATATAAATTCATAATGACCTATATGTGTATATAAGTTGGTCTTAGGGATGTCTACCTCTTTCATATTGATTTGGTGGTAGCTAGAATGAAGGTCAGGTTTAGTGAAAAAATTGGCACCATGAAGTTCATCCAAGTGGTCATCAATAACTGGGATAGTAAATTGGCTCATGATGGTAAACTTATTGAGGGTATGGAAATCATGACATGTTCACCAAGCACCTTTGTTATTTAATACCATGACGACTTGTGATGTAAGGGGTAGTAGTGGGATGTATGAATCTCTCCTCCAAAAATTCTTGAATGGTGTTTTCAATTTCATTTTTCAATGCAAAAGGGTGCCAATAAGGATGCACATTAGGTGGTTGACTACCTAGAATGAAGTGAATACCATGGTCATGCTCCCCAACTGAAGGTGGTAAACATTGTGGTGTTTCAAATTCCTATTTATTATTAGAGATAACCAACTAAAAATTAGGGTGAATCATTTGTGGGATGGTGTTGATTACTTGTATGGCGTTGAAACGTGCAATAATACCCAAGTGGCATTTCTTCAACAATTTCTGGATATGATGAGAGGCGATAATTTTAAAAGGACTAGATGCAAGACTTTAAGGTACCAGTATGAAATATGCAGAGTAGTAAGATAATTGCATCACACTAATTAGTAGAAAGAAAAAAATAGTAAGCACATCTACATGATAGATCCAAAAGATGATACCTTTGTTATCTTGAGAGAAACGTTCACTTGCCCCTTCAAGGGGAAAACCTCCAACAAAGTAGATCTTGAGTACAATGATTTCACAAGACAATATTTTTCATGCTTTCTACCCCTATATATACTAATTATATCTTCTTGAGAACATTCTAGAGGCATAACCTTATATTAAGTCTTCTTACATTAGACATGTTCACGTTATTACATAGGCCTTATTTATTAATGATGGCCTTTATTACATAGAAAAACATATTATTCTATCTATTTGAGGGGTTAGGGAGGTTATGATCCTAACCTTCTCTCCCTCTTAAGGAAAAACCTTTTCCTCAAGGCTTGATATGTCAAAATTGTTACAGAATCGTGGCCAACTCCCATGTGGCATCCTTGGTTTGTGTATCCTTCCACTATACTAAAACTTCCTGAATTGTGTGTTGATGGAGATGATGCTAGTGGAAGGCCATTAATTCTTATGGATGCATACAAATGGAACCTTCTTCATCCAATTCCAGGAGACCAGTTTGAATTTGGCACTTGGTTCCAATCACTTTCTTTAAGAAAGATACATGAAAAACTAGATGGAGCTTAGAGTGAATAGGAAGGGATAACTTGTAAGCCATCGACCCTACATGCTTAAGGATTGTATAAGGGCCATAAATTTGGAGCAAGTTTTCTAGTAGTGATATTATTTGAGTGAATTTTCCTTATATGGTTGTAGAAAAAGAAACACTTGATCCCTTTCAGAAAAATGGCGTTTAGAATGAAATTGATCTTCTTGTTACTCCATGCGATTCTTAGACATGACCAAATTATCTTTGAGGGTGTGTAGAATGTCAACTTGAACTATAAGGATTTTGTCCACCTTATGGACCTTGGAGACATTAAGTAGGTAAGATAAGATGGAGGTTGGATTTTTACCATAGACATCCTCAAAGGAAGTCATGCAAATAACACAATGGTAAGATGTATTCTACCACCATTCAACTAGTTGTAACCATTGAACCCATTGATATTTTCGTTCAGACATGAAGCACCACAAATATGCTTCCAAGCACTTGTTGATAGATTTGATTTGACCATAAATATAGGGATGACATGAACTGTTGAGATGACATTGTGTTCCCTAGAGCCTAAAAAATTCTTTCTAGACATTTCTTGTGAAAGTTGGATCATGGTCAAAGACAATAGATTGGGGCATTCGATGGAGTTTGAATATATTTTCCATGAAAACTTGATCCACTATGGACGCTTTAAATGGGTGTTGGAGGGCACAAAAATGAGAATATTTGGAAATGAAATTAACCACAACCATGATGACCAATTTATTACCATATTTTGGTAACATGACTATGAAGTCCATAGAGATATCATTTTATATAGCAGGTGGAATAGGGAGTGATTGTATTGTGCATGTATTTTTCATTGTTTCTCTATTGTTGCATTGGAAAGCATCACTTTCAACCACAAAGTGCACATGTATTGCTTCATGCCTTCCTATAAAAAGAAACATTTGATCGATTCATATGTTTTTCTAAAGCTAGAATGCCCTGCTATTGGTGACACATGAATTTTAGAGAGCACAACATATTTAAAGTTGGAGTGTTTTCTTAGATACGTGCATCCTTTGTAATGAAGATCCTCATTTTTCCAAGTGTATCTTGGAGCTGAAGTAGTGTATTGTGTAATTGTTGTATCAAGCAAGTAATTTTGGGATCTTGGAACCATTCATGGAAAAATTCCTTTAACCAATCAACTACAATGAAGGAGAGTGAAAAGAGGGACCCTTCTTCTTCATATTTCCTAGAAATAGCATCAACAACCACATTCTCTTTTCCCTTATTGTGAATGATCTCATAATAATAGATGAACATTTGTTTCAACCACATTTGTTGCTCAGGAGATGAAATCCTTTGTTCTAAAAAATATTTGAGTATATGATGATTAGTTTTAATTTGGAAGCATTTCCACATCAAGTAAGGACAAAAAAGATCCATTACATGTAAAATAACGAACATTTCCTTTTCATAGGTGGATTTTCCCAAGCGTCCCTCATAAATTTGTTTAATAGTGAAGGCCAATGGTCTTCCTTCTTGCATGAGAACACATTATTTCCTTTTCTAGAGGTGTCGCACTCCCAAAAAAAGTATTCTTGAAGTTGAGCAGTGCTAGAATTGAAGTCATACAAATAACCTATTTCAAATCTTGGAAGGATTGATCAATGGACACATTTCAACTAAACACATTTTCTTAAGGAGGGAAGTGAGTGTGGCTGTAATTATGGACAAATTTTCGATAATATCCAGTTAAACCTAGGAAACCTCACAAAATTTTAAAATTTTTGAGGCATGGCCAATACTTCATAGCTTCGATTTTGTTAGGATCCACACAAACACCATCCTTACCAACAATATGGCCTAGATATTCTACTTTAGAAGCTCCAAAGGTGCATTTAAACTGTTTGAGAAAGAGTTGGTGTTGAGAAAGTAACTGTAATACTTGTTCCACATGGGAAATATGGGCTTCCCATGTTTTACTATAAATGTGGATATCATTAAAGAAGACCAATACACAATTATGAAGGAATGGGTGGAAGACATGATTCATGAGACCTTGTAAAGTAGAGGGTGCGGTGAAAGAAATGCATAAGAACTCACCATGGAATTCATGCGTATGAAAGGTAGTCTTGGGAATATCATCCTCCTTCATACGTATTTGGTAGTATCCAAAACACATATCAAATTTGGTAAATAATTGAGCACCACACAGTTAATTAAAAAGGTCATCAATGATGGGAATAGATAATTCAACTTTGATGGTAATTTTGTTGAGAGATAAAAGATTAGGGAACATGCACCAAGTACCTTTTTTATTGAGTACCATGATCATGTGAGAGGAATAAGGGCTTGTACTATGGTGGATGACACCCATAGCTAACAATTCTTGAACAGTTTTCTCAATTTCCTTTTTTTAAGAAAAGGGGTGACACAAAGGGAGAAAATTGAGAGGAACAACACTAGGGACAAGTGGAATGGAATGATCATGGGAGCCAGGGGAGGGTAGGAGTCCTTGGGTTTTTTAAAAAATAGATTGGTGTTTGGAGAGGAGAAGTTGCATGTTGGGATGAATAGTGGGGGAGGGAGTCTCAACTTCTTAAATGGCATGTAATTGGGGAATAATTCCAAAATGACCATTTTTTAGGAGTTTTTGCATTCAGTGTGAATTAACAATCTTGGGGGAACTTGCCATGATTACTTAGAACGTGTATTGATGTCCATGTTATTGGAAGTTCATGTATAATTCCTTGAATTCCATGGTGATGGGGCCTAGTGTGTGTAACCATTAAACACATATAACAATGTTACAACTACCCATTTTGATAACAAACATGTGGGATTTTAGATTATAATCACCAATTTGCAAGTGGAAATTTTCACAACGACCCCCACATATCATGGAATCTCCATTAGAAATCACAATTTGAAAGTTATTGACTACATGGATAGAGAAAAGGGTATCTTTAGAAATTCAACAATGAATGAAAAAATGGGTGTTGCCACTGTAGACAAGGATAATGAATTTCCAATGCTTGATATGGCCAATTACCTTAAAGGTTTGGGGGGATGAGATACTAGTGAGAGCATGGAGAGAGATGAGAAGTTTTATCTCGGGTGGATCCAATAGCGAGATGGAATAATTGTCCTGTGGAAACACTTTGGGAGGGGAAACATCACCATCTTCTTCTAAAATGTCCTAAAAAATGGCTATAAAAATATTTGCTTCTTACATTTGTTTCCTGGAAAATATTTTCGTCATAGTTGTAGCAAAGAACCTTAAGTTGGAATTCAACCATTTTTTCCCAGGTTAATTTATGGACCTTAAGAGGAGGGAAAGGAGGAGTTGGATTAGTGGGGTAAGAATGTGGAATAAAGGATGTATTTTTTATTTGAGAAGATAGTATTTGATGGGATTCCTTTGCTCAATGAGTGGCTTCAAGACAAGTCTAAGGGAGAGCCATTAGGACATGAGCTCAAATGTTGTCCTTAAGGCCACTAATAAAGAATTCATGGAAGAAGGTGTTTGACATGCCTTTAGTTCATAAATTTAATTGATCAATATCAATGATGTAGTATTCCACTGTACTGGACTATTTAAGTTTGGTTAAACGACTGAATTGTCGAGTGTCTGTGTTAAAGTGTTCATAAAGTTCTGCAACAAATTGGGTCCAAGCAATATAACTTGGGTGTGATATTTTATGCTATTGTCACTATTTCCAACATTTTGGATCCAAATAGAGGGCACTGACATGAAGTTTGATTTAGTCATTAGTGATTCCATGCAATGAGAAATAATGTTTCATTTGAGTGCTCTAGCTGGTGGGGTTTGAGCCATCAAATTTTTTCACCTCTACTTTAGGAAGACCTAGGTCATGAGCAAATGGGTTAGAATTAAATTTTATAAAATGAGATGATTCAACACACTATTGGTGTGAAGGTTGTTTAGAGGAGATAGGAGCCTTGGAGTGATGAATCCATGCAATCGGGGATTTCATATTGACAGAGAGGTCTTCCAATTTAGTGAGCTTGGAATTTAGGGAGGAAATGTTTGAAGAAACTAGATTGAAATTATGATCATGCTTGGCTTGAGCTTCTTGGAATGCATTGTCGAGGTTGGTTAAGGACTTTTCTAGGGAAGTGATGTGGTTGTTAAATTCTTGGTTGCAAGTGGCCATATAGAAGATAAGATGTAAAGAATAGGGATAGTGAGTCTACACAAAATGGATTATGAGAGAGTGGTATCAATGTGATCGACACAAAAAGAGGAATCTAGTGATATGGGTCCCAAATAACGGTGCTAGAGAGGGTGGGTGGGTCCATACAAAAAAGGATTATAAGAGAGGGGAACCACGATGATCAATGCTAAGAAAGGAATCCAATGGGATAGGTCCCAAATAAGGGTGTTGGTGGGACCACTATACTCATTTTTTTACTCATGATGAGTTATACTCTAGTCTAAATAATTTTGTGGTGACTGAATGCCAAAATTATTAAAAGGGAATATTGTGTAGGAATTTTGTAGTGTGGATGTAGGAAGTAGCGTTTCACACACTAGATGTGCAAAATTTCAACATTGTTTAAATTATTTTATGTTCTGACAACAAGGGTTAGGGTTTTTAGGGTTCCTAATTTTGGAAAATAGGTTTTCATTCATGTCAAACCTAAAAGAAGTCTAGAAGCCTCTGTAAGTGATGGGTGTATTTGAAGAAGTATCCAAAGTAGTCCCCTTATGGCGTAGCTTTAAGCATGTTCGTCACATGAAGACGCTTTGAATAAGTCTACAAGAAACCATAGAAATATGGTTAAGTGGTTAAGA
Source organism: Picea engelmannii (assembly GCA_009831015.1). Classification (NCBI taxonomy): domain Eukaryota; kingdom Viridiplantae; phylum Streptophyta; class Pinopsida; order Pinales; family Pinaceae; genus Picea; species Picea engelmannii. Next base: position 37,034 of record ML778137.1, on the reverse strand, counting down.
AGCCCCAGAGGTGTGGTCATGAAGCCCAAAGATGATTGAAGAAAATGAGTGTGAAGGACATTTCAAATGCATGAAAAACATCCATTGATTGATAGTCCTCGTCAAGCTATCTCCAACGATAGGTGGAACACCACGTGGTTCCTCATGGTTGAGGAGTTATTCCCTCTTAAAGATGAATCCATGAAGTATTGTTAAGAATCCCCTGATCTAAGGTCAAGAAGTTATGAGTTGTCCCTAAATTCAAGTAAAGGAGAAAACGTTGTTGCAAACAAGAAGTTACAAGTCGGCTCAAGGTCAAGTAAAGAAGGTGCTTGGAAGGGTATTAATACACATTAAGAACCTCTGATTTTTATCATTCAATCTTGTGATCTCTTAGGATAAGATTGGCAGTGAATTTTAGAGGGAAGATGAAGTGAAGAAGGGAGAAATAAGGAAATATGAAGTGTTGTGATGATGCGTTCTAAGGTATGTCATTTAAAGGTCGTCTTTCCATTTTCGCTATAAATTTTTTTATATAATGATTCAGAGAGAGAAAATTGGAGGATGTTGAGAAGACATATCAAGGTACCTATGGTACTTATTTCAACTTCTAGGTCGTTTTACTTTTGGATATACACTCTGTGGAATGTAGGGTTTTTGACTAGTCCTGTAACTAGTCTCAAACATGTGTTCCAGGTAAAACATTCATAACTTCTTCATAAAGGATCCAAATTATGTGAGATAAATTGCATTGGAAAGAGTACAGTCTTTAGTATATTTTATGTGACTTTAAGAATCATATATTAAATATTGATCGTGAGGAACTATGTACAAGTGCACTCTCTAGAATATCCTAGAATTCAGGAAGGTCTTCCATTTTCGCTATATCTCTTTTTCAGTGACGTATCAAGGAGATAAACTTAGAGGAATTTTAGAGAATATATCAAAGAATATTGGGTACATGTTTCATACCTTGATTCATTATAGAGAGGAAGGAAGGGGCAAGGAGAGGGGGTTGGATCCTCCTTTCAGTTGGTGATGGAGAATACAGTGAGTTGTAGCTTCCTTCAGGTTGGAGCCTGTAAACTAAGGGGTTGGAGCCTTCTTCTAGTTGGTTCTATAGAATACATGGAGTCATAAATTCCTTCATGTTGGAGCCTCCTTCTAGTTGGTGCTGGAGAATACAAGGAGTCTTATATTTCTTAAGGTTGGATCCTGTAAATCAAAGGGTTGGTGCCTCCTTCCAGTTGGTGCTGGAGAATTCAGGGAGTTGGAGCTTCCTTCAAGTTGTATCCTATAAATAGGGGGTTGGTTCCTCCTTCCATTTGGTATTGGAGAATCTTGGAAGTTGGTGCTTCCTGTGAATGTAATATTGAATATATATATTAAAATGTGTTCCGTGGTTTTCTTCCATTTGGGTTTCCATGTAAAATTCTTGTTTATTGTGCATATATCGTTATATGTTTATGATATGTTAAATGAAATCATAAGTGAATGGAATTATTGATAATGTCATACTTACAAGTTGTGATTGAAAATGGTAAAAAGTTCTCAATACTGATTCACCCCCCCCCCGCTCAGTATTGGTGAATAGTCCAACAATTGGTATCAGAGCGGGTCCTTCAGAATCAGTCTAACCACTAGAAGGTATATCATGGATTGCATAGATAATGGAACACTGATGTTTGTTGGTCAGAACCATGAGATGAGGAACATAAGGATGAGAATATTTTTAGAGGAATATGAGTATGATGTTTGGTACTCTATTGTTATAGGATACACCACTTCAAAGAAACCTTTGAAGAATGCAACCAAGAAGGAATTAAAAAGGAACATTAAAATGGAAATGGATGCCATCCTAGATGGATTACCTGATTCGATAAAATTCAAAGTGGGAAAATGTTCATCAGCCAAAGATATTTAGGATAAGCTACATAATATGTACTATAAGGAATCTACTCTTCTCACAGAGCTAGAGCATGCTGATCAAGATAAATAAGTTGATGAGATAGAACAAGAAGAAGTAATCTCATTAGATTAGATAGATCCAAAATAAGATAATGAAGAAGAAGGTGAAGTAGATATTGAAGTAGAACTAATAAACACCTTAAGTAATCTAAAAGGAGAAAAGAAGGAAAAAAATTCCCTCAAGGAAGAATTGATTAAGCTAAAGGTTCAACTAGAAGAAGTCAAAGTGATTGAAGAAACACTGAAAAAATAGTTGGAAGGAAAACAATATTTGGAAGACAAAATAGTATCATTAAGAAAGGAAGCAGATAAGAGAGAATAAATTTTGACAAGTCATCTTAAGAAAAGATATAAGGACTTAAACAAACTTGCAGCATAATTTAGTCAACAAGAAAGAATAATTGAAGAAAAAATACTCCCATTTAAAACCCAACTTGAAGAAGCAAAGAGAATGGAAGAAGTAATGAAGATATAGATGATGAAGAAAGAAGAAGATTGTGAGAAGCTTGAAGTTGACAAGCTCAACAAGAACTTGAAGATCTCTCAAGTAATATAAGAAATTCTTAGTTGTGAAAGGTCACCATTCGATAAAGCGTGTATTGGATACATTGGTGATGCCTCATGCAAAGAAGATGAAAATGCCAATCTCAACAAGAGCATTGAATAGAGAGAAATATCCACACAACTAGTAAAGAAAAATGAAGATAAGCATTCCAAGATTTTGGAAAAGAAGAATGAAGAAAAGGATAAGAATTATGCATACAATATTAAAGGAAAGGATCATGGTCAACAAGAGTCAAAGAGGAATGAATACAAAGGAGATGTATCTTGACACAAACGTGCACCCTCTGCCTCGGTAAAGGCCTCTGCGCTGACCTCCCGGTCTTTAAGGATCGTTCTAATTTTACCCCGAGCCGGAGTGGTTCCTTCGATTCTCCACTGGAATCTCTATTAAAATTGACCCACGGGTCCTTATTTCCCCCACAGTCTTCTTCACTCCACCGTGTGTTTCCCCGATTGAATTTTGGATTTCGATATTTTCCTATTCAAAAGTCTGACCTCTCGACCTCTTGACTCTCGAAATGGCCTTTCTCGCCTTAGCCCCTTCTGGCTATGTCCTGATCCACATGACCACCTCTTATAAGACTGCAGCCTTATCTCCTTTTAGGGTTTCAATCTTTCAAATGCCGAAATGCATGGACACTTTGTCCTCGGGATCCACAATATCCCGATATGATGTCAACTGGCCCCACAGTAGAACTTTCCTCCTTGTCGGGGTTTCGGACTTCGGATTTCTGAAATGCGCGAACACTTTGTCCTCAGGATTCTCGATTTTCCGAATCCCGTAATGCCGATAGATGGATTTATTTTCAGGAAATTTCCCGAATTCTTATATCTCTGCCACACGTCCTCCTATGATGGAAGGTCCTGATCACTTATCGCGTTTTCATAGTTTTCGATGATGAAATGCTCCGACTTCTTGTCCTCGAAACTTCCGAAATGCCGATGGACTCCTCCTTTTCGGGACTTTTCCCGAGTCCTTAAATTTTTTCCACATGTCTCAATAGATGGATGGTCCAGATCAAAATCGAGGTTTTCCTTATGAAGTGACCTAATGGAGCTTTCCAACTTATCGGGGTTTCGGACTTCGCAATTTCGAAATGCAAGTGTTTCCTGTCTTCAGGATCCGCGAAACATCGAATCCCGTCTTCTTCGGATTTCCGACACGCGTCCCAGATGGATGGATGGTTCAGATCGAAATCGCGGACTTCGCCAACTGCAAAGCCAAAACACTCACTTATGTGAGTCTCGATGGTCGAATCTCTCTTTTGGATGATTACGCAACACATGTCCTTCTTGAGATCCACGGTTGTGATCCTTTCGTTGTTTCGGGACTCAAAGGTTCTCGAACTCTTGGTCTCTAGACTTCTGATACGCCGATGGCTCTCGATTCCTGCCACCTATCCCAACAGATGGATGGTTCTGATTTGTATCGGGGTTTTCACTATGGATTTAGTCGATCTCTTGTCCACAGGAATTTCGATATCCCGAACTCTGACACCTTGATATCTCGACACCTTTCAGGATTTTCACTTTGTTTATGAGGGTTTAAGCCCCGTGCAACTCCTGCCAATCTTACAGCTGTCAAGGTTTCGGCACCTCTTGATGAAGTATCTCCACCGTCTGTTCCACTGATCTTATGTGCGCACTCTAGAGATTAAACTCTGTGCATCTTTGCCCGATCTAACGTTTGACGGGTATTTGAGGGAGATCCGATGACTCACGATCTCCCCTTCCTGTGCGCTCCTCTTACTCTTTCCTGGATGTGAAAAAGCGACGGTCCAGAGTCTGTTGGCTCATCCAATGACAACTATTCTCCCTTCTAAGCTTTGGCGCTTTCTCCTGATGTTTTGGAAGATTTTATCCAAGACTAAAGGCCTTGACCTTTGTCTTCCCTCTGCGAGCCCTATGATTTCGAGTCCTTTCCTGCGCGTATATGAAAGTGCTGTCCCTCCTGAGCTTATCCTTTGAATCCTCAAGGGATTCCTCAACTTCTGTGCCTCCTACAGAGACTTCACATGCACACAAAGGTGCTATCCATCATGATATTTTCCCTTCACTCAGACTTCTAAGGAAATAATTCCTTCTCCTTTCTCCTCCTGCTAGGGAATGTAATTCCCTCCTGGCTACCCTTCTGCTCAAGAAACCTCTTGCTGAGACTTTCAGGGTGTTCAACAACTCTACTAAGATCCCTCAGTGGATTCTTCCTCCAATTATATAACTCCAAGAGTTCTCTTCTCCTCTGTGACTGTCTGCACAATGTCTCAATGCCCACCTGGCAGAGTATCTTCTCCCAGAACTCCTAACAGTTATGTCCTCTCCTGTTCACGTATGCACCTACTCAATGCCCACCTGGCAGAGTTCTCAGAATCCTTAGTGATTTTGGTTCTTCTTGAACTCACAATAGAGTTCCTCCTCTATGCACTCCTTGCACTGGCTCAATTCCCTCCTGGCAGAGCTCCACAGAACTCCTCAGAGATTTTTATCTGCAACTGTTTTTCTCTCCCACAGCCTTGTCTCCAAGGTGTTCAACAACCTTGAGGTATTCTTCTGAATTGATGATTCCAACTCCTGTTCCCACCTGGAACACGCCTTTGTCTGAATCCACAGAGTTCAGAAGTGCAACCTCTATGCACGACTATCAGAACCCACAGCATTCTGTCACACCCTCCTGGCATGAAGCCTCAAAGACCTCTCAAGCCTGAAACCAAAACAAATCATGCAAATGCATAAACATAACATACATTCATAGCATATAAAGAACACTCATAGGAATTCATTCAACACAAAAGTGTGCAGGAAAAAATGTTGTATATATATATATTAAATGGAAAATGCCTATTTTTACAAGGTGTTCCTGAGCACGGCCTGTAACAAGGTCTCAGATCTTCTCTTCTACTCTCCACTCGCAGATTCTCTTCTCCTCCTACTCACTCTTTCTTCTCTTCTGTAGAGATCCCCCTATTGATCTTTTACATGAGGGGGCTCTTAGAGCTCTTCCCTCCAATCGACCTACCCTATTCAATTACATTGAATGGGCTGTCTAGTCCATCATATGGATCTAGATCTCAGCCTTACAAACATTAAATGCCTACCTACTCTAATGCCTGCACAAAGGCACGACTCCATGTCTCAACAACCTACAACATTAATTACATTCAAATTCAAAATTGAAGATGAAGGTTGTGCCTCTCTTCATCCTTGAATGCATGCACTGACGTGGCTGGATGGATGGCTGACTGGCATGGAGAGATGCTCCTCCATCATACTCCTCAGCTGCAAAATCATGAGCTCCTGCTCATGAGCTTCCCATCTCACATGTTGAAATCCCCCTGGATCCTAAAAAAACCTCTGGAGTTGTTCATCTGCTCCATCTCCCCGTTGCTGCTACTGCTTCTGCTGTTGCATTGCTGCTGCCCTTCTGCCCAAATTCTCCTTGCTGGAAGTTTCTGCTGAATCTACCATCAGCCTTCTGATGTCTTCTATCACTTCATCCAGCTGCTCCAGTGGTTGGCTCTGTTCATGCAGTCTCCTCAGCTGCAAAAAGTTTCGGCACATGGGCAGATCACTGTGATCTCCCACACCTTCTTCATCAGTTTCCAACTTCACCTGTTGGATGTGCATGCCCTGCAATTTCACCCTCCTCTCTAGGGCTTCAATCTGCTCATATAGATCAGCAAAGAAAAAGTTGGCTGCCTCTTCTTCTTCTTCTTCTTCTGCAAACTCCCAGGTTGCAGTCTTTTTAGTCTCCTAGCTGAAAATATTGAACCATTCCTCAGAATTCTCATCATTCTCTTCTACTTATTCTGCTGTCAGCTTCAGTGCTGCAGCCTCCTCAACTTCCTGGATGAAAGCATTGAGACACTCCTCAGAATTCTCATCTTCTTCTTCGTCTGCTTGGGCAACTTCCAAAGTCTGCTACAATTCTTCTTTCCTGACAGTCTCAGCTAGTTGTCCTTCGGCTGTTGCTGCATCTACAACACAGATTTCTACCTCCTCTTAAGAAAATGGTAGGAATATTTCAGTTCCCCCAATCATTAGAATATTTCTCCGATATTCCTCCTCTATCAGCTGCACATGCTGATCTAAATCCATTTCCAAGCTCACCTGCTCTGTCAGCTCCTCAGGTTGATTCCAACTCACCTCTGAGTTTATGAGACCCTCAAATAGTCTCATCTGCTCATCCCTGCCCACCTGGCAATATGGGATCTGTTCGCTGCTTCCCTAACAGATTATGAGATCAACTGATCCCATCTTCATCAGCACTCCTTGCTGAATTGAACTCACCTTTGAGTCCGTGAGACTTTCAGATAGTCTTGAATTCTTATCTCTGCCCACCTAGCAATTTGAGATGCTTCCACTGCCCTCCTGACAGTCTTTGAGATCCCACAACGACCTCATTTCATTTCCCAGCTGGCAATGCAAAATTCCTTGGCTATCCTCCTGACAGTCTATGAGATCTTCAACTGATCTCAACTCCTTGCCGACCTGGAAACTTGGAATTTACTCTCTGCCCTCTTGGCAGTTCTTGAGATCTCCAGCTGATCCCATTTCATTCTCTTCACTGAGAATTTTCCCAGTCTATGGTTCACATATCTGAACCATTTCCTTAGGTCCGTCAAGGTTTTCAGCATGCCTCAACCATCCTCTTAACAACCTATGTTGTCTTCTAGACATCAAATCCTTGACTGGCCAATTTATCTTTGGCTTCTTCATGGGCCATTCATACACCCATCTCGGCTTGGTATTTTGTTGCATCCACAGTTCAAGCTCTTCCATTATTGCCCTGATGTCGGCAAGTTCTTTTCCCCTTTTGGCTGTGCTCATCAGCTCTGGGATTTTCCTTTCAGCATACCTATGGCCTTCAGTAGCCATGTTGTTGTCCCTATCTACCCTCCTGACAAATCTGCTGCTCACTCATGCACCCCGAGTGTTTCAGCTTCATCCACAGTCTTCCTGGCTGTCTTCTTGATTGTTGCCTACCTGCAAACAACCACCACAAAGTCTTTGGCACTCTATATTCCTTTTTCCCGATACCCAACTGATGTAGTGTATCAGAGTGCTCTTTATCTCTTATGCCTCCCTCGCCTGAAATATACAAACAAGAATCATGCTCTTTTACCATACCTGACGTAGACGCGCACCCTCTGCCTCGGAAAAGGCCTCTGTGTTGACCTCCTGGTATTTAAGGATCATTCTAATTTTACCCTGAGCCGGAGTGGCTCCTTTGATTCTCCACTAGAATCTCTATTAAAATTGACCCACGGGTCCTTATTTCCCCCACGGTCTTCTGCACTCCACCGTGTGTTTCCCCGATTGAATTTCGGCTTTCAGGATTTTCCTATTCAAAAGTCTGACCTCTCGACCTCTTGACTCCCGAAATGGCCTTTCTCGCCTTATCCCCTCCTGGATATGTCCTGATCCACATGACCACCTCTTATAAGATTGCAGCCTTATCTCCTTTCGGGGTTTCGGGCTTTCAAATGCCGAAATGCATGGACACTTTGTCCTCGTGATCCCCGATATCTCGATATGATGTCAACTGGCCCCATAGTGAAACTTTCCTCCTTGTTGGGGTTTCAGACTTCGGATTTCCGAAATGCGTGAACGCTTTGTCCTCAGGATTCCCGATTTTCCGAATCCCGTAATGCCGATAGATGGCTTTCTTTTCGGAAAATTTCTCGAATGCTTATATCTCCGCCACGTGTCCTCCTATGATGGACGGTCCTGATTGCTTCTCACGTTTTTGGAGTTTTCGATGCTGAAATGCTCCGACTTCTTGCCCTCGGAACTCCCGAAATGCCGGTGGACTCCTCCTTTTTGGGAATTTTCCTGAGTCCTTAGATTTCTGCCACGTGTCTCAACAGATGGACGGTCCAAATCAAAATCGAGGTTTTTCTTATGAAGTGACCCGATGGAGCTTTCCACCTTATTGGGGTTTCGGACTTTGCAATTTCGAAATGCAAGTGTTTCCTATCTTTAAGATCCGCGAAACGCCGAATCCCGTCTTCTTCGGATTTCCGACACGCGTCCCAGATGGATGGACGGTTCATATTGAAACCTCGGACTTCGCCAACTACAAAGACAAAACACTCAGTTATGTGAGTCCCGATGGCCGAATCTCTGTTTTGGATGATCACGCAACACGTGTCCTTCCTGAGATCCACAACTGTGATCCTTTCACTGTTTCGGGACTCAAAGGGTCTTGGACTCTTGGTCTCTAGACTTTCGATATGCCAATGGCTCTCGATTCCTGCCACCTGTCCCAACAAATGGACGGGTTTGATTTGTATCAGGGTTTTCACTGTGGATTTACCCGATCTCTTGTCCATAGGAATTCCGATATCCCGAACTCTGACACCTCGATATCCCGACACCTTTTAGGATTTTCACTCTGTTTACGAGGGTTTAAGCCCCGTGCAACTCATGCCAATCTTACGGCTGATGGGGTTTCGGCACCTCTTGATGAAGTATCGCCACCGTCCGTTCCACTGATCTTCTACATGCACTCCAGAGATTAAACTTTGTGTGTCTTCGCCTGATCCAACGTTTGACGGGTATCTGAGGGAGATCCGATGACTCATGATCTCCCCTTCCTGTGTTCTCCTCTTACTCTTTCCTGGACATGAAAAAGCAACGGTCCAGAGTCTGTCGGCTCATCCAATGACAACTATTCTCCCTTCTGAGCTTTGGTGCTTTCTCCTGATGTTTTGGAATATTTTTTCCAAGACTAAAGGCCTCGACCTTTGTCTTCCCTCTGCGAGCCGTACGATTTCGAGTCCTTGCCTACGCGTATATGAAAGCGCTATCCCTCCTGAGCTTATCCTTTGAATCCTCAAGGGATTCCTCAACTTCTGCGCCTCCTACAAAGACTTCACATGCACACAAAGGTGCTATCCATCCTGATATTTTCCCTTCACTCAGACTTCTAAGGAAATAATTCCTTCTCCTTTCTCCTCCTGCTGGGGAATGTAATTCCCTCCTGGCTACCCTTCTGCTCAAGAAACCTCTTGCTGAGACTTTCAGGGTGTTCAAAAACTCTACTAAGATCCCTCAGTGGATTCTTCCTCCAATTACAGAACTCCAAGAGTTCTCTTCTCCTCTGTGCCTATCTGCACAATGTCTCAATGCCCACCTGGTAGAGTATCTTCTCCCAGAACTCCTAACAGTTTTGTCCTCTATTGTTCACGTATGGACCTGCTCAATGCCCACCTGGCAGAGTTCTCAGAATCCTCAGTGATTCTGGTTCTTCTTGAACTCACAGTAGAGTTCCTCCTCTATGCACTCCTTGCACTGGCTCAATGCCCTCCTGGCAGAGCTCCATAGAACTCCTCAGAGATTTCTGTCTGCAACTGTGTTTCTCTCCCACAACCTTGCCTCCAAGGTGTTCAAAAACCTTGAGGTCTTCTTCTGAATTGATGATTCCAGCTCCTGTGCCCACCTGGCACATGCCTTTGTCTGAATCCGCAGAGTTCATAAGTGCAAGCTCTGTGCATGGCTATCAGAACCCGCAACATTCTGTCACACCCTCCTGGTATGAAGCCTCAAAGACCTCTCAATCCTGAAACCAAAACAACTCCTGCAAATTCATAAACATAACATACATTCACAACATATAAAGAACACTCAAAGGCATTCATTCAACACAAAAGTGTGCAGGAAAAACTGTTGTATATATATATATATATATATATATATATATATATATATATATATATTAAATGGCAAATGCCTGTTTTTACAAGGTGTTCCTGAGCATGGCCTGTAACAAGGTTTCGGCTCTTCTCTTCTGCTCTCTACTTGTAGATTCTCTTCTCCACCTACTCACTCTTTCTTCTCTTATGTAGAGATTCCCCTATTGATCTTTTACATGAGGGGGATCTTAGAGGTCTTCCCTCCAATCTACCTACCCTATTCAATTACATTGAATGGGTTGTCTAGTCCATCATATGGATCTAGATCTCAGCCTTACAAACATTAAAGGCCTACCTACTATAATGCCTACACAAAGACACGGCTCCATGGCTCAACAACCTACAACATTAATTACATTCAAATTCGAAATTGAAGATGAAGGCTACGCCTCTCTTCATCCCTGAATGCATGCGCTGACGTGGTTGGTTGGCTGGCTGACTGGCGTGGAGAGATGCTCCTGCATCATATCTCCAAGAAGACCTTCTACCTCCAGGTATCAAAGAAGCTTCAATCATTGTGAAGGAAACAACAAAAGAGAATATCATGATCAATTAAGGCATGGATTCAAAAGGACTGCATTACAAAGAGGATCACTTACTTCCAGGTATCAAAGTTTCTTTCCTGGTTATTGTTTTACTTGTAACAAATTTGGACATAAAGATGTAGATTGCAGAGAGTATGGAAGAAATGTTCAAGCAAGAGATGTTTATGTGCCCCCCTAAAATATTGAATGTTACAAATTCCACAACTATGGAAACATAACTCATAATTGTAGAAGCATGATGGAGTATTCCTTAATGGAAAAAAATGATATCAGGTACACGAAGTTTTGGAGAAGAAAACAAAAGCAAGAAGAGAAGGTGAATGAATAACTCCTAGAGATAAAACTCACATGATTTGCAGATGTGAAAGATCATCATGAATATGCAGGTAAAGAGGAAGATGTCATAATTCAAAAGTATGATCTTGTAGTAGAGAAGGATTATATATTGTTCTAAGCCATCCAGCTTGGAGACTCCCAGTAAATGTGAATATTGAAGAAGGGGAGTCTAATCAACAACTATTATAGATTAAAGAACTATATTTCAGACAATCTGGAGTGTTCATTTGATTTTGGGAAGGCATATACAAAATGATTTGATGGCAGAGGTGTAGAATGTCTCATTACAGATTGGTTGATCACTTAAAGGTGTAGTTTAGAACAAATCTCCATGAATATATGAAGGGATTAGATGACAAACATAAGGATATAATTGGCACACTTTTGAGGCAGAGATTCATGATTGTATAGAGAATTCCAAGCATGTATTCAAGCAGGGATACATTCATTATAGATCCGATAATGTGTACTTGTTGCAGGATCATACAATTTGATTTGAAGACAAACCAAACTAGTGGACATATTTGATTCATATTGAGAATATGTAGTGATCAATTGTAGCAGATTCAAAGAAGCTCTCAGTGAAGTGACAAATTAGTCCACATTATGAGAAACATAGTCATGGGAAATTTTGTGACATATGAACATATATGAATTCATGAGATATTTGGTAGGTATAGAAGACAATAATTGACATGAACTAGAGAATATACATGACAATGGATGAAATCATGAGCTCAAGAGGAATTGCAGAAAGACTTCTTGTCATTTTCATCAAGAGAAATGCTTAGTAAGGCATATTCCTATAGGATTCCACTTTCTATAGGAACAAGTCACATAAAATAATATCAAGTTGGAGTACATTGGGATGAAAGAAAATATTTCATATCTTCACCAAACCTCTCCTATGGGAGACTTTTGAGTATCTTTGATAGAAACTAGGATTAATTTCCACCCCACAGTGATCTACATGACATTTTGCAAATAAGACAAGGGGAGAGAAATTATCAGGGGGAGTTACCCTTTACCATTGATGTCAAAGGGGGAGATAAATATCAGAATCATGAAGACAGGGGGAGAAATGGTCACAGAGGGAGTATGAGTGTTTCCATCAATTCCAAAGGGGGGTATTGTTGGAAAATCAGTTGTCATTGATGTCTACCCTAGAAGAAGTTTAGAATCCTCTAGAAGTGATGGGTGTATTTGAAGAAGTCTCCAAAGTGGTCCCCTTATGGCCTAGATTTAAGAATGGCTCTCATGTGAAGATTCTTTTAAGAAGTATACAAGAAGCCCTATAAATATAGTTAAGTGGTTAAGAATCCCCGAAGGTGTGGTCATGAAGCCCGAAGATGATTGAAGAAAACAAGTATGAATGAAAATGAAAATGCATGCAAAACTTCCATTGATTGATATTCCTCATCAAGACGTCTCCAATGGTAGGTGGCACACCACATGGTTATTCATGATTGATGAGTTATTCCATATTAAATATGAGTCCCTGAAGTATGGTCAAGAATCCCTTGATATAAGGTCAATAAGTTATAAGTTAGCCCTAAATTCACATAAAGGAGAAAGCGTTGTTGCAAACAAGAAGTTGCAAGTCGACTCAAGGTCAAGTAAAGAAGGTTATTGGAAGGATATAAATACACATTAAGAACCTCTCATTTTTATCATTCAATATTTTGATCTCTTAGGACAAGCTTGAAAGCAAATTTCAAAGGGAAGATGAAGTGAATAATGGTGAAATTATAAGGGAAGATGAAGTCTTGTGTTGATGTTCTAAGGTATTTTATTTAAATGCCATCTTTCCATTTTTTCTATAATGTTTTTTATAGAATGATTAATATAGTGAAAATTGGGTACTGTTGAAAAGACATATGAAGGTACTTGTGGTATGAATTTAATCTTATGTATCGTTGTATGTTTGGGGATAGACTTTGTGGAATATAGGGTTTTGGACTAGTCCCGTAACTAGTCTCAAATAGATTTTATGGGTAAAATAATCATAACTTATTCATAGAGGATCCAAATTTAGTGAGACCAATTAAATTGAAAAGAGTATAGTATGTAGAATTTTGTGTGTGAGTTTCAGAATTAGATATCAAATATTGAGTGTGTGACATGATGTACAAGTGAACTCTCTAGAATAGGTCAGAATTTAGGAAGGTCTTCCATTTTCAATATATCTCTTTTTCAATGATGTATCAAGGAGAAACAATTGGAGGAATTTTAGAGAAGATTTCAAAGAATATTGGGTACACGTTTCAAACCTTGATTCGTTACAATGAGGAAGGAAGGTGCAAGGAAAGGGTGTTGGATCCTCCTTCTAGTTGGTGATGGAGAATACATGGAGTCATAGCTTCCTTCGAGTTCGAGCTTATAAAATAAGGGGTTGGATCCTCCTTCCAGTTGGTGCTAGAGAATATAGGGAGTCCTAGCTTCCTTTAGGTTGGAGCATCCTTCTATTTGGTGATGGAGAATATAGGGAGTTGTATCTTCCTTTAGGTTGGAGCCTATAAATCAGGGGGTTGGTGCCTCCTTCCATTTGGTGATGGATAATTTAGGGAGTTGGAGCTTCCTTCAAGTTGTATCCTATAAATAGGGGGTTGGTGCCTCATTCCAGTTGGTGCTGGAGAATCTTGGAAGTTGGCGCTTCCTGTGAATGTAATATTGAAGATATATATTAAGAAGTGTTCCATCGTTTTCTCCCATTTGGGTTTTCACATAAAATTATTGTGTTTTGTGCATATGTGGTTATATGTTTATGATATGTTAAATGCAATCATAAGTGAATGTAATTGTTGATAATGTAATGTTTACAAGTTTTGATTGAAAATGGTAAAAGGTGCTCAACACTGATTCACATCCCCCTCTCAGGATTGGTGAATATTCCAACACCTAAGGACAAAGGGTGTGTCCTATGATATAACTCTATGATATACCAACGAGGTCCAATAGTAGTACTCTACCTAATATATTAGGGAGCTGGCTAATAGTAGTACTCGACCCAATATCTTAGGGATCTAACTAAGGAGGGTTAACCATACCCTTAACTATACTACCTCATTACTGAAGTACATGAGAGTAGTCTTAATTGACCAAGATCAATAAGCTTTGAAATTGACGATTAGTCCTGAGAGTAGTCTTCCTGAGTGTTATTATTGGTGCCACTATAGAAGTCAAGCGGTTGATTGTGTTATCACTCCAAGAGTCACTCAAGGTTGTAGGTTGAGTAAGCTTGGTAACTTAATCAAATGTTCAATGAAATGTATAAAAGAGGATCAGAAATTGAATAACTCATTTAATAACTCCCTCACTCAAAACACTTAAACATATCCCGACAAGATAAGGCTCTCAAAAGGTATTGATCAAATGGTTTTTTAAACTCATATGGATGGAGAACACTCACTATACCAATAGGATCATGTATATTAAAAATATAGATGAAAGACTGATTATAACAAGGAAGAATACTTATAATCCTAGTTTACCAATGTAAAGACAAGATGACAATTATCAATCATTGAGTAAACAAAGAAATGAACATGAAATTCAATCATAAGTACATGAAAATATGGATGAACAGAGGTCTGAACAATAATAGTGAAAGAAGCTTATGATTCAAGTATATATATCAAAGTCTTGTACAAAAAGAGTATCTTAAAGCCTCCAAGTTTGAACCCTTTACAATGTAGGTTCAATGGGCTTAAATAGCCTTACAAATTAACTGAGATCCCCTTAGTATGGATCAAATAGATACATAATTTCTTGATATAATATATTAAAAAATCTTAGGATCTAGATCATATTTTCATGGAATCAAATATTCATCCTAACTGAGTCTTCAACAACTTCATATGCTTGTTGGAGGATGACAATAATCTTCTAGAGTCTTTAGTAACAGTTGGACTTCGCGTCACCTTGTTCTTTGACCAAGAAGGAGTTCAAATGTGACTTGACCTCTTACTCATTGAAGATCAACTGGTTTGTAGTGCAATACATGAAAAATAGATGACAAGAGTTGCAAACTTCTATAGGAAACTGTTTTGGCAAAAATACTTGAAAATTCGCTTGAACCTTGACTTGAAGGCTAGGAGCTTAGTTGATCTTGAACCCATAACACTGTATTTTACTTATTTTACTAATATTAATGGTATTACTCATACTTCATACCATTATATTTGCATTTACTCTTTTCATTTACACATCCTTCTCACAATGTAGCCTTCATATACATCCATAAGACTTCAAGTTTATAAAACAAGTATAAGAACTTGTGAGAATGTAATGCATACAAATTTTCCAATGTACAAATTATAAAATAGGTCTGATAAACCATGCCTTCAAGTGAATATTATCATACCCTTAAGTAAAGAACCAAAATAGGGTATGAGCGAATATGAATGATGAAGCTCCTGTAGGTTGAACTGATAGCCTGTACACTGTGTAGCCCCATTCTTGCAAGTGTTCTGATGTAATCTTCAAAATCCCACATACTTGTCTTATGTTCTTTAGAACCAAAACTAAGAGCTATATGTATATAGGAAAAAATAAATATATATACTATGTTCAATAACCTTTCAACCAAAATATGAACAATGTATAAATGGAATAGGACATGTTCATCGTAAGCAAGCAAAATTTAATCACAAAATTGGTAAGACACCCCTATCCATCAATCATCTTTTTGGAGGAACTTGGGGAATTTGTTTCCTCCAGAAAAATAGTCAAGTTCTTCTTACTCAACATAGTCTTTTCCAAATAGATATTCTCAATCAATTTTATATTAGATACCCTTAAGATAATATTTTTTTTATACATATTGACCAACTGAGTTCTTTGTATACCTTTCCTTCTGATACTTTTCCTCAACTTAGTGAATTCATCAGCTAGCTCTCCCATCTGAGTGGCAAGGTGGTTGCTAAGGGAGTGTTCTTTTGCTTCAAAAGTTGTTTCTTTTCCTTGAGGATCTTGATTTCTTCCTGAGCTGCTAGTAGCTTGTCCTCCTTCTTATTTGATGAAAATGTTTCAGGGGATGACTGTAAAGTCTTAGAAGGTGACTCACTTAGTTGAAAAATGGCTTCTAAGGCCTCCTTCTCAAGAGGGGATACCTTTAACTTAGGAAACTTAATTCTGGGCTTTACAAGTTCCATCTCTTGCTGAGACTGTTTTGCAAATGCAAGTTTGTTTCTTAAAGACCTCTTGAGGGAAGGTACAACTATTTTGACTTCAATGATTTGGAGGTCATCATCCACTTCCATGGATGAAGGTTCAATAGGGGTATTTAACTATTCTTCACAAACCATTTGTTTCTGGGTGTGCTCTATCAACTCAAGCTTCCTGCGAGAAGATCTCCTCGAGACTGGTGGAACAATTTTAACTTGAACACTATGAACATCTTTATCAGTTTCTATTGGAGGGAGTTCAACAGGGAGTTCTAGTTCTTCTTCAGTAACAACTTCTTTACCTTTTCCTTTTCCTTTATTTCTCTTAGAATATCTAATAGGTGGAGGATTCTAAGATATAAGAGCCTGGGAAGATTGTGATGCTTTTGGTGGGGATTCAAAGGAAGACATGGAAGTATTCTTTCCAGGAGTATTAGGTTTTGAAAAGGAAGCAGACATGTCAATTTGGTAGTTGGAAACAAACAAGAAAGTAGTCCAGAATTTGCATTATTTCTTCAACTGTTCAATAACTACCAACTTGATTAGGGCATGGTGGAAGATGGAATTCTCTAGTTTATCAAGTTTCTTCTGAGCTAGAAACATCATCCTTTGAAGACTCATAAAGAGAAAGTATGCTAAATCAATTTCTCTTTTCCCAATAAAATGAAGAAGTAACTTAAAATGATATTGTAAAACCTTGATGTATCTCCCTTCACAAGTGAAAAACCTTTGTATGATGAGAAGAAGTTTGTCATAGGATTCCAAAATCCACTTCCTGGGTATCCCTTGGACTAAATTGGCTCCATTATGCTCAGGTTTCAACATATCCTGACACCAACCTTCTTTTTCCAGCTTCTTAGCTTTGAACCACTGCTCACTAGTCATGGGTATCTATGTCACCTCTGTTATCAGGTCCACTATCAAATTAATCTCCATAGGGAAAACTTGGGTCTTCCCCTCCCTGTAATTCTTTACAAAGTCATGACTGACCTCCAAATGGTGGCCATACAACTTTTGGAAAAACATCAGACACCTTAAAAGCTTGGATGAATCCAAGTGATCAGGATTTTGCTCGATCAAACTGATGCATGTGGGTTCAAATATGTGGAGAGACCCTGACCTCTTCCTAGGTGTATAATATTTAGGAGCCATATGCATAGGATCGAGTTCCTGTAACACTTCTAGAGACAAAGAGTGAGTTTATAGGATCAAATATAAATAGGAGTGCTTCACATGAAAACTCTTCCTAAGAAAATGTGAAATAGATCGTTGGTTGAGTGATTTGGGGGGGAATTTAAACTGATGCTGAAGTGTTCTGATCCTTCAAATCATTCACTGAAGTGATCTCAACAATTTCATGAATACAAATGATGAAACATAGATTTTCATGGAAGTTTGGAGCACGCCGAGTGTTAAAATGATGATGTGCGCTAACAACTCGGGAATTTGTAGCGCCAAGTGTGTAAAACGAGCGCCAAATGTTGAAAAATCGTATTGGATGAGTACTTGAGATCTTTGAGCTCAAAAAACAATAAGTTTAACAATGATGGCTAATCATGACCAGAAAAGACTTGTAGGATCACATGTTATACATGAAAATCTCATGAATCAAACTTTTCAAATGGATTTAGACACATCTTGACTTAGGCTAAAAATGTTTATAACCTCAGTCATTAGAAGAATGACTATCCTTGACTGAATAAGACCAAATGATAGACCCACTTGACAAGGTATTAAAGCTAAATAAAAACCTTACCTATCACCTAAGACTCAAAAAATTTTAAATTTATTTGGGAGATAACAGATTGAATGAGCTACAAATGGTATTATGATACATATGGGACTCCTGATATCCAAGGGTACATGGGAGTGAAATTCCATGTACAAGTGCTATATGATGTGGTACTACTCAAAAGGGTGCCAATATGGGTTACATGCGTTTCCAAAAAGGTGAAACCATGTGTAGTTCCTGTGTGTATTCCTCCCCAACTGTAGTTTTACTAGATTAATGATAGATCATTATGATTTATATATTTCAGAACATGTATCTAGCTTGGATTTGTTTTTTCTATAAATTTGCAGAGGAAAGAGCTCTAATACAACTTTTAAGGTACCAGAAGGAAATATGTATAGTAGTAAAACAATTGTATTTCAATAATTAGTAGAAAGAAACAAATGGTAATCAAATTGACATGATAGATCCAAAATAAGATACCTTTATTATCTTCAGAGAAAATTTCACTTGTCTCTTCAAGGGAGAAACCTCCAATAGAGTAGAGATCAAGTAAAAATAATTGTAACATCCATGACCACCCACGTTGAGGCATGCTACATGAGAGAACACTTTTCTTCTCTTTGCGGAACATACTGTAACATACCCAACATCCCACTGAGCTATGCCACATAAAGTTTTAGAACTGCATGCAATTAATATGTATACACATAGAACTCTTGTGGAACATTATATATAAAACGTAAATAGACAATACATTTCGTAAATGCACGGATTCATACTGAAATAAAAGTAAACATCCACATGCAACATATACAGGAAATACCCATAAATATACAAACAGTTATAACCACACATAGGATAAACCCATAAAAATAAACATGTAAATAATAATGCAACATGTAAATTTATCACATAATTGACACTTATCTTGGTAAAAATATCACCAACTGCGTGCAAAACTTCCAAGAACCTCCCAGCCTTAGACTACACTTCTCATCACTCTCAGTAGTGGGTCACCCCCGAGCTGGGACTAAAATCCACCTGGGTAAAGGGATTCCTAACCAGGCTAATGGTTCATAGACAACAGGAAGACTCCTTCACAGGTTCCAATTCAAACTAGCAGCCTACAGTCTCTCATTCCCCACATTCCTATCCCACCCCAATAAGTGTGCCCCTTCTCTACTCAACATTCCTTTGGCTTCCCCACTTCCCTTCCATGGCTTCAACAATAGGTCGAATAGGAAGTCTAAGAGTCCTATAGATGTAGTTTAGCACCCTCAAGAAATCAATTCCCAACAATTCTCTCACCCAGAGAGAGATTGATCATGAGCCTGACAACCTACCTCTTCAATATCCCACGGGCTTGACAACCCACTTCTTCAGTCCAACTCCCAAGCTAACCAGGTACAAAAACATGTATGGCTATAGATATAGGTTCAAGTACAATGACATGAAAGTATGGAAGATAGCTGACTGCGTGAGTGAAAGATCATGGTATGGCTGAATGGATGAGTGCATGATGGAAGAAATGATGGATCAATGATAGGAAAATGAACTAAGTCCCAAAAATATGCATGCAAGTCCCCAACTTGACACTTGTCATGTTGGGAGCTACTTTGGCCCACTTGTCCCCAACTTTATAACTTAGGATAAAATGATTATCTATACTTTATACTTTAAAGAAATATTAATATAATATTCTTTTTTGGCTTAAGATCCCTAGCTTAGCCCCTTTTCCTTAACTAGGGGCTAAGCTAAAGAGGCCCCACCCTTTCCCAACTAGTGGAGTTTAGTCCCCCATACTCTTTTATCGTGGTCAGTCTGCGCACAACGATGTATTTTATATTAATTATGAGACATGTACAAAAATAGGCACACTGAGCTTTAACATCTAGGCTCTCCGACCTAATCAAAACATAAGCATCCTATCTTATAATAACATGCTCACCAGCCTATAAAACACATCATATACACAAAGGATCTCTGGCCAGGGATGATTTTAGGGGCTAAATTTCGCTAATGGGATAATTTTCCATGGTTTTACCAAAAAACGATTCGCTATTCCAAAAATGATTTGCCCAAATTCTATAGGATAAAATTATTTTACCTTAAAAATCGGCAAAATTTTATACAAACTATATAAAATCCTTATAAATTTGAATATTTTTACAAAAATATTGCCAAACATTTTATAGTTGGAATGTTAAGGATTAGTAATATTCGCCAAGGTTTATACATTTTAAAATAAATTTCCATCTTTAAAATCATTCCTGTCTCTGGCCTCATAATCGTGCACACTTAAGTTGTTGCGCATGGTATCCTGGAATGTGCACACTTCATCATTTTACTGCGCAATACATGCGACACTATGCCATGAAAGGTGCATACAAAATGATATCAATCAGCTCACCATCTTAAGTACATTTTCATTTACATTTACAATTGGGTTCAGCCTAGGGATATTACAATCCCCTCCCCTTATTTATGCATTATCCTCAGTGCATTGTCTACACATATACAACAAAATTTCAAAAACAATCCTAAAAAAGATGTGAGTATTCTACCAGCATTGCAACCTCATGCTCCCAAGTAGCGTCCTCAGGACCGTACCAGGTCCATTGGACCTTTACAAGCCCTATGGATCAATTCCGAAGCTGTTTGATTTTCTGGTCCAGAATGTGTACCGAATGCACTTGGAAAGTGCCTTCTTGCTCCACCTGAATCACATTCCAATCAATAACATGATTAGCATCAGGTATATATTTATTGAGCAATGATACATGGAATACATTATGAACAGACATAGATGCAAGCAATACAATCATATAAGCTACTGGACTGTTATAGCAAGATTTGCCTCACCATTTCTATCTTGCACATAGGGCCTTTTTCCATTTCCCTATGCAGAATTATCAACCCCCTTTTGATAAATCCAGAGACAAAAACATATATTTTTCCACATATATGCTCCCTAACTGCTTTGCAAGATGCGTATACACTTGATTCTCCACTACAACTTGCGTATATCGGGATTTGTGCCAAAAAATAAAA
Organism: Picea engelmannii; assembly: GCA_009831015.1. Lineage (NCBI taxonomy): Eukaryota > Viridiplantae > Streptophyta > Pinopsida > Pinales > Pinaceae > Picea > Picea engelmannii. The sequence goes on along the minus strand of ML778137.1, from coordinate 16,000 downwards.
AATGAGGTCGCATTTACATGTCACGACAAGAGATCTCTGATATTTGGCCTTCCATATACTGGAAACGTTTCGAATTGGCCCTTCAGTTGCATTCTGGAGGCTATAAGAGCACAATTTCGAGCTATGGAAAAAGAGAGAGAAATCATTCAACTTTGAGAGCAAAGTTACTCTGGAGAAATTACTTCATATTGAGTCTGCATCCCTTTGTCCCTCAAGTATGAACACAGTGTTCAGCCCCCAAGATCTTCCCTTATTTTCAAGAGAATCTCTTTATCTCTTTGCTATGAGCTTGCCTTTGGTAGAGGATTGAAGTGGTGGAGACCCAGTTGGAAGGAACTTGGTTTCTTGGTTTCAAACCGTGCCGACACGAAAGTCTGTAATGTTGATATTTCTGTTGATCAATTATTAATATAAATACTCCTTTCCTGTCTAATCAATATCTTGTGAATATATGATTATTATCCATGGGCATGTTTGTAATTTTTATTAATGGATTGTGCTATCTGATGTGCTAACTCATTTTATATATTGTCACTATATACTTGCATCGATTGTTTGTTGAGAACTTCTTGCAGGTATAAGGCTTTGGGTCAAAGTGCTCAATGGTGGAACGACATCAAACGATTGGATCGAGGTAGGCTATCGAGGTATGCTTCTTCCTCATATCACACATTAGTTTATATAACACATGTTGGAATTGAGTTGATTTCTACAGGCATACCTGTATGTTGTGGTTTACCCTTGGCCACAGAGAGTTTTTCCCTTGTAACAAAATTGGCGACTCCATTGGGGATAGATCTTCCTTCTAAGGGTTGAAGTATTTTTCCTTCTTACATTGCTCTTTTGCATTTGTATTTCTTGTCGTATCATAGTTGGACAGAGTCTATTCACTTTGGGTCTGAGTTTTCAGCCTTTCTGCCTTGCCTAGCCTTGTTTTAAAAGATATACGCCCTTTTTTCCCTGACATGTGCATGTATACGCTTGTTGTCCCACTACAAGAAGCGTACATACGCCCTTTTATCTTAAATAGGAGTGTATACCACTTCCCCCTTGCTTGTTTTCTTGGTTTAGTGACTGCTGGGTAGGTTTTGAGGATCACTGAGCCTTCTTGGGTCTCTGTGGTACCTTTTGAGATTATCTGGGATGACAGGAAACCTGTTTGGAGTTGAATTTTTGGGCGGCATCTTTCTCTTTGTTTTCCATTTTTGATTTTTCCTTGGTAGTTGGATTGTCTTCTTAGATGCTTGGTATTCTCCTTGAGTGATTTCTTTTATACACAGTAGAAGTTATATATCAAGTCACTTATCAGTCCATGAATTTTCTTTTTAAATACATTGAAAATACAAAAAAAAATAGGCATTTTGCATTGGTTGGTATTTTTGTCTTTGAGCCTTTATCATTAGCTTAGCACATTTAGTGAAATATTGCATTTTGCTTCTGAGTTGCAGAGTTAAAATTGAAGATTGCACTGTTTTTATTTAGCATATCATTCACTGAAAAGTTAGAGTTAGGCTTTGCACTATATCTATTTTTATTTTTATGCAGAGTCATAACACCATGAGTTTCATTTCCATACCTCTTTGAGTAATCATGGTCAGTAAAATTTACGCTTTAAACTAAAATTGATTAGTCACAATTTTATTTTTTAGGGTGCACAAACTAGCCTAGGATTTAGTGCCTTGGAATAGGATTTTGTGAGTAAAATTATCCAAGGCAATTAAATCAACTTATGTGTTTGAGATAGGGAGTTGAGAAATCCATTGTATAATTGGTAATATTAGGAGGCTTTGCTCACACCAGAGTTAATCACGATGTTGCACGAATTTAGTTGAAGGGATAGCCCCTGGATACTCACCTAGCATCAGAGATATTTCTGTGGATTTATTTGTATTTGTATTTCAAGTTTTTGGGCTTTGCTACCCTGACCATACGGTGATCCGTACTTACGACTGCTCGCCTGTGCATCGGTTATACAATGGTTTATTAGTTGCTTGACTTAGGTTTCTCATAGTTTACTTGTAGGGGTTATTCTTCTTGTATCCTGAGTCAGATAGGGGTCGGACAACACACAACCTTTATGGAGGATTACCTCTCCGGGGGGGTCTGACCGACTGGTTGTTAAGCTTGCGAGGGACCTTATAAATGATTCTATTACCTCCAAACTTTAGCAGGGAGTCTCAGGTCCCTCCTAGATGAGGCATACCTTCTTTAGTGAGGGAGGCCACTCAACCACTTTAGCCCGTTTGCATGTAGTTTGGCCGTTTGAATTTTTGGTATGCTCTTTGATTGTTAGTTGGCCATAGGATTTCGTGTTGGGTATTTGTTATCATGGATAGTGGAGTTCGTTTACTACTACCCCCCCCATGATGTTCATGGGGGAAAATCCATCTATTTTTTATAATGGTATGTAGAACTATAATGCTTAGTCCACACCTTGGGTCTCTAGCCATTTTTCTGTTGATATGCCTTCCCCCATGCATCCCTCTCCCTGGCCCACATATATGAATCCTAGAATTTCACCCGAGGGCACCATGGCTCCGATGACTACTTCTTCATTTGATATGAGTCATGTCCCCGTGGGAGGATGGCACCATCCTCCCTACGGATCCAATACTAGCTACGCTCGTTCAGGAGACAATACTTAGATGGGTGCCTATCCCACTTATTACCCCCCACCCATGTATCTTTCGTCTGTCATGTCAGTTCCTTCGAACACTTTTTCCATGATAGGTCCTCAAGTACCCCCAAGTCTTCCCTACAAGGAGAATCAATTTTATAATTCGGGCTACCCTCTTTATGGAACCCCTTCACAAGGGGAAAACATATATCCTCACTCAAATAATCCTTATCCAACCTTGGTCTCTCCACAAACCCTAGTGACGATGCTCGTCCAAACCTCATCGAACCATTTTGGCATGAACCAACACCTTACTGGGCTAGGGCAAGGGGTACACCAAGATCCTTCTTGGCTTGCAATTTTTAAGAATTAGTCTTTCCCTGGACTATGGACTCAAATGACGCCATCAATCACCAGTCCAGTCACTGTCAGTCATACTGGTGCTCCATCTCCAACCTCTGCCAGTCATTTCGGAGATGAGTCGACTTCTTCTACCAACTACGTCGACAACTTTCCCCCAACCTCTACCAATTATGTCACTGTTATTTTTTCCTCGAATCAGAGCCATGTTGCGTCTCCCACTTCTA